>CM060680.1:105229316-105676816 GCA_030686995.1 Artemisia argyi
TTCATATATTGGGAACATGGCTTTCATGTCATCGCCTATTATCTCAAACCCAGTTAAAGATGAAAAGGTTGATAATGGAATTGGTGCTGCTAGTTCATCAAGCAATACTTTTGGTATATTGAATGAAAAGGCTTGTTATGCCTTTTTCACAAGTCAGAATAATGGGTCCATGCTTACTCATGAAGATCTTCTAGAAATCAATGATGATGATTTAGAAGAGATGGACCTAAAATGGCAAATTTCTCTTCTTAGCATGAGGGCTAAGAAATTCAATCAGAGGACGGGGAAGAAACTCACCATCAGCAGCAATGATACTGCTGGTTTTGACAAGTCAAAGATAGAATGCTATAACTGTCATATGTTGGGGCACTTCTCAAGAGAATGTAGAAGGCCAAGGCAGCAAGATAGCAAGAATAGAGGTTTTGGAAGCAAGTCCAAGACAGGGGAATCAACCAATCCAAAGGCTATGGTAGCAATTGATGGATTAGGATTTGATTGGAGCTTTATTGCTGATGAAGAAGAAACTTCTCCTCAGACAGCTCTTATGGCTTTCTCTATAGAGGTACAATCTGATAAAGTTTGTTCACAAAATTGTTCTACTCTTAAAAGTTTAGAAACCTTAACCAAACGTTATGAAAATCAAAGGATAGAGTTAATTGATACAGCTCATAGCTTAACTAATCATAAAAGAGGTATAGCTACTCTAGAGGAACAAGTCATACATTTTTGAACAAATGAATCTACCTTTACTGATGTCAAAATTCTTCTTGAAAGAGAAATAATGTTTAAAGATAATGACATTAGTAACTTGAAAGCTGAAGTAGATAGGCTTAGTAAGGCTAAAGAGAATATTCAAATGAGTGTAAAAAACACTAGATTATGCATCTAAGGGTGTGACTAACTTAATTGAATGTCAAGTTATAAATAAAGCTAAGTCTGGTGTTGGATACAAATCTGTTCCTCCACCATATAGAGGTATTCCTTCACCCTCAGGAATTGACCTAGAACACACAGGATTACCTGAATTTCAACTACCTGAATTCAAATATGGAGTTCAACCAAAGTCTAATATAGTTGATAATGAACCTTTGAAAGAAAGTGAAAGTTTAAGTAAAACTTTACTTCCTGAAGACAAGGTGTGTTCTTGTAGAAAATCAGATGGTCCAATCATTGAGGACTTAACATCTGATGATAAAAAGGTTAAACAAGTTATGTCTAAACCTGAAGTGGTTAAGAAAGCAGGAACAAGTGTTCCTAAGATAGTCAAACATAGTACTGAAAAGCCTAAAAACAATGTTAAACATGTTAGGCAACCAGTAAGATATTATGAACAATATAGAACCATAAACAAAAACAGAGGCAACCAAAGGAATTGGTATAATCTCAAGTCTCTCCAACAAAGAGATGACTTTGTCTTAAATAACAAAGCTTGTTACACATGTGGTAGTTTTGACCATCTTGCAGCTTTCTGTAATCAATGGGTATATGGGTATACAAACAATAGGGTGAATCTAAAATGGCAAACACCTAAAAGTCACTTTAACTTTACTAGAACAAAACCCAAAACAGTTTCAGTTCCTGCTGATAAGAAAATGGTTTCTGCTGATAGACCATATCTGACTGTTTACCCAAAAACAACAGTTAAAAATGCTAAAATAACTTTCAAATATGCATTAAATGTTGTTAAAAGACCCATTCTAACAAAGGCAGTAGTCCAAAAACAAGTTTGGAAACCAAAGGATACAACTGCAAAGCCATCAGTTTCTGCTGATAGCCAAACAGTTCATATCACTGCTAAGGGAAACAGGGCAAATACTGTTAAGGCCTCAGCATGTTGGATTCCAAAATCCAATGTTGCATCAACTATTCTCAAAAGATTACATTTCATTGATGCAAGAGGCGGATCCAAGTCAGAAATGGTTTGGATCCCAAAACAAAACTAATTCCTTTATTTATGTGCAGGGACATTCATCAGCAAATAGTGAAGATCAAGGATTCTCAGATAGTGGATGTTCAAGGCACATGACAGGCAACAAGTCTTATCTCTCAAATTTTCAATCAGTAGATGGAGGCTATGTTACCTTTGGAGGAGGAATTGGAGGAAAAATTACTGGTAAAGGTACTATTAAAACCGGTAAACTAGATTTTGAAGATGTGTAGTATGTGCAAGAGCTTAAGTATAATCTTTTTAGTGTCTCACAAATGTGTGACAAAAAGAACAAAGTTCTCTTTACTGACACTGAATGTCTTGTATTTTCTTCTGATTTTAAGATGCCTGATGAAAGTCAAGCACTTCTTAGAATTCCAAGAAAAGGCAACATGTACAGTGTTGATATGAAGAAAATTGTTTCAAAAGATTCTCTTACTTGTCTTATTGCTAAGGCCACATTGGATGAATCTATGAAATGGCATAGGAGGCTTGGTCATATTAACTTCAAAACCATAAATAAGATTGTCAAGGATGGTTTGGTAAGAGGTTTACCTCAAAAACGATTTGAAAATGATCAAACATGCATTGCTTGTCTTAAAGGCAAACAACATAAAGCCACTTGTAAGCCCAAAATTTTTAACTCTATCAATCAATCATTGTTTATGCTGCATATGGACTTATTTGGTCCTACATATGTTAGAAGTTTGTTGCATAAGAGATATTGTCTAGTTATTACTGATGACTTTAGTAGATTTACATGGGTATTCTTTTTAGGAACTAAGGATGAGACTTCTAGCATCCTTAAGACCTTCATTACAGAGATAGAAAACCTAGTAAGCAAAAGAGTAAAAGTCATTAGATGTGATAATGGGACAGAATTTAAGAATAGAGTTATGGATGATTTCTGCAAAGAAAAAGGTATTAAAAGAGAATTTAGTGTTGCAAGAACTCCACAACAGAATGGAGTTGCTGAAAGGAAAAATAGAACACTAATAGAAGCTGCTAGAACTATGTTAGCTGACTCTAAGTTACCTATAACTTTTTGGGCAGAAGCAGTCAACACTGCTTGCTATGTGCAAAATAGAGTTTTAGTTGTAAAACCTCACAATAAGACATCATATGAACTTTTTAGAGGAAGAACTCCTAAAATAGGATTTCTTAGACCTTTTGGATGTCATGTGACAATTCTGAATACCTTAGACCATCTTGGAAAATTTGATGGTAAAGCAGATGAAGGATTCTTAGTTAGATACTCTATCAATAGCAAAGCATTCAGAGTATACAACATGAGAACTAGAAGAGTAGAGGAAAATCTACATGTGAAGTTTTTGGAAAATAAAACCAATGTAGAAGGTCAAGGTCCCAAATGGCTATTTGATCTTGAAACTCTATCCAAATCAATGAATTATGTGCCTTTTGTTGCAGAATCTAATGAATTTTCAGGTTCACAAACTGCTGATGCAACAAATGGAGAAGGATTAGAGAATGTGACAAATCAAGATTATGTGATGATGCCAATATGGACAAATTCAAGTGTGGATTCAACTTCAATAAATGGTGAATCTTCTTCTGGTAAAACTAAAGAAGATGTTGAAGATGAATACAAGGAAGAAGGAACTAAGGAACAAGAGTTTCAAGTCAGAAGTAACACTGTTGTTTCTGTTGATAAGCAAATCGTTCCCGCTGATGAGCAAAATGTTTCTACTGATGGTCCATCAGAAGAAACACAAACAAATCTCTCAGAAAATGAGGTGGATTTCAACAACCTTCCACCTGATTATGAAGTTCTTTCTACTCCACACTCAAGGATTCATAAAGTTCACTCCCCGGACAATGTGATTAGAGATGTACAATCAGGAGTGAAGAAAAGACAACAATTGATGTCTTCAGATCAACAAGGGCTTCTTGATAGGTTCTTTGATGTATCTCACATCATCAAGACCTGATATCATGTTCTCTGTTTGTGCTTGTGCAAGATATCAAGTAACTCCTAAGGTTTCTCATTTAACAGCAGTCAAGAGAATTTTTAGATATCTCAAGGGTCAACCTAGGTTGGGTCTGTGGTATTCTAAGGAGTCATCTTTTGACTTGGTAGCATACTCAGATAGTGATTATGCTGGTGCTAGCTTGGACAGAAAGTCAACAACAGGAGGATGTCAATTCCTTGGGTGTAGACTTATCTCATGGCAGTGTAAGAAGCAGACAATGGTGGCTACTTCAACAACTGAAGCTGAATATGTAGCTGCTGCAAATTGTTGTGGTCAAGTCCTATGCCTTCAAAACCAACTTCTTGACTATGGGTACAATTTCTTACATACCATTATTCATATTGATAATAGTAGTACAATTTGCATTATTAAAAATCCAGTGCAACATTCTAAAACAAAACACATTGAAATAAGACATCATTTTATTAGAGATTGCAATGAAAAGAGGTTAATTCAAGTAATGAAAATTGCTTCAGAACAAAACTTTGCATATCTTCTTACAAAAGCTTTTGATGTTGGAAGATTTCAGTACTTGGTAGCAGGTATTGGAATGCTTAATCTTTAAATTTTTCAATATAATGTGTTCTTGTATATAGATTTTGTTAATGCATCTAACTTTGTCATCTAAAACTACTATTACCAATTTAAAAGTTATTCATACAGTTAGTCCTATGCATAATTCTAATTAAAAACAAGTACTTTGTACTTTGTTCTTTTGGTTTTAGACTAACAATTTCAGGTATGAATGTTTGAGCTCAAAGGCTATTTCAAGTGAAATCTATGATCATTGCTGCTAAATGCTGATCATTGCTGCTGATATAATAGGTTCATGATAGAAAGAGTTTGGGATTTCAAAATTTTTTAAAACTTCTTTCTTGGAACCTGATTATGATGTTTCACATTGAATTGATGAATTAGTTGATCAGTTAATAACTGATACAACTCACTTTCTATCATTTTATACTCTCAAGTATAATGTGACTAATCTACGGATATCTGATAGAAAGAACAGCGAGCAAAAGTCAATCTAACACTTGTGTTAGAGGTAACAAATGCCACGAGCTGGAAACCCTGTAAAGAAAGCCTTTTGAATAGGTTTATCTATACACAGGCAGTTATTTATAACTGAAAACATTGGTTCTCACACAACTAGAGGTTGCTTTAAACCGAAATTTTGATTAAGTGTTAGTTACCACACTTAATCCCTTCAAAATGGTTGGAAGCAGTATGATTTTTTATCATAAAATCATGTTCATACTGCTAAGTCAAATATTTCTTAAAAAGGATTTTCAAAGAGGCTCAGAAAATCATATAATGATGGATTATGAGTCAATGCTCAGTGATTCACCACTCATAGGAGGTTACACACCTAGAAGTGATGAGGGCAGTATTTAAACTCTTAAGGAATTGATGGCTTCATGTACAAATTATCTGAAAACATGGAAATTGCTAGATCAGATGATGGTTATATGATATGATTGTGAGAGATCTTCCAAACAGGGGAGGTTACAAAAAGCCCTTTAAAAAGAAGATTATCCAGAGAAAAAGAAGGAAAAGACAAGAGCATACAAGATGATGACATGGTTTCTACTGATAAAGAACAAGAACAGAACTGATAGGAGAAAGTTCTATCTAGATCAAAAGATGAAAGGTTTTAATTTCAGTTCACTACGTTTGTTCATCACTTCCAAAGACATGCTGAAAGATGATTTCTATTTCTTGGAACAAGCATCCAAGATACACAGCATCATTGCCTCTTATAATTCTTCAAGTTCAATATTGCACCATCTTTTAGTCCAAGATTGGAGCAAAGAAAAGAAAGCAGAAGAGTTACAGAGAAAGACATTCAATCACTCAAAAGAGAAGAAAGTTCAGATCACAGTCTGACAATGAAGTGTTTGAAAGATCTTCACAAAGTCCTCATTTAATTCAGAAAAACATGTTTGAATGTAATTCACATGTTTAGGGGAGGATTGTTGGGAATTAAATAATCAGAAGAATCAACATAAAGGCTTAAAGAAATACATCAAGTATGTTTCTGCTGATAAAGCACAAAGCACGTTTCCACTGATGGATTCTGTTGAAGAACGTTTTCTACTGAAGGTGTTTCTGCTGATGGATTCTGCTGATGCTACTATGACTCATACAACAGCTGTGTAGATAAGTACGACTTATTCTACTGATTCATATACAAGATAATAACTTTGTTGTAGTCATCAAATTGAACACTCCAAGTGAGTTGTAATCCTAGATACATGTTGTATCTTAATGACTGACATGATAAGTCATCATCTAGCTAGAATGAAGTTTAGTCATAAGCTAGTATTTAGATGAGTCATATAGATTGTAAAAGATCTTTCCTTGGACTATAAAAGGAAGATCTTAGATATGTCTTAAAAAGTGACGAGTGTGATATATGTATGTAGAGATATACATAGAGAAAAACAATAGAACAAAACACAAGATTCAAGGTCTTTGTAACCCTAGTGATAGTGAAGATCACTCGTATTATTTTGAATAATATTGAATCATTTGGTGAAATACTTTCATTGTTCTTTGTTAAATAAACACAAGCATCACAGTTCCATTTCCAATAAACATTCTAAGTGTGGTTAAGTAGATTCCGCATACTTAATCATATTCACTCAAAGTATCATATTTACACATTACAAAGGTCCAACACCTCATAGTGTGTAATCAAATCAAGTGATCCTCTCATATATATATATATATATATATATATATATATATATATATATATATATATATATATATATATATATATATATATATATATATATATATATATATATAGAATGAAAACAGAAATGAACTTGTAAAAACTTAATTAAGTAATAACCTATTACTTAATATGTTATTGTATTAGCTTATAAGTAGTAGGAATCAATAACTTGTAAAGGAAACTTTGCAATAAGAAAATTTAGAATAATTGAGACTAAAAACTAAAATTCGAATTTCATTAAATTTGAAAAGAGTACAAAAGAACTAAAACATTAAAACTAAAACTAAAACTATTTTTTTTTATTTAAAAACCTACTTGGTTACAATGGCTCACAATTGTAATCTATTTATATAGGACTGCCAGGGTTTGCTTGGAGGTCTTGTCTTCTTGCATTTGTGTTTGTTGTGTGAGATAAAACAGAGATGAGCTTGTCTTGTGCTTTTCTTGATCACTTCTAGCCTTTAATTGAAATCTTGGAACCCAGGGTTTGATTTTTGGCCGTAGATGGATTAGGGGTGTTGGGGATTGCTGAGGTGGATGGCCTCATGTGAAGGAGGGGGACCAAAGTGAGTTGGCTTTGTCTGGTTTTTGGACTATGGTAAGGGTAAGAGTGACAGGGGTAAGCAATGGCGGGAATAGGGATAGCACCCGTGGGCAATGGGCACGGGTACCTTTAACCCGTCACCCGCCCACATAGTTTTTTTTCTCACCCATCACCCACCCGTCACCCACCAATAGGTACAAATTTCTACCCATGCCCTTGCCCGCGGGTATTTGTTGCCCATGGGTAAACCCATGGGTTAGTGTTATGCAACAAAATTACAAACGATGATATGAAAACTAACTATAAAAATGCATAATAAGACACCAACCAATTTACCAAATACAACTTTGATTATTTGATCTTTCATATTCTATTTTTAGTCTTCAAACTCAAACAAACTTTTAGGTTAATGTGCTTTTTTTTAGACTTGGTAGTAACTGTTAAATGTATACCTGCAAGATCATAAATATTTTAACTAGTATGATTAATTTTAGAGTAAACTGCAAAATACATCCATGTGGTTTACACATTTTGGCATCTTACATCTCTGTCAGAAACTTTTGGCAAAATACATCACCTGTTAGGCAAACGTTTGCCACCCTACATCCCTCGTTAACCATAAGGACTAACGATGCAAATTTTTTATCCGTTATCTCTTAACGAGGTTGATAATGCTACACCGTTAGCCTTCAGGACTAACGGTATTTGCACCGTTAGTCCTTTTTTTTACGTTATCTCCATTTTTTGTATGTTTCTCTGTTTTTGTACGTTTTTATCCATTTTTTGTACGTTTTATCCGTTTTCTTTACGTTTTTATCCGTTTTTGTCTTATTTTTTCCCCTTTTTTGTATGTTTTATCATTTTTTTACGTTCTTATCCGTTTTTTGTGAGTTTTAACCATTTTTGTCAGTTTTTTTTATGTTTTATCCATTTTTTTATGTATTTATCTGTTTTTTGTATGTTTTATCCGTTTTTGTCATTTCCCCCTTTTTCATATGTTTTATTAGGGGAAAATGACAAAACACGGATAAAATGTATAAAAAATGGATAAATACATACAAAAAATGAATAAAACGTAAAAAAAACTGACAAAAATAGTTAAAACACACAAAAAATGGATAAGAACGTAAAAAAATGATAAAACATACAAAAAAGGGGAAAAACTGACAAAAAATGGATAAAACGTAAAGAAAACAGATAAAACGTACAAAAAATGGATAAAAACGTATAAAAAACGGAGAAACGTACAAAAATAGAGATAACTTTAAAAAAAGGACTAACGGTGCAAATACTGTTAGTCCTGAAGGCTAACGGTGTAACATTATCAATCTCGTTAAGAGATAACGGAGAAAATATTTGCATCGTTAATCCTCATGGTTAACGAGGGATGTAGGGTGGCAAACGTTTGCCTAACCGGTGATGTATTTTGCCAAAAGTTTCTGACAGGGATGTAAGATGCCAAAATGTGTAAACCACAAGGGTGTATTTTGCAGTTTACTTTTAATTTTAACATGGGTTTATGGGTACACCTACAGGTATTTTGACGGGTATACTCGTAGGTATTTTAAATGAGTGTCATGGGTTTACCCGCGATGGGTATGCCTTACCCGTCACCTACCCTCCACCCACTGATGGGTAAAGACTTTCACTCACGACCCTCTCGTAGGTAAAAATTGACGTGTTTACCCACCCATTTATGGCGGGTACCCACAGGTTGTGGGTTTTTTTCTCGCTCATTGCCATCCTATGCGGGAAAGGGGTGTTTGGTTTAACTGGGTTTACTCAGTTATGGGTTGGGTTGTAGTGGGCTGAGGATAGATTGGGCTGAGATGGGTAGCAGATTTAGGATTAGTGTAAAGGGTTTTAGTTTTTATTATTAGTAATATTAGTTAGTAAAAATAGTTAAGATTAACAACAAAGAAGTTTTGTAAAATTAAATTATTTTTGTAAAATTATTTTTTTTGTAGGTGTGTGTTTTTTATTTCTTTATTTTTTATTTTTTTTTATAATAATAATATTAATATTAATAGTAATTATAATATAAAAGGTAACTTAATAACTTAAAATAAAAGTTTTAACAAAATACTTAATAAAAAGTTTTGTCAAAATGTTTTTGTGATTTTATTTTGAAAAATGAATTTTGATTTTGAATTTGGTTGAGTTTAGTTTTGGGTTTAAGGGTAATTTGGTAATTTAGTGTCGGGTTGAGGGGCAAAATGGTAATTTGGTGTTGTTTTGAGGGTAAAATGGGAATTTGGGTGTTGTGTTTTGATTTTCTAGCTCACCCCCATGTCGAGTTGATCCGAAAATGCTTCATTTAGCTCCGTTTCTGATCCAAGCTCCATTTTGCTCACTTTTGCCTTGTTTTCAATCCTTTTGTACCTGAAATACTCAAAAACAAATTCCAAGGATATTTGCAAAATTATATGGTCATTTTGGGTGTTTTTGATCGTTTTTGTGGGTTTTCTGGGCCTAAAATGATGAGTAAAAGGCCACTCATCACCTAGCAACTCATGTCACGAGATTGCAAGGCTTTTAGAGGTCGTGATCTCGCCTTTTAGAAAGACCCTAGATAATCACAAAGAAAGACTACATAGAAAGATCCTTAGATTTGAGGTTAGAGAGTTTAGAAGATAGAGAAAAGATATGTTTAAAAGGGGTGTGGAATAAGAGAGAATTGGCTCACTATTTATAGGCAAATATGAGCACTGTTCACTCGGTTCCACCAGATCCCTTCCCACAGGGATCTAGCCATTGTAAATCTAGGGATCCGGCTATCTGGTATCAACAGTTTTGATTTTGGGTTACATTTCCGAGTTTTGGGTTATGGGTAATGATCCATGGTTTATGTGATGTCATGCATGATGTCAAGAACATCTTGGCTCGTGGGTTATGGACTTTGGGTTATGCGTTATGGACTTTGGGTCATGAATCATAGGTTTTACCCATTATGAAGTCATGCATGATGTCATACAATGGGTTATGGGTTATGGATCAAGCTCCATGGGTTATGGGTTATGGATTTGGTTTTGTGTCATGGATCAAGCTCCATGGGTTTTAGGTTATAGACTTGGTTTTGGGTCATGTATAGTGCAAGTCTTTCCTAGTTTATTTTCACAAGTAACATATATTTTATAAAATGTAAGTAACTAAGTTACTTAAGTGTTTTTATAAAATGGTTTTTGTTTTATGTAAACTTGTTAACTAAATATGTTAAAGGTTTATTTGTTTAATGAAATGAGTTAGTAAACTTTTGGCTCAAAGCGTTACATATTTTATATATCTCGTTAAAATGATTTTACGCTTGTTATCGACAAAACATTAGAAGATCATAAAATATAAATAAACTTTTTTAAGGTTCAGTTTTTTTAGAAAGGCTTTTTAAGGTTTATTTGTATTAACAGAAACCTTCGCTTAGGGTTTCAATTAGATCTAACTAGAAAACCGAATCAATCACCAATCTATTGAAACATTCACTTAGGGTTTCGAATAGATTCAAACCAGAGATACCCAAGCCCTAATTTTAAAAATTATGGTTCTTTCTCAATAACCACAATTACCCAATCCACAAGTTTCCAATAAGAACCCGGACAAAATTAGATCACCAGGATCCTTAAATCAACAAAAACCCTAAATTATAAAAATTAGGGTTTCACGAAAAAGGGTAAATCGAGAAGAATCAAAGCCTATAGCTATGATACCTTGAGAGATGGTATCAAATAAGCATATAAACAATCACAATAAAGAGAAATAATCAGCAGGATTAAACTTAGCCGAATGATTAATGATGAGTACACGAATGATTACTATCTTGTGAGATAATATTCTAGCACAAGAAACACAAATGGTTACAAGAGTGTAAGTAATGATCAAGGAATAGTGAAAGAGATGGTGGTTATGAGAGTGATTAGGGTTTGAGAGGGAATGGTTAATAACGCCAAAAGATGCAATCCAGCCCTCCAAGATCCTTTATTCACACTTCAGTCACAAAACTTCTAAAAAACGACTAGAGACCTTCAAAAATCCAAGGTTTACAAAAGAGCCCCTGATATAACCAAACACATAATTAGCACTAGAAGAAGCAAGACAATAATCATATTATAAGGCCTTATTATAACAAGCGAGTATGAAGAGAAGTGAATATTGATCAAAGTTTAGTACGGTCATTTGCGAACATCTTGTAGTCATAGAAGACAACAAATTAAAGAATCACCACAAAAAATTGACAAGCAACTACTCAAAAGTTCAAATGTTAGAACTGTAAAAAGAATATAACATGGTTAATTATTTTGTGACGATTTTATTTTCTTACGTATATGTGTAATAAGCATGACCTTTCATTTTAGTTTTTGACATTATTTATGTTGGTTTTATAGACAAAACAATAATAGTCGTGTGTTAGGATCGAATTTGAGATCACGGGATTGCACACAATACGTATGAAGAGAAAAAGTAATAATTATTTATAAATGTTATAATTAATTATTAAACACAAAATAAATAATAGTAATTAGTATTTAATGATTAATGACTAATGGACTATTAAACGAAGATTAGGAAAGTAATACTAGGCAAAATTTGGAAACAAGAGAAGGTTCTGGAATCCCCTTGGGGGATCCAAAACCGATCGGCATAGGGAGGTTCCCACCTCCTTATGTGCCTTGAGCTCCAAGTTTTGAATAGTATATAAGCAAACCCAAGATGCATGTTTTTCTCATAACTTGTACACACACATCTTGGTGTTTTCTCTCCCTTTTCTTTTCCTTGGTCGATCCATCAAAACAAACCCCTTAGGGTTTCGATTTTCATATATCTAAAAAAGGTTTTGTGTTTATTACTTGCATAAACTTTTTTCTTGAATTAGTACGTGTGTACAAGAACGTGAATCAAACACACTATTGTTTGATTCTTGGATTGAATTACAAAAGAGGTACGGGGTAATTCTTGTAATCCATATAAACCCTAATTAGGGTTCTTGTTCCGGAAGATTGCTTTTGATTCTTGTTCGGGCTAGAATCACAAAGGTATGTTTACTATTTAATTATTGATTAATTAATTACATGTTATTTGATCTTGTTATAATTGCTTCCGCTATGCTCACTTTGATGTACTTGGTTTATTTATATGAATGTCATGATATAATAATTCCAACAGTGGCATCTAGAGCCGTTATAATGTGTAATTAATTATCGAAACGCATAAAAATTGGATGTTGATTCGTTTAGTTACATGTTTTTAGGGTTTATTTGTTAGATTCCTAACCCTAAAATTTTTATGGGTCGATTGACCTTAATAGGGTTTTAGGGTTTATGGTTTTTAATTTTTTAATATGATTAGAAACCCTAGGATGTCATGTAATTGTTATGCGTTTTAGTAAACGATCTTGGTGCAATATGTTAATTGTTAAGCTAAATCCATGAAAAAGTGCATATTTGCATGGATTTTTATATTGTGTTATAATTTAAATGGTTTAAATTGTTTATATGAATTATTGGTTTAGTTATATCGAAACATGTAAATTTATTAATAGACGTCGAATTGGGGAAGACTCCAATATTAAGTAATCAATTATGTGCTATGTGGTATTTATTTAATTTTGGCTTACGCAATCGATTTATCGATGTATGTGGCTCTTTTTCCAAGAAGAAGAAAGCCTCAATTGAATTAATACGTTATATACCTAGATTTGATTATTAATAGGACTATTGAATAAGATTTGCATGTGGCTACATGTTTTATACATATTTAATTGTTATGATTATATATATTTGTTTATTTAGTTGTTTTATTTTTTTATTGTACATTACTTGTTTTTGTTTATTAATTGTGTTAGACATGTTTATAAACGAAAAGGGTAATTTTTTGAATAGAAAAATAATACGGACTAAATAATGGCGAAATTGTTTTGGTTTTTAAGAGTAAATTTCAAAGGATTGGTTGATTGATGTTTTTGTACGTAATGGTTAAATAGGCTCGACCGAAGTTTACACACTATAAGATGGGTATAAGGATGGCAACGCATTAAATTGTCGCCTTAGAGAGACAACATTCTATCTTAACGCTCGTTTGTGTTTAAATTAGACTTACCGAACAACCATTACATGTACACTGTCATCTTAAGGGTGAATTATCCACAATTCCACAATGATTATCCGAAACACTAAGCTTTCGGTCTTATGCAAAAGTACGATATAGTGGACGATAATTGATGGTAATTCTTTAATTGGTGAACCCGATACCTCAATCAAAACTTTGTTATTTTATTCTTAGCAAATTGGTAATAAAAATGTTTTGTAAAACCAATGTTATGAAGTTGTATGCATGCTTCTTCATACATTATTTTGATCACATCAAAATATTAATACCCTTATAAAATTAAGTCGAATGCCATCTAATTAAGAACACTTGAAGTTGTAATTTACGTCATGTGAGAACTTGGCGAGATATCAATGGAGAGGTAAATTTCATAAATTCATTGCTAGCAGATCAACTGTGTCGCAACTCGTAATTTCCGGTCATTTTCCAAACCTCGATAAGTTACTATTCACAAATTACTATTCATCGATCACTATTCATCGTTTTACTATTCATCATTTTTTAGGTCAATTTGACATTTCGAGAAACATTCAGAAATTTTACTATTCACTTGACACTATTCATTCCCGGAAGAAAACCACTATTCACGTGCATTACTCATGTCATCGTAAATTTAGTTTACGAGTATTCAAATTCGCGTAACCGTATTGGTTCAGGAGCGAATTCATGCATTATCATTTGGGACATCTCATACAGACTAGAAATAGTCTATGTATCATCATATGGCACTTGCATACTATTCCACTCGTAGGATAACTAAATTAATACTTTTGGTATAAGTAACGATTTACGTATGTTTATTTTAAATAAACACTAATACGCGAACTATAAACGTGACTAACACGTCCGACACTCCCGACTATGATCCCAATATATTTTTATATTCATTTTAATAATATAAAAATTATATTATTAATTTACCCGGTGTTTTGAAACCAATTGCTATATTTTCCGGTAAACGACTATAATTACGTCGAATCACGATATTTCAACCCGATAATTATTTTAACACCCGATTCTCATCAGGAATATTATTTTACAATTTTACAAAATTCATTATATTTTAGTTTGTCTCGTTACGATTTATTTCTAGTTAACTCGGTACCCGATAACACCCAATACACAACTATATCTAAGTAAATCTTACACTTGGGGACCAAGGCTTTAATTACCCATGTTTCCTCCCCTTTTTCTTCCTTGATTGCCGCCCCATGTCCCCCCCCCCCCCCCCCCCCCCCTCCTAGCTAATCCATGTTATATTTTTATTAGCAAAGACCATAAGGACTTTTGAAAATATCTATCTCTTCATTCTTTCATTTGGATACTTCAAGAAAACCCATTTTTTCTCTTCTTCCTCTCCATCATTTTCGGCCAAACCAAGAACACCCTCAAAAATCTATCATTTTTCCAAGATCAAGTGATAATCTAGGTTATTTAGTACTTCTTGTTAGGGTTTTGAAGTTTAAACACAAGGTTTTGCAAGTTTTTCATCTCCACTAGTCCACTAATCTTCAAGTAAGTATGTCAAACTAATTTTCCTAATTTTATCAAGTTCTTATTTTGTTCATATGGTTTTTATACAAGATCTTATGCATTTGATAGCTTATACCACTTTATTTTACAAACTTATAACTTTTGAACCCTAGAAAATGTATATGGTTAGATCCTTGTTAGATCAACTTGATTTGTGATGTTTAGGAACCCATGATACCCTAAGAAGGTGTATGGTAGGATTAGACTAGTTTTGTGGTGATTGAAAGTGGTTTGGTTGAAGTAGAAACTAGATTGAAACCTTGAAAATGGTTTTTGAACAAGTAAAAATACATGCTGTACTATTTTGGTTCACCCAGAAAACTCCGAATTTACACAGTAACTTTTGATAATATTTTTAGAAAATACTTTAAAAAACGAAGCCGTGGGCGAAAGAACGGATTAAAACGAGTTAATAACGAAGGAGATATGATTTTCCGAATTTAACGACGAAAACTATTTTCTGAAAAACTGCATGCTGTTTGACAGTTTTCGACGGGCAAATAGAGGCGTTAAACGTAATCTAGAGGAGCCGAGCTATTGAAAATATATTAGTACTTACTAAAACGAATCCGTGGATATAAAGAACGAGGAAAATGAGCTTAAAACGACCAAGTTATACCCGTTTTAACATCGTCAAAACAATATATATATTTTGTCACTACTAGAAAATAATAACTTACGCACCAAATGGTATATTTTCTAGAAATATTACTAAGAACTATATTCTTAACAAATGAAATACGTATGACCCAAAGGAATATTTATACGACTTAACGACGTTATTTTAAGGTTTTCGATATGAGGAATAGAACGCTAACATTTTTATACGATATATTACGACAAGTTTTTATAACTCCATTGGGACTTATTTTTCCTAAGTATGGAAACTATTTTACTATGACAATAACTAGTGTTTCCAAGTCACGAGTGGTATAGGCATCATGTGCATGTGCATTCATTTCATCACGTCATGATCTAAGGTAGATCGTTATTACTCATATTAGGTTGCGGTTAGAGATCGTGCCTCACTTCAGTGTATCCATTGTTGTCATTGTAGCTATCGCTCCAGGTGAGTCATAGCCCCTACTTTTTCAATTGTTTTGGTAAACTCTTTGGGGGAGAATACATGCTCGTTTTACTTAAAACGCATTACTTGTTTTACCTGGTTGATTTCTCAAATATTCCCAGCTTTATCTAAATATATTTGATCACCTGCACTTCATTGGTATGCTTGACCACCGGTATTTCTTTGGTATATTTAATCACCTGCATTCATTTGTATGTTTGATTTCCTGTATTTCATGGGATTGATTATCCTTGTTCATATGACCTCATTGTCCCCATTTGTTCTTATATGTCCATTGTCATACTGTGGTATTCCCCACTTGGCTGTGATGTCAAACGTAATATTGTGGTATTCCCCACTTGGCTGTGATGTCAAACGTATTGTGGTATTCCCCACTTGGCTGTGATGTCAAACGTAATATTGTGGTATTCCCCACTTGGCTGTGATGTCAAACGTAGTATTGCTGTTTCCCTACTTGATTGACCTATATGTCCATTGTAATACTGTGGTATTCCCCACTTGGCTGTGATGTCAAACGTAATATTGTGGTATTCCCCACTTGGCTGTGATGTCAAACGTATTGTGGTATTCCCCACTTGGCTGTGATGTCAAACGTAATATTGTGGTATTCCCCACTTGGCTGTGATGTCAAACGTAGTATTGCTGTTTTCTTACTTGACTGAATTACGATGCCTTTGCATCAACCTTATTACGGGTTTTCCCGCTTGACTGATTTATCATATGGCCTCATTGACTGAATTATTTATATAGCCGTTTTGCTATATTTATCTGGGAATTTGGATATCATATTACTTTTGTTCGCATAGACTTTAATACATTTGGCAGTGAGTTGTAAACACACAGGTTACAAGTCTCTTATGGCGGGACTTGCAACTGAGTGGATTTACGATGCCTTTGCTGGGCGATCTTTTCTTTATAGGCATTCTTTGTTAAACAAACTCTATGAACTCACCAACCTCGTGTTGACACTTTAGCATGTATTTTCAGGTATTAACCTATGGCACGCTACAGGAGGTTTTGGCAGGGCATGGCATGGTCAAAGAAGACTCTGATTTTTTTATATGGGGACCATTTTAAACTACTTTTAAGGGCCTACTTCCGCACTACTTTTGATGATGTAAATTCAACATTTTTGATTAAACAATTTTATTCTAAATGATTAAAGTGAAAACCATCTTTGTACTTATGTTGTGATATCAATTGAGTTACACCCCAGCTGCATGTAGGCTTCCGCTGGACCCGATTTTGGGGGTGTGACAGATTGGTATCAGAGCTTTGGCTATAGCGAACTAAGTGTTTTTAAAACCTAGACTATAGCTACTTTTACGAAAAACTTAACCCTATGACCGTCACGTGCCTGCCTGCCAAGCTGATGCCTCACTTGTGGTTTGTTGCTGACTTAGGTGATGAGACTTGTGTCTCATTATCTGGTATATTATGTTCATTTATTCTAGTTGATTACTATCATTGTCTTTCATATAAGCACGTTCACGTATCATATATGTCACCGCGTTATGTTTTCCCTTGCATAGCTTCATCATTTGATGTCGAGTTTGGTCACCTGCCTTAGTCTTTCTGAACGTCTTGGTATTTGGGAAGGACATGGTATTAGTATAACTGAGCTGAGTATTTCAAAATTCATGGAACCTTGGTGGAAGATAGACTGGTCATCTATATTCAACCCGGGATAGTGAGATATAGGCTGACCACCTATGTCTGACTCAGAGATGAATTTTGCAACACTGAGAATGGTTATAATAAGATTATGTCTGGATTGATTTCTCAACTCATTTTCCAAATGCTTCATTTACGTGTGTGTATACTCTCGTTGTTATAACATTCCTACTTTTCATCACTTCGTGAACCATCGATTGGAAGCTTGTCAACTAGTCATTTTATTTCATGAATCTTCATATTTATACACAATGCACTTACTTTTTCTTTTATCACAATCTTGTTTTGTCGCACTTGTCACAGTCTTTTCCCTTCTCACCATCACTATCATTTCCTTTTCCACCCCCATATATATATATAGGAATTAGGTGACACCTTATAGAGTCCTATGTCACTCATCACTCACTACTACCAATATTGATAAGTGGATATTATCAATGACCTCCCTAGGAAAGATTTTCCATACCTTCTATGAAAAGGATCCCTTGGTACATTAAGACCATTTAAAACTCAACAGAAATCTCAAGATATCACAAAACTATTCGAACCACTATCACTGGCCTAATCACCAAAAATTCCATCATCTGGAAAGTATTGGCTTAACTAAATTATAAGGATTAGTTTCGATACGAGTGCTCGCTGAGCAACACCATAGAGATAAATCCAACCTTTTAACCGAGACTATAAATTGAACATGTCCTCACCAATAGCCCTTATTCAAATGTGTTAGACACCTATGCCTTTGTGCAGACATACATACCTGACTATTTTATCCTCTTAATATTTTCACTTTTAAATGGATTTTTCTCCAAACTATAGTTATGCAAAACATATATCTTGTAAGAAATACTTTTCTAAGGCACTTATTTTGACAAACAAATTTCTTTTGGTTAATCTTTTACAAAACTACTAGATGCTAAGAAATTTTAAACATCGATTTTTGGTAAATCATATTATCCATCTTGTGTTGAAAACAGTCCTATCTTGCATAACTATTAAATTTTGAAACATTAAGAAAAATGTTACTTAGAAAGCCGTTTGCTTAAAAATTGTAAATTCATTTACTCAGGGGAGGTTTATGAACAAAACACACAATCTCAAAACAAACTTTGAAAATCAATCACTATAATACATCACTTATACCTTTAGAATTTTGTGATTTGATGACATAGAACTTGGGGAAAATCTTAGTAATGGAGACTAAGCATCGTAGGTGGAGAAAGACTCAATTCATGACATTCCTGCGGAGGAATCACAACCTTATCCTAAACTATTATTTGCAATAACACCCTTGATGGACCTAACCTTGTAAGCCTTTCGAAACAAGATTCATGATACCCATCTCAATTACTCCTAATAGAGGAACTTGATCCATCTCGAACTCCTAGCGATTACATTATGTTTCTTTTGGAACTACACCACCTATCATCTGTAGACCATTGGTCAGAATTTGAGATTGATTCAAACCCAAGGAGATATACCCAAATCGGGTGTGATTGAAACTAGAAATGGTTGGATTAACCATTTACCATAAACCAAATTCAGTTGCAACCATAGTTATCACACGAGCTTAGAGACTACACCATTCGAAGTACTCTATGGTCGAAGTGTCAACATCCATTGACGGATCAAAACTTGGAAAAGCTCAACTCACTAGTCCCATAAGCATTCATGAAATAACCAGAAATTTCCTACAAGTCAAGAATCAATTACAAATTCTATAAGTTGTAAACCATTAAAACTTCAAGTTGGTAGCCAAATCATGTTGAAAGTTCTGCCTAGGAAAGGCATGATATCATTCAGAAAACTGGGAAAGTTGAACTCGATGTACACTGGACCATTTAATATTTGAGACAGAGTAGGCCAACAACCCTCAGACTTAAGCCTTGCTGGAAAGTAACCGGATTACACAACCATGTTTCACCTATTCAAATCT
Organism: Artemisia argyi; assembly: GCA_030686995.1. Taxonomy (NCBI): domain Eukaryota; kingdom Viridiplantae; phylum Streptophyta; class Magnoliopsida; order Asterales; family Asteraceae; genus Artemisia; species Artemisia argyi. Next base: position 105,248,848 of record CM060680.1, read on the forward strand.
CAGGAAATGACTTTCAGATTAGTCACTCGTGATCCCATTTGGAAAGGAACCCAACCTAAGAACAAACGTAGACTTGGTAATAACCAATAGAAATCATGGACTGTTAGGTCAAACAGTTGAAGCGGAGTCGAATTCCTATCGTGGAAGTTCGATGGAATTCTCAATTATTATCACCTTTCACCAATATACTTCAGAGACCAACCAAAACTGAACTTCGGGACGAAGTTCCTGTTAGAAGGGAAGACTGTCACAACTCGTAATTTCCGGTCATTTTCCAAACCTCGACAATTTACTATTCACAAATTACTATTCATCGATCACTATTCATCGTTTTACTATTCATCATTTTTGAGGTCAATTTGACATTTCGAGAAACATTCAGAAATTTTACTATTCACTTGACACTATTCATTCCCGGAAGAAAACCACTATTCACGTGCATTACTCATGTCATCGTAAATTTAGTTTACGAGTATTCAAATTCGCGTAACCGTATTGGTTCAGGAGCGAATTCATGCATTATCATTTGGGACATCTCATACAGACTAGAAATAGTCTACGTATCATCATATGGCACTTGCATACTATTCCACTCGTAGGATAACTAAATTAATACTTTTGGTATAAGTAACGATTTACGTATGTTTATTTTAAATAAACACTAATACGCGAACTATAAACGTGACTAACACGTCCGACACTCCCGACTATGATCCCAATATATTTTTATATTCATTTTAATAATATAAAAATTATATTATTAATTTACCCGGTATTTTGAAACCAATTGCTATATTTTCCGGTAAACGACTATAATTACGTCGAATCACGATATTTCAACCCGATAATTATTTTAACACCCGATTCTCATCAGGAATATTATTTTACAATTTTACAAAATTCATTATATTTTAGTTTGTCTCGTTACGATTTATTTCTAGTTAACTTGGTACCCGATAACACCCAATACACAACTATATCTAAGTAAATCTTACACTTGGGGACCAAGGCTTTAATTACCCATGTTTCCTCCCCTTTTTCTTCCTTGATTGCCGCCCCATGTCCCCCCCCCCCCCTCCTAGCTAATCCATGTTATATTTTTATTAGCAAAGACCATAAGGACTTTTGAAAATATCTATCTCTTCATTCTTTCATTTGGATACTTCAAGAAAACCCATTTTTTCTCTTCTTCCTCTCCATCATTTTCGGCCAAACCAAGAACACCCTCAAAAATCCATCATTTTTCCAAGATCAAGTGATAATCTAGGTTATTTAGTACTTCTTGTTAGGGTTTTGAAGTTTAAACACAAGGTTTTGCAAGTTTTTCATCTCCACTAGTCCACTAATCTTCAAGTAAGTATGTCAAACTAATTTTCCTAATTTTATCAAGTTCTTATTTTGTTCATATGGTTTTTATACAAGATCTTATGCATTTGATAGCTTATACCACTTTATTTTACAAACTTATAACTTTTGAACCCTAGAAAATGTATATGGTTAGATCCTTGTTAGATCTACTTGATTTGTGATGTTTAGGAACCCATGACACCCTAAGAAGGTGTATGGTAGGATTAGACTAGTTTTGTGGTGATTGAAAGTGGTTTGGTTGAAGTAGAAACTAGATTGAAACCTTGAAAATGGTTTTTGAACAAGTAAAAATACATGCTGTACTATTTTGGTTCACCCAGAAAACTCCGAATTTACACAGTAACTTTTGATAATATTTTTAGAAAATACTTTAAAAAACGAAGCCGTGGGCGAAAGAACGGATTAAAACGAGTTAATAACGAAGGAGATATGATTTTCCGAATTTAACGACGAAAACTATTTTCTGAAAAACTGCATGCTGTTTGACAGTTTTCGACGGGCAAATAGAGGCGTTAAACGTAACCTAGAGGAGCCGAGCTATTGAAAATATATTAGTACTTACTAAAACGAATCCGTGGATATAAAGAACGAGGAAAATGAGCTTAAAACGACCAAGTTATACCCGTTTTAACATCGTCAAAACTATATATATATTTTGTCACTACTAGAAAATAATAACTTACGCACCAAATGGTATATTTTCTAGAAATATTACTAAGAACTATATTCTTAACAAATGAAATACGTATGACCCAAAGGAATATTTATACGACTTAACGACGTTATTTTAAGGTTTTCGATATGAGGAATAGAACGCTAACATTTTTATACGATATATTACGACAAGTTTTTATAACTCCATTGGGACTTATTTTTCCTAAGTATGGAAACTATTTTACTATGACAATAACTAGTGTTTCCAAGTCACGAGTGGTATAGGCATCATGTGCATGTGCATTCATTTCATCACGTCATGATCTAAGGTAGATCGTTATTACTCATATTAGGTTGCGGTTAGAGATCGTGCCTCACTTCAGTGTATCCATTGTTGTCATTGTAGCTATCGCTCCAGGTGAGTCATAGCCCCTACTTTTTCAATTGTTTTGGTAAACTCTTTGGGGGAGAATACATGCTCGTTTTACTTAAAACGCATTACTTGTTTTACCTGGTTGATTTCTCAAATATTCCCAGCTTTATCTAAATATATTTGATCACCTGCACTTCATTGGTATGCTTGACCACCGGTATTTCTTTGGTATATTTAATCACCTGCATTCATTTGTATGTTTGATTTCCTGTATTTCATGGGATTGATTATCCTTGTTCATATGACCTCATTGTCCCCATTTGTTCTTATATGTCCATTGTAATACTGTGGTATTCCCCACTTGGCTGTGATGTCAAACGTAATATTGTGGTATTCCCCACTTGGCTGTGATGTCAAATGTATTGTGGTATTCCCCACTTGGCTGTGATGTCAAACGTAATATTGTGGTATTCCCCACTTGGCTGTGATGTCAAACGTAGTATTGCTGTTTCCCTACTTGATTGACCTATATGTCCATTGTAATACTGTGGTATTCCCCACTTGGCTGTGATGTCAAACGTAATATTGTGGTATTCCCCACTTGGCTGTGATGTCAAACGTATTGTGGTATTCCCCACTTGGCTGTGATGTCAAACGTAATATTGTGGTATTCCCCACTTGGCTGTGATGTCAAACGTAGTATTGCTGTTTTCTTACTTGACTGAATTGCGATGCCTTTGCATCAACCTTATTACGGGTTTTCCCGCTTGACTGATTTATCATATGGCCTCATTGACTGAATTATTTATATAGCCGTTTTGCTATATTTATCTGGGAATTTGGATATCATATTACTTTTGTTCGCGTAGACTTTAATACATTTGGCAGTGGGTTGTAAACACACAGGTTACAAGTCTCTTATGGCGGGACTTGCAACTGAGTGGATTTACGATGCCTTTGCTGGGCGATCTTTTCTTTATAGGCATTCTTTGTTAAACAAACTCTATGAACTCACCAACCTCGTGTTGACACTTTAGCATGTATTTTCAGGTATTAACCTATGGCACGCTACAGGAGGTTTTGGCAAGGCATGGCATGGTCAAAGAAGACTCTGATTTTTTTATATGGGGACCGTTTTAAACTACTTTTAAGGGCCTACTTCCGCACTACTTTTGATGATGTAAATTCAACATTTTTGATTAAACAATTTTATTCTAAATGATTAAAGTGAAAACCATCTTTGTACTTATGTTGTGATATCAATTGAGTTACACCCCAGCTGCATGTAGGCTTCCGCTGGACCCGATTTTGGGGGTGTGACAAACTGATGTGATGGATTTGTGAGTTTGCAGTTTTTAAGTTAGAAGACTTAAATTGAGTAGTAAGTGAGATCTTGGACTCAAGGCATTAAGATGGGGACTAAACATGCTTACAATACAAATGTTTTGTGATTGTAAATCCCATATATCTAGGAATTGGACAAATGTTATGCCAATTACTTGTACGACAAGTTACCTCATATTATACTTTAATTACTAGCAGATCAACTGAAGTGATGAAACTATGTTTATGGAGGATCCTAGTGTTCAAGATTATTCTATGGATATTATTTCCTTGGGTATTTTAATTTTCTTGAAAAATTGTATTATCAAAAATACTAATGTTTTGAACTTTCTTTATCTGTAGAAATGGCTCAAACTGATAACACCAACTTTCGTTCTTTGTTCAAAACTTATTTTGAACGAGAAAAATTGACTGGCTCAGAAAATTTCAATGATTGGTATCGTTCACTAAGGATTGTCCTGCGAGTGACTGGTCAACTTGAAATCTTGAAAACGCCTTGTCCTGAAGAACCTGTAGGCGAGGCAGCTACTGAAGCTACTAAGGCCAAATGGAATCTTGATTGTAAGGAACATATTGATGTGGCCGCAATGATGTTAGGGGCAATGTCCACACCTCTTCAAAGGCAGTTTGAAGAGTATTTCCCCATGAACATGATTGATGAACTCAAGAAACTATATGAGAAACCATCAAATGTAGAGATTTACGATTTGATGGAGGCTCTACATGGTTGTAAGTAGGGTGATGGTGAACCTGTGAGTGCTCATGTGTTGAAGATGAAAAGTTTCATGGATCAACTACAAACACTTAAGAAACCCTATGACAATGATATGGCTGTGAACTTAATCAATAGATCCCTTAACAAGGATTTTAGTGGTTTTGTGAGGAACTTCAATATGCATTGCGTGGGGAAGACAGTAAGTGAATTGCACGCACTGCTCATTGATTATGAGAAAGGGTTAACACCAAAGGCTCCTACACCCCAAGTTCTTGCTATACAAGGGGGTAGAATTAACAATCCAAATGCGAACAAGAAGAAGGGTAAAGGAAAGAAGAAGGCTGATAAGAATAAGCAGGTTATGGCTTATCAACCACCTCAACCTAAGAAGAACCCTCCTGTCAAGAATAATCCAAAGAAGGATCAAGGATGCCATTACTGCAAGGTGATGGGTCACTGGAAGAGGAATTGTCCTCTTTATCTCGATGACTTGCGAAACAATAAGGTTAAGAAGACTGGGCACATGGGCGCCAGCACTTCAGGTAACTTATTTGTATTTGAATTATTTACTTTATCTCATAAATTAAATTCCTGGGTATATGATACTGGATGTGGTATTAATATTTGTAATACACTGCAGGGGTTTAGAGAGGAAAGGAGACTAGCTTATGGGGAGCAATTTCTGCATGTGGGAAATGGAGCACAAGCAGCAGTTGAAGCCATAGGAATGTTTAATTTAGTTTTACCTTCGGGTTTAGTACTTTGTTTAAACAATTGTCATTATGCACCTTCTATAATTAGAGGTGTTGTTTCCTTTTCATGTTTGTTGGATCTTGGTTTTACTCATACTATTGATGGCAATAAAATTTCTGTTTCTTTAAATGGTGTATTTTATTTTAATGTTGTTGCTGTGAATGGTGTGTTTGAAATTGATATGAATAATTGTATGACTTCCAACAATAATAATAATTCGATGTACAGCATAAGTAAGAGAATGAAGTATGACTTGAATTCGTCTTACCTTTGGCACTGTAGACTTGCTCATATAGGCAAGACTCGCATGCAAAAGCTGCAACGTGAAGGGCATTTGAATAATATCAATGATGAGTCATTTGATAAATGCGAATCTTGTATTTCTGGGAAGATGACGAAGAAACCTTTTCATAATAATATGGAAAGAGCTTCAGATCTACTTGGTTTGATACATACGGATGTATGTGGACCACTTAGACATGTGTCAAGGAGAGGTGCTGTTTACTTCCTAACTTTTACAGATGATTTCAGCCGTTATGGTTATGTTTATTTACTTAAACATAAACATGAGGTGTTTGAAACATTTAAAGTTTTCAAAGCAGAAGTAGAATTGCAATTGGGAAAGAAAATTAAAGCTCTTCGTTCTGATCGAGGTGGTGAATACCTTAGTCAAGATTTTAAAGATTTCTTAACTGAGAATGGAATTGTCCAGAATCTCACATCTCTATATACTCCACAACAAAATGGTGTATCTGAGAGAAGGAATCGTACATTGTTGGATATGGTTCGATCAATGTATAATCTTACTAATCTTCCTTTGTCTTTTTGGGATTATGCTCTTGAACCAGCTGTTCGTGTTTTGAATATGGTTCCCACCAAGAAGGTTGATAAGACACCATATGAGATATGGATTGGAAAAGCTCTGAACTTGTCTTATTTAAAGGTCTGGGGTTGTGAGGCGTATGTTAAATGTGACTCACAAGATAAACTCCAACAAAGATCTGTCAAATGCATTTTTGTAGGATACCCAAAGGAAACAATGGGTTACTACTTTTACTACCCACCTGAGAACAAAGTGTTTGTTGCAAGATATGGTGATTTTCTTGAAAGTGATTTTGTGACTCAAGAAATCAGTGGGAGAGTATATGATCTAGAAGATGATCTAAATAATGCATTACCTTCAGAAAACACTAGCACACTTCCTATAGAACCAGAAAGTCTGGGTCCTCCACCGGAAGTTGAAGTAGTTCCCATTCGCAGATCTTCAAGATCTGTGAAAGCTCCTGACCGTCTATGTCTTAATGTAGAGGTCGATGAGCATAAACTAGGGGATCTTAATGAACCCACTAGTTATAGAGCTGCCATTAATAGCCCTGAAAAGGTTAAGTGGAAAGCTGCTATGGATGGGGAAATACAATCCATGCATGATAATGAAGTCTGGGAAGAAGTTGACTTACCTCCTGGTGCCAAGGTAGTTGGGAGTAAGTGGCTCTACAAAATTAAGACTGACATGGATGGATATGCACACATTTATAAGGCTCGTCTAGTTGCTAAAGGTTTTACTCAAACTTTTGGAATTGATTACGAGGAGACGTTTTCTCCTGTAGCAGACATAAGAGCTATAAGAATTCCCATAGCTATAGCAGCGTACTATGACTATGAGATTTGGCAAATGGATGTGAAAACCGCTTTCTTAAATGGTCATCTAGATGAAGACATCTATATGGCACAACCAGAAGGGTTTGAAAATCCAGAATTTCCAGATCGTGTATGCAAGCTTAAAAGATCCATTTATGGATTAAAGCAAGCATCACGACAATGGAACAAGAGATTTGATGCTGAGATCAAAAAGTTTGGATTCACTCAAAATCTTGATGAGCCATGTGTGTATCACAAAGCTAGTGGGAGTGATAATGTGATTTTCCTAATTCTATATGTTGATGACATATTGATCATGGGAAAAGACATTCCAAGTTTGCAAAAGGTTAAGGCATATCTTGGAAAGTGCTTTTCTATGAAAGATTTAAGAGAAGCTGCATACATTCTGGGAATCAAAATCTATAGAGATAGATCAAGGCGGTTAATTGGATTAAGTCAAGGTGCTTACATTGACAAAATATTGAAAAGATTCAATATGCAAAATTCCAAGAAAGGATATTTGCCGATGGAAGTAAAACATGGCTTATGTAATGAGTTTTGTGCTTCAACACCTGCTGAGGTGGCTCGCATGAGTAAAGTTCCTTATGCTTTGGCTGTAGGATCTATTATGTATGCGGTTAAGTGCACAAGGCCAGATGTGGCGTTTGCTCAAAATATTACCAGTCAATTTCAACAGAATCCAGGTGATAAACATTGGATTGCTGTTAAGCATATTCTTAAGTATTTGAGGAATACAAAAGATATGTTTTTGGTATATGGTGGAAATCCAGCTGCAGAACTTTGTGTTACAGGTTTCTGCGATACATCCTTTCAAAGTAATAAAGATGATTCGAAGTCTCAGACGGGTTATGTCTTTGTTATTAATGGAGGAGCTGTAGACTGGAGGCGCAAGAAGCAGAGTACAATTGCGATGTCTGCAACAGAAGCTGAATACATTGCTGCTTCAGAAGCTGCTATGGAGGCTGTTTGGATTAGGAAATTCGTTTCAGGGCTTGGTGTTATGCCTTCAATTGAATTACCTATTAATATGTATTGTGACAATTCTGCTGCAATCATATTTGCCAATGAACCTGGAGTCATGAGAGGCACCAGACATTTTCTACGGAAGTATCACTTTGTTCGTGAAAAGGTTAACGAAGGTGAAATAAATCTGCTGAAAGTTCACACAGATGATAACTTAGCTGATCCGTTCATTAAGGCTTTGGCAAAAGAGAAGCTTAATGAATTAGCCAATGGAATTGGACTTAAATTAGCTAGTAGTTTCATGCATAACTGTGATTAGTATTTGGATAAAGGATATTGTAAACAATTATTATTTTAATGAAATAAAGTATGTTGGTATGTTTATTTCTATTGTTAATTATTGTTGTCCTATTTTTGCATGTTTAAATCCATGAATAAGAGTTATTCTAAATTGTCCGTTGGCAGTTAATAATATGGGAATATTATTAAATTAAGACAAATCTGAAGTTGGTATAATATACTTAAAGTATATTGAAGCGTAGTCATGCCATTTCAGACGATATTCGATGATACTGAATATAGGACTTATCCCAACTATATGATGTTACTTTATGGATCTTGTCATTAAGTAAATCATAAGAAGATATCCTTAGACTTGAGATACAAGATAACGGTCATGAATGTAGTACATTTTTGTGGAACAACTTAACGCTATACGTAACTGGTAGTCATAAGGGTTGTTTTCGGAAGTGTTACAAAGTTTGTGTGTTTTGCTTGTAATCAATAAAGAATTTGTTCCTTCAAATTAATTTTTGGAGTTTAATACTGCTGGGCCCCTCGTAGGGTTGTCAAGGTGTTTGCGTGGCCACGCCCAAGGTCTTTCTTGAAAGGTTCAGAAGATTTGGTAATCTTGTCAATTTCTAACAACGAGAAACAGAATGGTTAATTAAAGAATGACCTAGATCCATATCCTTATTTAACACGGTATTAGAAACAAATGGATAATAATAATGAGAAATCATTAAAAGGTTTTCCAGGAGCCTTACTCAAGTTGTACTAGAGGCATCGACGTGTTGCAAGACGCTAACCGATGTGATCACACTATTATGATATGTCTAAGTGGGAGCTGTTGGTTTTATAGACAAAATAATAATAGTCGTGTGTTGTGATCGAACTTGAGATCACGGGATTGCACACAATACGTATGAAGAGAAAAAGTAATAATTATTTATAAATGTTATAATTAATTATTAAACACAAAATAAATAATAGTAATTAGTATTTAATGATTAATGACTAATGGACTATTAAACGAAGATTAGGAAAGTAATACTAGGCAAAATTTGGAAACAAGAGAAGGTTCTGGAATCCCCTTGGGGGATCCAAAACCGATCGGCATAGGGAGGTTCCCACCTCCTTATGTGCCTTGAGCTCCAAGTTTTGAATAGTATATAAGCAAACCCAAGATGCATGTTTTTCTCATAACTTGTACACACACATCTTGGTGTTTTCTCTCCCTTTTCTTTTCCTTGGTCGATCCATCAAAACAAACCCCTTAGGGTTTCGATTTTCGTAGATCTAAAAAAGGTTTTGTGTTTATTACTTGCATAAACTTTTTCTTGAATTAGTACGTGTGTACAAGAACGTGAATCAAACACACTATTGTTTGATTCTTGGATTGAATTACAAAAGAGGTAAGGGGTAATTCTTGTAATCCATATAAACCCTAATTAGGGTTTGTAAAAAAAAGCATTTTCAGATTAATTACTATTCCCGAAAATTTTCACTATTCACTTTTTACTATTCACTTTTCACTATTCATCTCAGAAATTTTTATTTCATATTCTCGTAAGTTAAACTATTTTAACGATAATCCGAGAGTTTGACGCTCGTCGGATCATTTCTGCAAAAATCACAAAGCCGTGTCCGAGATTTACTTTTAGGTTTAAACGTCCTTCCAGCATCCCGATATATCCATAAAACATTATAAACAATAGAAATATGATTTTCTTTCATTTTATGACAATTCCAAAAGTTTTGGAATTTTACGTTTTTCAGTTCAGCGTTTTACGCGAATTACGCGTTTTAGACCCGTGTTTCCAGTTTTTAGCAGGGTTTTCGCACCCGATAGAACCTACCACTCATTTTATATTTTATTATGGACTATATTGACATGTTTCACAATACTTTCAAGTTTCATATTTTTACGATACCCGGTTTTACGTTTTAAGGCTTAATCATTTACGGTTAACATTTTACGGAGTCAAAATGTACAAACTAAGCAAGATAGCACCAAGACTCATCATCTAGTCATCTTATCCACCTTGAACCGCCATTTAGGGGGGGGGGGGAGTCACCATTTTGTGGCTTGATCTTGACCATTGATCTCTAGGATGTTTACAAGTGTCTAAACTAACCATGGTTAATTTTTAACCCAATATATGGTTAACTATTTTTCCTACCCTATAAATACCAAGCTAAAAACACATAGAAAACTTGCACCACACCTTCTTATAACCTTCAAGTCCTAAAACCTAAGGCACTTTTCTTATATTTTGTAAGAAAGTTAACTAGTTTTTGAAAGAAAACTAGTGTTTGATCTTCAATCTTGGAAATTTTCTAAGAAAAGTTGTTATAACTTTAAAGTCTCCAAAAAGACGTCGTTATAATCTTCAAATAGCTTTGGACTTCAAGAAGGCGTCGTTATAATCTTCAAATAACCTCGGTTTATCATAGATTGCAAAGGGTGAAGCTTAAGTCTATCAAAGTCCGTACCTTACTAGTTACTTACCTTTCTTTTTGAAAGCCTCAAGTTGTAAGCAAACCCTAACATACTTTCTTGCTTAATTATCATTTACATGCTCTTTATGTTCCTTTCATGCTATATATGTTCTTGTTATTGTGTTCATGATGTTTAAAAATGGATAAAACAAGTATTGGTATACATATGTTAACTTATGACAAGTAAACAAGCAAACTAGTGATTTTTATGGAGAACCATGACCAAAATAGTATAACTTTGATATTTGACACTTACTTACTGTTAAAGAGGACTTAACAAGGAAAACATAGCAATTTGAATCACCCAAAACGAGTACCCGAGTCAAAAGTTATGACCATTTGAAGCTAGCGAAACCAAAACGGCAAAACTGCCCAAATAGCATTCTGATCAAATTTTGATTTTTAAAGTCACCCTTATGCTCCGATTCATCAAAAAGTTAAAACACGAAAGTTGTCCGGAACGACGTTTTCGTTCAGGTATAAAGAAGCTCGAGCCCTGAAAACGCTTTCCGAGTGATAAATTTCTTCAAAATCTTAACAGCCCATTTTAGACCAAAGTCACTATATTATAGTTATCATTTACTAAGACCAAGAGGTCTAATGACCTAAATCCAAGACCACAACCATGGCTAAAGCCAAGGTTGAGTCTCAAGACCATGGAAAAATGACCAAGGTCACGGCGAAGCCATGACTAAATGACCATATAAGCTTACTTAGGCGTAAACATGAAACAAGGAATTAGGCGATAACTTGAACAAACAATTTGGATCTACTTCACTTCAAAAGGAACCATGAGATATTACAAAGAGAAAATGGTCATATAAGACTTATGAAACTACCCCTAATAACAATCTTCATGTACTAATAAACTTTCCTAAGTTTATTCAAATATTGGACATGTAACTTTTCGGATTAAAACTTATACATTTGTTATCACATACTACAATAGTAGGGAGCCTCATGTGAGGAGTTCATTAAGTAAGCCGTCGAGATGAGTTGTGGATTTACGAGTTAAAGTGTCCTGGCTCCTCGAACGTTTACTCTATGACTTCTGAATTATGTCGGCCCGAACGGTAGTAAGAGATATACAACCTATACATGTTCCATAAACCATTTATATTCAAAGACTTACACTATATACTAAGTACTACATCATGAACATTATGCAAGACATATATAGGCAATTCTTCGTATTCTTAGACGTTACTCCAAACCTAAGTCGCAACGTTCTATTATAGGCTGCTCTTAGAGACTTTCACGATTCGACTACCACTTTGATTTCACATCACTTAAGCTTAAGGTGAGTCATAGCCCCTACTCTTTTCATACTTGTCTTAACTCTTTGGGGGAGACACATGCTCAACTACTTGTTTACTTGTACAAATACTCAAAACGTTTATACTTGACTGTGTTATACTTGATTGCTTACATACATGACTGCGTTATACTTAATTGCGTTATTCTATTTATTGACTAGTAGTTGTCTTTGGGAAGTGGCTCCCAGTTGTCTTTGGGAATTGGCTCCCAGTTGTCTTTGGGAATTGACTCCCAGTTGTCTTTGGGAATTGGCTCCCAAAGTGAGGTCTTCGGAGATGAAGTAGAGACTCACTTCTAATTGCTTAAATTGTCTTGATGAACTTATACATGTCTTATTCATACTATATATGTTAGCAGTGGGTTGTGAACACACAGGTTGCAAGTCTCTTATGGCGGGAATTGCAACTGAGTGGATTCACGATGCCTTTGCTGTGCGAACATTCTCTTAAGGCTTTTCAATTATTTTAAGACAAACTCTATGAACTCACCAACCATTGTGTTGACACTTTAGCATGTTTGTCTCAGGTTTGTAAGATGATAAGCTGTTGCATGGAGCATAGAGTCGCTTGGCATGTTTTGAAGACTTATGCTTTTATCTTTACCATTCGAAATGTCTTAAAACTCTTATGTATTGTATTATGGAACTCAAGTTTGTAACTCGGAAATTATTAATCGAATGGTAACTTTTCAAAACGTCTCATTTAGAGTTTGTTTTCTATACCTTCTACTTTGTATTATGAAGTAGCACCCCTATGACACAGTCTTCCGCTGCGGTATTTTGGGGGTGTTACAGGGTTCTTGTTCCGGAAGATTGCTTTTGATTCTTGTTCGGGCTAGAATCACAAAGGTATGTTTACTATTTAATTATTAATTAATTAATTACATGTTATTTGATCTTGTTATAATTGCTTCCGTTATGCTCACTTTGCTGTACTTGGTTTATTTATATGAATGTCATAATATAATAATTCCAACAATTTATTGAGCGGTGTTTGTACAATTTAGTCACTTTCGTTACGAAGGGGTCCTAAGAATTAAGACAAACATGTATCAGGCAAAAGTCAATAACAATTCACTAATTTTGATTTGATTTAATACAAATAAAATTGTAAACTTTAAATATTTGGTTGTTAGCATATTGCTTGTGTTGTAAATTTTAGTTACAAAAGGTGCAAAATAAATTAGCTTTTTAGCAAAGACTTTATCGGTATGTTATCTGTCATCGTCATCATATTTTTATATCAAAAAGTATATCGCAAATACAGTATTGAATATCTTGTTAACGTCTAATAGGTGTGATGTTTTCTAAAGCAGATTTACAAAACGTTTAGGGTGTGTTTAGTTGGGGAAAAACACCATTGTTTCTAGAAAATGTTTAGTGGAAAACAAGAAAAATAGAAATTGCGTTCAAATAAACGTTTTCCAACAAATATTTTGCAAAACACAAAATCCCCTATTTCCTAACTTAACAAGGAAAACTAAAAAGCAAATTTTAGTTGTTTTCCATGTTTTTTAACCCACAACCCCCTTCCACCCTTCTTCAAAATAGAAAATACAAACATCAACTAAACGCGTTTTTTATATTTTTCAAGCATTTTTTGAAGATAAATTTCCATTCTAAATTTTTACAAAATTAGAGATAGAAAACAAAATAATTTTTTTCTTCAACTAAACGTACCCTTATTGTTTAAGAAAGTTCAGAATCATATATTTTAGTTCTTATTGCTGATTGTGGTGCTATATTCAAGTTGGTTCGACATTCATATATGTGATATCTTGATTGGCTTAACAAGATCAATTTGATAGTTTAATCTGATATGAAGAACATCAATAAGTAAAAGACTCGGGAAGTACAAGGCAGATAGGTTGAAACTCCCCCTTCTTTAATAGGTTTCATCTTTTGCCGAAACAAACCAAATCATTTTCATCACAAATTAATGGGAGAACTACTTCCACAAAATAAGTATTCGTGTTACTACAGGTTCCTTTTTGGCAAGGCAAAACCAAATTTGGTAAAATTATTATCTATATCTTTTTGCATGCCTTATTAGGTATGGTAGTTATTATTTGCGAATAATAATATAAAAAGTAGTTTCATTGAACATAAATACAAAAATATCTCTTCGCCTCGACCTAGTGTAATGACTACTTTTCACAAACTTCACTTCAGCGTCAAATATGCTGCTGTAACGATGACCACCTAATTAAACACATAAAAATACAACGTTGATACAAACATACCCCATAACCAATATAACGCACGCTAATAATAATAATAATAATAATAATAATAATAATAATAATAATAATAATAATAAATGACATTCACGCACCACCGAACTAACACAACTTACTTTAACACACTGTGGTGTTTGGCCGTCATGAGGTTGGCGCACGATGAGTATGCTCCACGGATAGTGAATAACTAACACGCCATCTTAAAATATAACATTAGTATCATAAATTAGTAATATGGCTATGTTTGGCAACAAGGCTTATGAGGTTAAGGGCAAGCTTTTAAAATAATCTAACTTATAAAATAAGTCTTATTTGCTACACGGCTTTATGAAAGCTTTTATAAGTCATAAGCCTCAATAAGCTCAAGCCTATAAAAATGGCTTATGAGGACTTATATATATATTCAAATTAGTTAAATACCTTTAAAAATGTAATGGACTATCACGTAAAAATGAAAAATATTATAAATTTAATTTGAAGTATTTTATGTGATATTATATTAATAAATTTTAACTATAACTAATTTATCAAACAAATTAAAAAAATAATATATATATATATATATATATATATATATATATATATATATATATATATATATATATATATATATATATATATATATATATGATTTTCAACTTTCGGCGTATAATATAACCTTGGCCTTAACTAATTGCGCAAAGATACCGCTTATCTCCGATTCTCCTTGTCAAGTAAACGTCACTTTCATAAACACAAAAGTAAAACTTTTTTTCCCTTGAGTCTAGAGACAAATTCCAACTTCCAACTAAACCTAACTTACCCTTTACTTTGTATTCCGAAACTACCCTTCTTTTCTTCATTTGTCACCTTTCATGGGGTTATTTCGTAACTACACGCTACTTGAGTTCTATTTCATACACATATGATTAGATGATCAACTAATCTATCATCTATATCACTCATTAAATACAAAAGACTCACCAAAAAATGAGTTTCCCCCAAACCCAATAAAAAAACATACCGGAAAATGGGAAAACTCGCCGGAAAATCCATTCTCCGGCAAACAACCGACGAAATCTCATCACTAATCTACCTAACCCACTCCATAACAATCTTTACATCAAAATGGAAACTTATAACAAAAAAATTACAAGAAATCCTTGCACTCATCACCTCAATCCCACCGGAAAACCAAGAAAAACTAACCCACATCATACAAGCCATCTCAGAGACAACTAACAGTTGTAATGAATTGGGTTCTAAGTGTATTGAACATACATACAGTGGGAAATTGCTAATGCAAAGTGATCTTGATATAATTTTGGTTAAATTTGATTCTCATTTGACAAGTTTGACTGAAATAGTAAACGGTGATGGGTTTTTAACTAATCGGAATTATGCAATTGTGGTTTCAAGACCATGTGTTAATGCTTGTAGAGATGATATTAAGTTTTATGTTAAAGATTTGTTGAATAGGTTTAAGATTGGGTGTTTTGATATAAAGAAACAAGCTTTAGTTAGTTTTAATGAGGTTTGTTTAGAGGATGATAAATATGTCAAAATTGCTATGGAGATTGATGGATTTGTTAATGTTTTGGTTAAATTTTTGGGTTGTAAGGATTTTGGTGTGCAAGAAGAGGCGTTGAAATCGCTTGTTTTGATTTGTGGCTTTGAGAGTTATAAATGTGTTTTGGTTGGGATTGGTGTTATTGGGCAATTAGTTAAGGTTTTGGAGAGTGGGAGTGAGTTGGGTAAGGAGTTGGCGACGCGGTGTTTGATGAAATGCACGGCTAATAGTGATAACGCGTGGTCGGTTTCGGCTAATGGAGGGGTAAATGCGTTGTTAAAGATATGTGGGAGTGGGGTTGGGAGTGGTGAGGATGGGGTTGTTGGTGGTGGTGAGTTGGTTGGTTTGGCTTGTGGGGTGTTGAGGAATCTTATTGGTGTTGATGAGATTAGGAGGTTTGTGGTTGAGGTAGGTGCGATTCCGTTATGTATGAAGCTTATTAGGTCGAAAAATGAGTGTTCGCAAATTAGTGCTATTGAGTTTGTGCAAATTTTGGCTTGTGGGAATGAGTATATGAGGGGCTTGGTTGTTAATGAAGGTGGGATTCGTGTGCTTGTTCGTGTACTTGATCCTAAATCAGTGTATTCATCTAAGGCTCGAGAGAAATCCATGAGGGCAGTTGTGATCTTATGTTCGGATTCTATTGTGTATGTGAACAGTTTAAGGATGTATGGTTTCATGGATCATGTACTTTATTTTCTTCATAATGGTGAGGTTTCGATTCAGGAAGCCGCTTTGAGGGCTGCATCTTGGCTTAGTGGGACTTCAGACGAGTTTAAGAAGGTCATGGGTGATGCGGGATTCATACCGGTACTCGTTAAATTCCTTGAGGCAAAGTCATTTGAGGCACGAGAAATGGCAGCAGAGACACTTTTGTGCTTGTTAGTTGTGCCTAGAAACCAAAAGAGACTAGTGCAAAATGATCAAAATGTGAACTTGCTTCTACAAATGATTGATCCAGAAGAAGGTAATTCAGGTAACAGAAAGGTTTTACTTTCTATAATCATGTTATTAACGTTCTGTAACGACGGGAAAAGAAAAATTTTAAGCTCTGTGTACATGAAAAACATAGAAAAACTTGCGGAGGGTCAAGTTTTGGATGCTAAGAAGATCATTAGGAACCTGTCATCGAATAGATTTCGAAGCATGATTAGGGGAATTTGGCATTCTTAAACTTTACTTCACTTGTCTATTGCATGTAAATCTTGATATTATTGTGTTATTGTGTAAAAGAAAAAAGTAGATGTTAGATCATTTGTGCTTACTTTGTACCCATTATTACAATATCAAAATAAAGTAGCCTAATGTTATTAGAATCTGGGTTGGCTCATATTTTTGACTCTGTCGTTCTCAAATTTGCGTTGCATAGTGTATTGTTTTCGCATGAGGATAGACTTATTTAGCATTTTTACATATTGATAGATTGTAAATGTAACTTATAGAGTAGTTTCCCTTTAGCAGTTGATGTATCTAATGTAACTTATATTGATAGAGTAGTTTCCCTTTACATTGTATCATATGGCGTACAAAATAATTTCAATCATCAAAAAAGCATATATAAGTTGTAATAAATACCTTTGCACTTGCATATTTAATATCTATATCTATATAATTCCCTTAAACATGTTACTGATAGGAAAATGTACTCCCATGGTTCTATTTGCTTGTACTGTGAATTGTAGGAAATCTCTCATATTACTTGTATTCTCACAAAACAGTAAATTGGTAAAGTGTTGATGAAGTATCTCAATTATCATATTAACATTTTTTTATTTTTTTTAGAACGACAATTTTTACAACCTACATCACTTATCTCACATGTTTCCAACGAGACTTGAACCCACAACCTAGAGAGGTTGATGGGGTCACTCGCATACCACTGGGCCAAGAGGCTTTTGGTTCATTTTATAGTCAAACACACCCATGTTACTTTCTAACAAAAACCTCCATTTTCCACACTGGTCACGATTTTAGTCATTTACCAAACAAGCCTTGTGACGCACGGCGCACATATGCTACCCTGTGCGCTGCCTACGTGGCAGCCTCTGATTGGTGACACGCTAGAGGTCTACGCGTGAGGTCATGTTTACCGCCTACTACTTGTCATGTTCGGGTTGATTTTGCTAAATAACGGGTACACACATCGAGTTTTCATTCGTGAGCGTTGAGTGCCGTTTGATTGTTTTCGTAATGTACGAAATTAGTTTTGTAATTTACGTCTATAAGTGTCTAAAACGGCTATTTTCTCTACTTTCTATGCGTTAATCCCATTTCTGTGGTTTTCCTATATTAGAAGAAATTATTCATGCATGAAACTATTAGCGTGAATCATCGGATGTTCTCATAGACGAGTTTCGCAAAACGGATGGTTTTCGCTAGACTGTTGGTATTTTAGAGATGATTAACATCCATAATTTATTGCTTTAAGTCAGAATAGACAAACCGCTAAAACATATTTTAAAGTGTACTCCAGAATTATAGCACAATAATGATGATTAAGAGACTACTAATCTTGTCACTACGTTTAGATATAAAATTGCACATGGGGGGAGGTATGTTGGGGCAGGGGGGCATGAGATGTAGCAATCAATATGATGTCTACCTCCTCATCATGTACAAGTGACAGAGCAGAGAGTACCATGAATAGTAGCTGCTATTCTGTCTATTTTGTCCTTTTTCTTCATCTTGTTAGATTTATTGGTATATGTGGGCATTAAATTGTTTCTAGTATTGGATCGTACATGCACCTCTACTGCTTTTGCACAAACAACACAAAAGTTGCTCATAGGTTCTTTCATAAACAAGTAGTAAGACGATCTCGAAAAAATAAATAAATAAATGATTGCAATTATGGTTAGGTAGCCAACTATATAACATTCATTTGGTTGGGAGGGAGTACTCGATCGCTTGTAGTTGGGCTAGTGGGAAGACGCCGTCAAAAACTCGGTCTGTTGTGAGGTTATGGTTGCCATTAGTATCAATCTAAAGTGTTGAGACTATTGGTTTATCTAATCAAGTACGTAGTAGAAAATAAAAAAAGATAACTATTACTAATATTGATAAGGGAAAATGACAAAAAAATGCATTGAACTTGACATTTTTTCTCATTGTATGTTGCCAACTATTTTTTTTTCATTGTAGCACAAAACTTGACATTTTTTGTTATTGTTGTATGAACTAAACGTCGCATCGTTAGTCCTTTACACTAACGGTCGTTAGTAAATAACTTAAAATTTCGTTTTTCTTACGTTTTTATACGTTTTCATCCGTTTTCTTATGTTTTTGTCTGATTTTACACATTTTCGTCTGTTTTTACATATTTTCGTCCTTTTTTGTACGTTTTCGTCTGTTTTTACACGTTTACATTCGTTTTCTTACGTTTTCATCCGTTTTCATTCGTTTTCATCCGTTTTTACACGTTTTCGTCTGCTTTTACACGTAAAAAACAAACAACAATAATAATAATAATTATTATTATTATAATAATAATAATAATAATAATAATAATAAAAGTAATAAATAATAATAATAATAATAATAATAATAATAATAATAATAATAAAATAATAATAATCATAATAAAATAAATAATAATAATAATAATCATAATAACAATAATAATAATAATAATAATAATAATAATAATAATAATAATAAAATGTCAAGTTTTCATACGTTTTTTCTATTTTTATATATTTTTATCCGTTTTCATACATATTATATGTATAAAAATGGATAAAAACGGATAAAATATAAAAAAAACAGAGGAAAACGTATAGTAATAGACAAACACGGAAAAAAACGTATGAACACGGATAAAAACGTATGAAATTATTATTATTATTATTATTATTATTATCATTGTTGTTGTTGTTGTTATTATTATTATTATTATTATTATTATTATTGTTATTTATTATTATTATTATTTATTATTATTATTATTATTATTATTATGAAAACGATCAAAAGCATGTAAAAACAAACGAAAACATATAAAAACGGACGAAAACGTGTAAAAGCAGACGAAAACGTATAAAAACGGATAGGAATGTAAGAAAACAGACGAAAACGTGTAAAAACGGACGAAAACGTATAAAACAAATGAAAACATACGAAAACGGACGAAAACGTGTAAAAACATATGAAAACGTAAAAAACAAGACGAAAAGGACGAAAATGTGTAAAATCGGACAAAAACGTAAGAAAGCGAAATTTTAAGTTATTTACTAATGACCGTTAGTGTAAAGGACTAACGATGCGACGTTTAGTACATACAATAACAAAAAAGGTCAAGTTTTGTGTTACAATGAAAAAAAAAAATATAGTTGGCAACATACAAAAGGAAAAAGTGTTCAATTCAATGCATTTTTTTATCATTTTCCCGATTTATAACCTCTTATCTTATTTTTATTTTTGTTTTTTTCCCAACTTTATTGAAATGATTTTTTTTTTTTTTTTTTTTTTTTTTTTTTTTTTTTTACTTTTGACTTGTCAAATTTAATATTTTGTGTTTTATATTTTTTGGTAGTTTAGCCATTTTATTAGTATTATTTTTGACTTGTCAATTTTTATATTTTTTATTCGTATTTTTTTTTTCAGTTTTATAATAAAAACAAATTATAGAAGTAAAAAATAAAATAAAATAATAGAGTGTATCACAATCATTTTAAGGGGTGTGCTAATAACCAATCTCAAAGAATTATTCTAGGGGTTTCTACATAAAAGGGTAAATAAGTTCAGGCCATTTTCTAGTTACAGTATCAAAATTATCAAAAATAGTACTCCATTTTCCCGATTGATAACCTCTTATCTTATTAGTTTTGCGAGATTGTTCAATACATGCCGACACTGTCAACGTATCAATCATTAAAATGTAAACAAATGTCATTATTGCCCGAAATTTGAAAGCTGAGTATCATTTTTAGTACTGTAATTGGGAATTAGCTTAAAGTTCGTTACCCTTTTATGCCAAAAACCTTTTATTTTTACGTAAATTTAAAATCTCACATAAAATAATAATAACATAATATACAATGTTCAAATTGAAATTTATACCTCAAATCCTTATAATTTAATGCCAATTATAAAACCGGTGTTGAAGTATATTTATTGGTGTGCATTTGTTGTTGGTTAGTGTTGGCACTTTCTAATCCTGATAAGGCAGAAAACTTGGACCATATGACATGGTATTTTAGAAGGTGAAAAAAGTTCAAAAACAAAGAACATAGAGCAACCACATGTGAGAAAAGCTTTTTTTTGTAAACCTCAAATTCTTTTTAGTCTCAACGAATCAATTATAGTCTTTTATGCTATTTATCAAAACAAAAAGAAACCTTCTTCATAATTTATTACTCCCTCTATCTCAAATTTATTGTCTCTTATTTACCTTTTTGGTCTTTACTTTTCAACTTTGACCTTAATTATTTTTGTTTATATTACATAACACGTGATACAAAATATATAAAAGGATTGAGTTTTAAATATATTTTTATTTGGTATAATTTTTATCAAAAATAATTTGAGAAAGAAAGACCGAAAAATTCAATAAGAGACAATAATTTTGGGACGGATGTATTATTATTATTATTATTATTATTATTATTATTATTATTATAAAATATCACATAAACTGTTAATCATTACGTGAAAAAATCATAGTCTCTTCTATATACTTTCGACAAACTTTTCCATCGACTTTTTTTTTTGTTTTGAAATTTATGCCTGGAAAAATCACAAGTGATTTGTTATTTTAAAATCATAAAAGTGATTTAATAAAATCACACGTGATTCCTAACATACAAATCATATATGATTTTCCAGACACAAATTAATATTAAAAAAAAAAGAAAAGAAAAAAAAGAAAAAGAAAAAAACTCGTCGAAAGTATATCACGTTTTCCAGTTTCCAGACACAAATTGAAATGGCTCACATTAGAATTTTTTTTTATAATTCACATTTTTTTCTTTATATATATATATATATATATATATATATATATATATATATATATATATATATATATATATATATATATATATTGTTAGGAATACGTTTATTCATATGAAGACTCGGTCACCCCGAGTGTAGTTTAGTATATTGTAGCTCGTAGTATTTATCATATTAGTTAGTATTTGTGGAGTCGGGTCGGGTCTTTACCCGCTGTCAGCTCGCTCAACAGACCGTTTCAGGGGGCGTTTATTTGTAATTATAAATACCCCTTCCCTAGCTTGGAAGGGGTTGGACCTTTCATTTGCAATCTAACCTACTACAAGTTTTCTCTCAAGGTTTCACTCCTTTCTCTCTCTAACATCTCTCTAGAAAACATTACATAACATCATCCTAAACACAAAACCAACCATGTTCTTACATTAGAGTATATTCCAATTGGTATCAGAGCCATGGTTCTATCCTAGGATTGGTGGTATACATGAATTTATAGCTTGGTTCTTGTGTTCGTAGGTGGTTCAAAATGTTTTTGTACTTTTCTCACTAGTTTGGACTCGTTATGTATTATTCTTGATGTTCTTCTTGTACTTTCTTAATTAGCTGAGTTATATGTTCTTTGGTTTGCCTTTGGAGAGGTTGTATCACTCATTTATTAGGTGTAAAGTGAAATTCGAGAGAGTTTTCTTACCAGCGAGTTGATCATTTCATTATAGAGGGTTGACAGGCTTGTCTAGCGAGTTGAGAATAGAGGGTTGGCGTTTTGCTATTTCTGGACATAAAGCCAAAACGCTAGACAACAACACTTTTGTCTTACTGTTCCAGCGAGTTGAGGTGTCTGTTGGTAGCGAGTTGGTGTATGCAGCGAGTTGACTAGTTCTAGCGGGTTAAGAGTTCCAGCATGTTGATTACTTTAGTGAGTTGGTGCACTTAGAGATTTGATCAGACTTTAGCGAGTTGATTCTATTCTAGCGAGTTGATCAATTTCAGTGAGTTGACAGAGGTAGCGGTTTGTGCTGTCTAGCGTGTTGACTATTTCAGCGAGTTGGCATAGGTTAAGGTTTCCAGCGAGCTGATTACTGATTGACTCCAAATAGTCAACAAGGTCAAACTGCCTAGAGTCAATGCTCCGTGGAAGTATAGGGTTTCCCCGGGTCGTTATGTCCCAGCGAGGTAAGCAATTGTATCCAAAAACGTTTAAAGTGATCGGGTGATTTAACAGAAGGATCAAGAATTTGATTTGAGTGATTAAACTACGAGATTATGATTGAGAATAACTTAGAAACACTATTGGAACAATTACTGATGATCAGATTACCTAGAAACGTGAGTAAACCTAAAAACGCGCGTTTGAGTTAAAAATAACGCGAACGCGCAAAATAAAAAGTGAAACGTGAGCAAATAAAGTCCTACGAACGTGAAAATTATATTTTTACAATCCTAATGACTTAAGAAAATTTTTAGAAAAATAAAAATAAATTTTACACTATTTAATTAATTACTATTAATTAATTACTAATTATTAATTACTTTTTAATTACTAAATTACACTAATTATTAATTAATTATGAAAATTAACTAGAAAAATGAAAATTAAATTTAGAAAAATCTAAAATATTATAAAACTAATTTTAAAACAGAAAACCTATTTTTTCTACTTTTTAATTATTTATTATTAATTAAAACTAATTATTTAATTAATTTAAATTAAATTAAATTATAAAAAATACTAAATGAACAAGGAAAAATCTGAAAAAATTCCTAAAATTATTTTAACTAAAAAGGAGCATGAGAAAATTTTAAAAATGAAAAGTGCTTATAAATAAGCAGAAAATAAGCCAAAATGGCTTAAATAGAAGCTATCACTTTCTTTAAATTTGTCTTTTTCAAAATTTTCTTTTACCAAATTGATTTACAACTAAAAATAAGAGCTTTTTGTGAAGGAACTTGTGGTAGAACTCAAAAATAAGCTGTGTGCTAAGCCAAAAAGCCAAACAGTTTGACTTTCATTGACCAACAAGGAAATAAGCTCAATTAAGCTTGTGTGGGGTCCACAATGGTAAAAACTGGTTTACTTAAGTCAAGTGGACAATTATGAGCAAGAAACAACTAAATATATCCACTGAATAAGCTATAATCACACTAATAAGCTCAAAACATTCCTAGGCTGAGACAGATTTGGGACACTCAAACAGACCTAAAACAGGTGGGCTCCACAGAGGTTAAAAGCTCAAACTTGGTTGAAAAAGCTAGCCTGCTAGCTTGTGAACAAATTGGAAGCTAAAACAAGCCCTGGGTCCCACTGAGGTGGCCACAGTCCACCACCAAAGGTGGTGGTGTGGTGCTGAATGACTGTGCACAGGGGAATCAGTCCCCTTGCAGGTCTCTTTGAGGCCTTGTGGGACCCACTAAACAAATTACAAAAAATCTGACAAAAATACTAAAAATCAACAAGCTGGGAGTGAACAAGCTTGTAAAAGCTCAAGTGCTAATTCCTTATATCAAGCAAATTAATGGTCATCAAAGATTGAGCAATCTCACTGAACTAGGTTTTTGACTTTTTGAGTTTTGATAAAGAGTTGACTTAAATCAAATTATATTGCTTCTAATTTACTAACATTGTTGTTTTAAACTAATATGACACCAAATTAAGCTAATCTCACAACTACGGAGCTTATGTGACTCAATTTGGGACAAAAAATCCCAACAGTTAACTGCATAAGGACCCTAAACAATCTTTTTGACTTTCTACTTTGGACCTGCCACTTTGATGCTTAAACTGATCTAGTTGGATACTAAGAGTGAGGTCTCAATAAGTGTCAACGACTGAGAAGCTCAATTGCTCAGTACACACCCAAATCCAAACACCCTTTTTACTTAACTGTTTTGAGGTTCTTGAAACAAATTGTAACACAAATTAATGAGATTATTTCTAAACCATTATTCATTAGTTGCAAGGCTTATAATAGCTGAGAAACACAGACTTAAACAACCATTACTTACTTATGCTACTTTGGTCAAAATGACAGTTGGTCCCTAACTAAGGAATAAAATTGATTTTAATGATCAATAACCAATTAACAAACTATGAACTGACTTAAATAACACAATTAATCACACATGAGCATACATTAACAATTGATGAACAAGAAATAGTTAAGTGAGAAAAATCAAGGAATTTCCTTACAAAAGCTTTTCCTGCTAAACTGAGATGAACCAAGAACAACCTATTTGACTCCCATGAGTCTCTAACCTCTTTCACATTCCATGCTTTCCTTCTGCATCATCTTCTTCTCTTCTCTTTTCTTTTCTTTTTTTTATTTTTTTTTTATTTTTGACTTTTCACTATTTTTTTTTTGTATTTTTGTTTTTTTATCACTAGCTGAGTTTTTATGGTTTCCACAGGCTTAAGTAAGCTTCTGAGAGCTTATGTGAACTTAGAATAGTCCAAAGGAACAACTACAAAAAACAACTGGTTCTTTTCTTTTTTCTTTTCTTTATAATTTTGAGAATGCAGAAAATCAAACAAACTTGAACTTTAACTTGAAACTTGAATGTTATTGATTAAGAAACTTCAAAAGTACAACTGAGAATACATTACTTGTGCTAATTAAAACTAGAGAGCTTGAATTCGAAATACATTGAAAAATAAAACTAATTTCTACTTCTTTGCTCCACAGCTTCTCTCTTCCTTTTATGCCTTCCAATTAGGGTTTGGGGAGGTTTGTTTGTCTCTTTCCCAGCTTGAGTTTCAGCCCTTGGATCAAAAGGAGCAATCCTAGCCATTTAAACTTTCTTGGCGCCCAAAATTCTTTGTCTGCTTCTTTGGTATTATTGATGCCAGAAGTGAATTTGGAGTGTAGCTTTTGGAAGGTTAGGCAAGGGGGGAGATATGATGATGGAGTGTGGAGTGAGTGGTGGCAGAGTGAAGGTGATGATGGTGTTTGGGGTTGAAGACCTAGGGAGGTAGGGGGTGATGTGGAGGGTCAAACGGGGTGGTCAAAGGTCAACATTAACCGGGTTTTTAATATAAAAGGGGGAAGTGGAGTGGGCTGTGTGATGGTGTTGGGCCAAGTTTATGAGGTGGGCTGGTGAATGGTTGTGTTGGATTAGGATTTAGGGAGTAGTATTACATTTGGGTCCGGTTTGGTTTTTGATTTGTAAAACACAAGGACCAATTTGCAATTAATCCAAACATGAGGGGCCAAAGTTGTACTTCTGCCATAGTATCATAAAGGACCATTCATGCAAAGTTTAAATATCCAAAAACCATTTTTGCAATTTTTGTACTTTTCAAAATTCCCAGGGACTAAAGTTGTCATTTTTCAAACTGCAGGGACCAAACGTGTAATTTTCTCAAAGTTTTCACCCAAGGATCGTTTTTGATAATTTTTTACTTTTCTATGCCTTGGGTTGACTTTTCTTTCGTTTTAAACTTCCAGGGACTAGTTTTGTCAATTTTTGAAACTTGAGGGACTGAAACTGCCAATTGTGCAAACTTTGTTCGTTTTTCATTTGTTTTTAAACATTTTTCATCAGAAACATATAAAACACAATCCTGGGATATTTTCAGTATTTTGATGCGTATTTGGTTGTTTTTGGATGTTTTGGCAGTTCAGATACGATAAAAATGATGAGTATTTACACACTCATCAATCCCCATACTAAACTATTGCTAGTCCCTAGCAATCTTTTGAGAAAATTTAATGGATTTGAAACTCTTTACCAAAAGCCATCACTTCTGGAGTAGCCAGGTGTAAGAACTGTGGCACACCTGATAACCGTGTGATTTTGAGCAAACCACCAGCTGTCAACGGATTTGATTAGTCTTTACCAAAAGCCGTTTGCTTCTGGACTAGCCAGCTCTTGATGGAATAGTCAACATCTTGGTGAGCTGATTACCAATTATGGTTTTTCCACGGCCTTTACCACAAGGCATAATCTTGCGGGCTAGCCAACTCATTTGCTTTTGAGGATATGGGGAGTTGAGGAACCATACAATTTTGGGCAAATTGCAAGCCATAAATGAATTTGAGATATCTTTACCAAGAGCCGTTTGCTCCTGGATTAGCCAATCCCTTTTGTCGGTTAGACAAGGCGGACTGATTACCACAAAAATTTTGAAGCACAAGTGAAAATTTTTTGAAATTTTGGCTAAAAACGGGGGTACTAGATAGTAAAATGTGATAAAATTCGCTAAAATAGCGAAATACCCCCCCCCCCCCCCCCCCCCACACTTAGGATGAATATTGTCCTCAATATTCAAAGTCCCGGCAATTATGCCGACTCTTTGAACGTAAAAGGGCAACATTACAAGCTAAGCGTGGAAAACACCATTTTGTTTTTCACTTCATTTGTAACCACAGTGGGGTAACTCCCCCACACTTAAAGTGAAAACCCTAAGTACATGCTACTGTTTTTGTTTACCAAGTCGCTAGCTTGACTCGACCCCGAATTCATTTGTCCTTGGGGAAGCATGATGTGGAAGAGACAATCTCCATCGGACTTTCCTTCAAGATGTTTGGACAAACATTTGAAGCACGTGAAAGTTCCACACCGATGAGATATAATCCCGGCTTAAAATAGTATAAACAATAAGCGGTGATGCCGGGGTCAAAGATAATGTCTTCATTCCCGAAGGAGTGAAGAACAGGAGAGGTCACCCTGTAGGTGAAGAAAAGGAAGAAAACCATGATTAAAATCATGATAAGATCTTCTTCCTCGAAAGCAGGCTCATTAGCCTGATTTTGGATTTCAAAGGTTAAGCTCGTTTGGTTTGAAAACATCCCGGGCGGGAGGGTGGGAAGTTGTAAATTCTCATGATTGAGTGCATCTCCCCCCGGGCTATCATACTCCGGAGGAGTCATAATATGAGTGAGTTCACCGGAGAACTCCTCAAAGGTGAATGAGTCATATTCGGGGAGAGAAATTTGAGAATGAGGAGTGGTACTGCCACTAATCTTCTCTCCCATATGATCAAAAGTAAAGGCTTCAAACTCCGGAATAAGATTGTCGGAGAAAATGTCACTATCCTTAATCGGGATAGGAGATGAAATAGGTTTCATATTGAAAGCCTCGATTTTTGAAATGAGGAGATTGACATTCAATAATGTTGCACGAAGTGCTTCATCTTTGATTTCAGTGTCAATCTCATCATTCTCTTCTTCTAAGCTAGCTAGCTCAGAAGGTAATCCTTCCACATGACTGATGTCTCTAAAAGATGAAGAATTTTCATCAACATGTGAAGTACTAAGCTCGATGTTGGGATTAGAGTTTAAAAGATTTTCAGTTTCTCCCATATCGGCTTCAAAATCAAGGAGACCATCATCACTTCCCAATGGAAGTGGATTGATGTGAGTAAGTTCATCTGTGAACTCCTCAATTAGAGGGTCAACATCAGAATGAGGCAATGGTGCCTCTTCATACTCAACTTCTCCATAAGATGTACAATCGTCATTAAAATCGGAGAAAGTCTCAAAATGATCTTTTGGATTTTCAGGGTGATAAGGTAAGTCACACACATGATCAAAAGTCCCCTGTGACTCTCCTGGGATTGGGACAAGGTTCTCAACACTAGACTTTATGAATTCGTCCGATTCCTTTTGAGGAACAGTGCTAAGATGCTCATCCCCCATATTCAGATAGTGAGTGTGAACTTCGGGTGTGATATCAATAGACTGAGGGAGTTTAGAAGCACTAGCAGTTATGGAATTTTCAAGTTCCATTTGATCAACGGCTAGTGACTTCGTCACATTATTTTCTCCCTGATTTTCAATGGAAGAAATTACAACTGACGAATCTGATGAATCTTTTTGAATAATGACAATGTTATCTTCATCATCATCACTGTCATCATCGTCATCATATAGAGTAGCATAGCTAAGATTGGCACGTATTTTAGCCGCTCTTTGCTCAGCAAGTAATTCTTCCATGCTCATTTCGTTTCTAGCCTCTCGGTCTTCAGCAAGTAACTCTGCCATAGATTTTTCACGAGAATCTTAAAACGATGTAGTAGCCAACCCCTCCTTAAATTCTTTAAATGCTTCAAGAACCTTTAGACAAAGGTCTTGCGGGAATTTAGGAGTTGCTTGAATAATTGGGTACTGTGGAGGTTGGTCTTGACCTGAATAGTCATAATTGTTACAAGGAAATGGATTCCCTATTTGACAATCCGAGCTAAAGTGAGGACCTCCACAGTTTTCACAACAGTAAAACTGATGTGGCTGTGAGTCGTATGTGCTTGAGTCATAATTGTTATCGGGAAACTGCTCATAGACAAGCGTGTTGCCCGATTGACAATCAGAACTGTAGTGTGGACCACCACAGTACTCACAACAGTTAAACTGTTGAGTCTGGTTTGGTGAATTGTATGGATATTGGTCGTAACCAAAATTTTGACTATTTTGACAATCAAAACCATGGTGAGGACCTCCACAATATTCACACGAAAAGTTTGGTGTATTATGATACGAAGCATCATTGTGGTTTGGATAATATGATTCTTGCTCATATCAATATGATAGGTAATTGGAAAAATTTGAAGAGTCGTTGAATGAGTTCTGATTAGGATCATAAGCAAATGAATTACTCGACCCACAAAACAAACAACTTCCATTTTGAATATCATTACCACATTGTTCACATGTACACCAACGACATGGCAAACCAAAAAGTGGCTCACCACAACTAACACAAGGGATAAAATCCGGAGGCGGGACAAGTGGTGTGCTCTTAGAGCTAGGAATTTCCACCACTTCCGTTATAGTCTCGGGTTTTTGTTTTTGATAAACGTGAAGATTGGGTAAGTCGTTCTTTTCAGTCACTGCCCTAAGCTCTGTACGTTTGCTTGACAAACTTTTAACCGTAAACCGTGAAAGGTTAGGATCAATTCTTGACAATTTAGGAGCAATTGTGAGCTTAGGTTTTTGGACAACTGTAGGTTGGACGTATTTAGCACTTCCATCGTCAGAGGGAAGTACAGGGTCCTTTG
Organism: Artemisia argyi; assembly: GCA_030686995.1. Taxonomy (NCBI): domain Eukaryota; kingdom Viridiplantae; phylum Streptophyta; class Magnoliopsida; order Asterales; family Asteraceae; genus Artemisia; species Artemisia argyi. Next base: position 105,278,498 of record CM060680.1, read on the forward strand.
TCTCGGTTTCTTGTTCCGTTTCCCTCACCGGAGAGGGAATAGGGATCGAAGGTCCATCATAATCAACACGATATCTCGACATTTTTGACAAGGCCATAAGTTTTTCAACTTTGCTTTTAAAGGCCCTTTGTTCAAAGAAATCGTCATCGAGAGATGCCATTAGAATCAATTACGGGACAAGTGGAAGAAGTGAGAATCAAAAGGATAGAGGGTAAAGGGATAAAGAATCAAAGATGTGAGAGGGTAAAGGTGAATATTTTTGGGTTTTTGGAAATACATTTTGTACAAATGATAAAGAAAATGTTTTTGGGTTTTTTTTGTGTTCGTTGAAAACAGAGTTTAGAAAGTTTTCGGGAACCGTTTTTATGAAAATATATACAAGGATGGTAAATTTACAAAGAAGTGAATTCCAAAATCATTAATCTCTAAGAAATGTTTTAAACACGCAGCTACCTCCCCGGCAGCGGCGCCAAAATTTGATTGACTCCAAACGGTCAACAAGGTCAAACTCCCTAGAGTCAATGCTCCGTGGAAGTATAGGGTTTCCCCGGGTCGTTATGTCCCAGCGAGGTAAGCAATTGTATCCAAAAACGTTTAAAGTGATCGGGTGATTTAACAGAAGGATCAGGAATTTGATTTGAGTGATTAAACTATGAGATTATGATTGAGAATAACTTAGAAACACTATTGGAACAATTACTGATGATCAGATTAACTAGAAACGTGAGTAAACCTAAAAACGCGCGTTTGAGTTAAAAATAACGCGAACGCGCAAAATAAAAAGTGAAACGTGAGCAAATAAAGTCCTACGAACGTGAAAATTATATTTTTACAATCCTAATGACTTAAGAAAATTTTTAGAAAAAGTAAAATAAATTTTACACTATTTAATTAATTACTATTAATAAATTACTAATTATTAATTACTTTTTAATTACTAAATTACACTAATTATTAATTAATTATGAAAATTAACTAGAAAAATGAAAATTAAATTTAGAAAAATCTAAAATATTATAAAACTAATTTTAAAACAGAAAACCTATTTTTTCTACTTTTTAATTATTTATTATTAATTAAAATTAATTATTTAATTAATTTAAATTAAATTAAATTATAAAAAATACTAAATGAACAAGGAAAAATCTGAAAAAATTCCTAAAATTATTTTAACTAAAAAGGATCCTGAGAAAAATTTAAAAATGAAAAGTGCTTATAAATAAGCAGAAAATAAGCCAAAATGGCTTAAATAGAAACTATCACTTTCTTTAAATTTGTCTTTTTCAAAATTTTCTTTTACCAAACTGATTTACAACTAAAAATAAGAGCTCTTTGTGAAGGAACTTGTGGTAGAACTCAAAAATAAGCTGTGTGCTAAGTCAAAAAGCCAAACAGTTTGACTTTCATTGACCAACAAGGAAATAAGCTCAATTAAGCTTGTGTGGGGTCCACAATGGTAAAAACTGGTTTACTTAAGTCGAGTGCACAATTATGAGCAAGAAACAACTAAATATATCCACTGAATAAGCTATAAGCACTCTAATAAGCTCAAAACTTTCCTAGGGTGAGACAGATTTGGGACACTCAAACAGACCTAAAACAGGTGGGGTCCACAGAGGTTAAAAGCTCAAACTTGGTTGAAAAAGCTAGCCTGCTAGCTTGTGAACAAATTAGAAGCTAAAACAAGCCCTGGGGCCCACTGAGGTGGCCACAGTCCACCACCAAAGGTGGTGGTGTGGTGGTGAATGACTGTGCACAGGGGAATCAGTCCCCCTGCAGCTCTCTTTGAGGCCTTGTGGGACCTAATAAACAAATTACAAAAAATCTGACGAAAATACTAAAAATCAACAAGCTGGGAGTGAACAAGCTTGTAAAAGCTCAAGTGCTGATTCCTTATATCAAGCAAATTAATGGCCATCAAAGATTGAGCAATCTCACTGAACTAGGTTTTTGACTTTTTGAGTTTTGATAAAGAGTTGACTTAAATCAAATTATATTGCTTCTAATTTACTAACATTGTTGTTTTAAACTAATATGACACCAAATTAAGCTAATCTCACAACTACTGAGCTTATGTGACTCAATTTGGGACAAAAAATCCCAACAGTTAACTGCACAAGGACCCTAAACAATCTTTTTGACTTTCTACTTTGGACCTGCCACTTTGATGCTTAAACTGATCTAGTTGGATACTAAGAGTGAGGTCTCAATAAGTGTCAACCACTGAGAAGCTCAATTGCTCAGTACACACCCAAATCCAAACACCCCTTTTACTTAACTGTTTTGAGGTTCTTGAAACAAATTGTAACACAAATTAATGAGATTATTTCTAAACCTATTTATTAGTTGCAAGGCTTATAATAGCTGAGAAACACAGACTTAAACAACCATTACTTATTTATGCTACTTTGGTCAAAATGACAGTTGGTCCCTAACAAAGGAATACAACATATTTAAATGATCAATAACCAATTAACAAACTATGAACTGACTTAAATAACACAATTAATCACACATGAGCATACATTAACAATTGATGAACAAGAAACAGTTAAGTGAGAAAAATAAAGGAATTTCCTTACAAAAGCTTTTCCTGCTAAACTGAGATGAACCAAGAACAACCTATTTGACTCCCATGAGTCTCTAACCCCTTTCACATTCCATGCTTTCCTTTTGCATCATCTTCTTCTCTTTTATTTATTTTTTTATTTTTGACTTTTCACTATTTTTTTTGTATTTTTGTTTTTTTTATCACTAGCTGAGTTTTTATGGTTTCCACAGGCTTAAGTAAGCTTCTGAGAGCTTATGTGAACTTAGAATAGTCCAAAGGAACAACTACAAAAAACAACTGGTTCTTTTCTTTTTTCTTTTCTTTATAATTTTGAGAATGCAGAAAATCAAACAAACTTGAACTTTAACTTGAAACTTGAATGTTATTGATTAAGAAACTTCAAAAGTACAACTGAGAATACATTACTTGTGCTAATTAAATCTAGAGAGCTTGAATTCGAAATACATTGAAAAATAAAACTAATTTCTACTTCTTTGCTCCACAGCTTCTCTCTTCCTTTTATGCCTTCCAATTAGGGTTTGGGGAGGTTTGTTTGTCTCTTTCCCAGCTTGAGTTTCAGCCCTTGGATCAAAAGGAGCAATCTTAGCCATTTAAACTTTCTTGGCGCCTAAAATTCTTTGTCTGCTTCTTTGGTATTATTGATGCCAGAAGTGAATTTGGAGTGTAGCTTTTGGAAGGTTAGGCAAGGGGGGAGATATGATGATGGAGTGTGGAGTGAATGGTGGCAGAGTGAAGGTGATGATGGTGTTTGGGGTTGCAGACCTAGGGAGGTAGGGGGTGATGTGGAGGGTCAAACGGGGTGGTCAAAGGTCAACATTGACCGGGTTTTTAATATAAAAGGGGGAAATGGAGTGGGCTATGTGATGGTGTTGGGCCAAGTTTATGAGGTGGGCTGGTGAATGGTTGTGTTGGATTAGGATTTAGGGAGTAGTATTACATTTGGGTCCGGTTTGGTTTTTGATTTGTAAAACACAAGGACCAATTTGCAATTAATCCAAACATGAGGGGCCAAAGTTGTACTTCTGCCATAGTATCATAAAGGACCATTCATGCAAAGTTTAAATATCCAAAAACCATTTTTGCAATTTTTGTTCTTTTCAAAATTCCCAGGGACTAAAGTTGTCATTTTTCAAACTGCAGGGACCAAACGTGTAATTTTCTCGAAGTTTTCACCCAAGGATCGTTTTTGATAATTTTTGACTTTTCTATGCCTTGGGTTGACTTTTCTTTTGTTTTAAACTTCTAGGGACTAGTTTTGTCAATTTTTGAAACTTGAGGGACTGAAACTGCTAATTGTGTAAACTTTGTTCGTTTTTCATTTGTTTTTAAACATTTTGCATCAGAAACATATAAAACACAATCCTGGGATATTTTCAGTATTTTGATGCGTATTTGGGTGTTTTTGGATGTTTTGGCAGTTCAGATACGATAAAAATGATGAGTATTTACACACTTATCAATCCCCCACACTAAACTATTGCTAGTCCCTAGCAATCTTTTGAGAAAATTTAATGGATTTGAAACTCTTTACCAAAAGCCATCACTTCTGGAGTAGCCAGGTGTAAGAACTGTGGCACACCTGATAACCGTGTGATTTTGAGCAAACCACCAGCTGTCAACGGATTTGATTAGTCTTTACCAAAAGCCGTTTGCTTCTGGACTAGCCAGCTCTTGATGGAATAGTCAACATCTTGGTGAGCTGATTACCAATTATGGTTTTTCCACGGCCTTTACCACAAGCCATAATCTTGCGGGCTAGCCAACTCATTTGCTTTTGAGGATATGGGGAGTTGAGGAACCATACAATTTTGGGCAAATTGCAAGCCATAAACGGATTTGAGATATCTTTACCAAGAGCCGTTTGCTCCTGGATTAGCCAATCCCTTTTGTCGGTTAGACAAGGTGGACTGATTACCACAAAAATTTTGAAGCATAAGTGAAAATTTTTTGAAATTTTGGCTAAAAACGGGGGTACTAGATAGTAAAATGTGATAAAATTCGCTAAAATAGCGAAATACCCCCCCCCCCCCCCCCCCCACACTTAGGATGAATATTGTCCTCAATATTCAAAGTCCCGGCAATTATGCCGACTCTTTGAACGTAAAAGAGCAACATTACAAGCTAAGCGTGGAAAACACCATTTTGTTTTTCACTTCATTTGTAACCACAGTGGGGTAACTCCCCCACACTTAGGGTGAAAACCCTAAGTACATGCTACTGTTTTTGTTTACCGAGTCGCTAGCTTGACTCGACCCCGAATTCATTTGTCCTTGGGGAAGCATGATGTGGAAGAGACAATCTCCATCGGACTTTCCTTCAAGATGTTTGGACAAACATTTGAAGCACGTGAAAGTTCCACACCGATGAGATATAATCCCGGCTTAAAATAGTATAAACAATAAGCGGTGATGCCTGAGTCAAAGATAATGTCTTCACTCCCGAAGGAGTGAAGAACAGGAGAGGTCACCCTGTAGGTGAAGAAAAGGAAGAAAACCATGATTAAAATCATGATAAGATCTTCTTCCTCGAAAGCAGGCTCATTAGCCTGATTTTGGATTTCAAAGGTTAAGCTCGTTTGGTTTGAAAACATCCCGGGCGGGAGGGTGGGAAGTTGTAAATTCTCATGATTGAGTGCATCTCCCCCGGGCTATCATACTCCGGAGGAGTCATAATATGAGTGAGTTCACCGGAGAACTCCTCAAAGGTGAATGAGTCATATTCGGGGAGAGAAATTTGATAATGAGGAGTGGTACTGCCACTAATCTTCTCTCCCATATGATCAAAAGTAAAGGCTTCAAACTCCGGAATAAGATCGTCGGAGAAAATGTCACTATCCTTAATCGGGATAGGAGATGAAATAGGTTTCATATTGAAAGCCTCGATTTTTGAAATGAGGAGATTGACATTCAATAATGTTGCACGAAGTGCTTCATCTTTGATTTCAGTGTCAATCTCATCATTCTCTTCTTCTAAGCTAGCTTGCTCAGAAGGTAATCCTTCCATATGACTGATGTCTCTAGAAGATGAAGAATTTTCATCAACATGTGAAGTACTAAGCTCGATGTTGGGATTAGAGTTTAAAAGATTTTCAGTTTCTCCCATATCGGCTTCAAAATAAAGGAGACCATCATCACTTCCCAATGGAAGTGGATTTATGTGAGTAAGTTCATCTGTGAACTCCTCAATCAGAGGGTCAACATCAGAATGAGGCAATGGTGCCTCTTCATACTCAACTTCTCCATAAGATGTACAATCATCATTAAAATCGGAGAAAGTCTCAAAATGATCTTTTGGATTTTCAGGGTGATAAGGTAAGTCACACACATGATCAAAAGTCCCCTGTGACTCTCCTGGGATTGGGACAAGGTTCTCAACACTAGACTTTATGAATTCGTCCGATTCCTTTTGAGGAACAGTGCTAAGATGCTCATCCCCCATATTCAGATAGTGAGTGTGAACTTCGGGTGTGATATCAATAGACTGAGGGAGTTTAGAAGCACTAGCAGTTATGGAATTTTCAAGTTCCATTTGATCAACGGCTAGTGACTTCGTCACATTATTTTCTCCCTGATTTTCAATGGAAGAAATTACAACTGACGAATCTGATGAATCTTTTTGAATAATGACAATGTTATCTTCATCATCATCACTGTCATCATCGTCATCATATAGAGCAGCATAGCGAAGATTGGCACGTATTTTAGCCGCTCTTTGCTCAGCAAGTAATTCTTCCATGCTCATTTCGTTTCTAGCCTCTCGGTCTTCAGCAAGTAATTCTGCCATAGATTTTTCACGAGAATCTTGAAACGATGTAGTAGCCAACCCCTCCTTAAATTCTTTAAATGCTTCAAGAACCTTTAGACAAAAGGTCTTGCGGGAATTTAGGAGTTGCTTGAATAATTGGGTACTGTGGAGGTTGGTCTTGACCTGAATAGTCATAATTGTTACAAGGAAATGGATTCCCTATTTGACAATCCGAGCTAAAGTGAGGACCTCCACAGTTTTCACAACAGTAAAACTGATGTGGCTGTGAGTCGTATGTGCTTGAGTCATAATTGTTATCGGGAAACTGCTCATAGACAAGCGTGTTGCCCGATTGACAATCAGAACTGTAGTGTGGACCACCACAGTACTCACAACAGTTAAACTGTTGAGTCTGGTTTGGTGAATTGTATGGATATTGGTCGTAACCAAAATTTTGACTATTTTGACAATCAAAACCTTGGTGAGGACCTCCGCAATATTCACACGAAAAGTTTGGTGTATTATGATACGAAGCATCATTGTGGTTTGGATAATATGATTCTTGCTCGTATGAATGTGATAGGTAATTGGAAAAATTTGAAGAGTCGTTGAATGAGTTCTGATTAGGATCATAAGCAAATGAATTACTCGACCCACAAAACAAACAACTCCCATTTTGAATATCATTACCACATTGTTCACATGTACACCAACGACATGGCAAACCAAAAAGTGGCTCACCACAACCAACACAAGGGATAAAATCCGGAGGTGGGACAAGTGGTGTGCTCTTAGAGCTAGGAATTTCCACCACTTCCGTTATAGTCTCGGGTTTTTGTTTTTGATAAACGTGAAGATTGGGTAAGTCGTTCTTTTCAGTCACTGCCCTAAGCTCTGTACGTTTGCTTGACAAACTTTTAACCGTAAACCGTGAATGGTTAGGATCAATTCTTGACAATTTAGGAGCAATTGTGAGCTTAGGTTTTTGGACAACCGTAGGTTGGACGTATTTAGCACTTCCATCGTCAGAGGGAAGTACAGGGTCCTTTGTCACCTCGGTTTCTTGTTCCATTTCCCTCACCGGAGAGGGAATAGGGATCGAAGGTCCATCATAATCAACACGACATCTCGACATTTTTGACAAGGCCATAAGTTTTTCAACTTTGCTTTTAAAGGCCCTTTGTTCAAAGAAATCGTCATCGAGAGATGCCATTAGAATCAATTACGGGACAAGTGGAAGAAGTGAGAATCAAAAGGATAGAGGGTAAAGGGATGAAGAATCAAAGATGTGAAAGGGTAAAGGTGAATATTTTTGGGTTTTTGGAAATACATTTTGTACAAATGATAAAGAAAATGTTTTTGGGTTTTTTTTGTGTTCGTTGAAAACTGAGTTTAAAAAGTTTTCGGGAACCGTTTTTATGAAAATATACACAAGGATGGTAAATTTACAAAGAAGTGAATTCCAAAATCACTAATCTCTAAGAAACGTTTTAAACACGCAGCTACCTCCCCGGCAGCGGCGCCAAAATTTGATTGACTCCAAACGGTCAACAAGGTCAAACTGCCTAGAGTCAATGCTCCGTGGAAGTATAGCGTTTCCCCGGGTCGTTATGTCCCAGCGAGGTAAGCAATTGTATCCAAAAACGTTTAAAGTGATCGGGTGATTTAACAGAAGGATCATGAATTTGATTTGAGTGATTAAACTATGAGATTATGATTGAGAATAACTTAGAAACACTATAGGAACAATTACTGATGATCAGATTACCTAGAAACGTGAGTAAACCTAAAAACGCGCGTTTGAGTTAAAAATAACGCGAACGCGCAAAATAAAAAGTGAAACGTGAGCAAATAAAGTCCTACGAACGTGAAAATTATATTTTTACAATCCTAATGACTTAAAAAATTTTTTAGAAAAAGTAAAATAAATTTTACACTATTTAATTAATTACTATTAATTAATTACTAATTATTAATTACTTTTTAATTACTAAATTACACTAATTATTAATTAATTATGAAAATTAACTAGAAAAATGAAAATTAAATTTAGAAAAATCTAAAATATTATAAAACTAATTTTAAAACAGAAAACCTATTTTTTCCACCTTTTAATTATTTATTATTAATTAAAACTAATTACTTAATTAATTTAAATTAAATTAAATTATAAAAAATACTAAATGAACAAAGAAAAATCTGAAAAAATTCCTAAAATTATTTTAACTTAAAAGGATCTTGAGAAAATTTTAAAAATGAAAAGTGCTTATAAATACGCAGAAAATAAGCCAAAATGGCTTAAATAGAAGCTATCACTTTCTTTAAATTTGTCTTTTTCAAAATTTTCTTTTACCAAACTGATTTACAACTAAAAATAAGATCTTTTTGTGAAGGAACTTGTGGTAGAACTCAAAAATAAGCTATGTGCTAAGCCAAAAAGCCAAACAGTTTGACTTTCATTGACCAACAAGGAAATAAGCTCAATTAAGCTTGTGTGGGGTCCACAATGGTAAAAACTGGTTTACTTAAGTCAAGTGGACAATTATGAGCAAGAAACAACTAAATATATCCACTGAATAAGCTACAAGCACACTAATAAGCTCAAAACTTTCCTAGGCTGAGACAGATTTGGGACACTCAAACAGACCTAAAACAGGTGGGGTCCACAGAGGTTAAAAGCTCAAACTTGGTTGAAAAAGCTAGCCTGCTAGCTTGTGAACAAATTGGAAGCTAAAAGAAGCCCTGGGGCCCACTGAGGTGGCCACAGTCCACCACCAAAGGTGGTGGTGTGGTGGTGAATGACTGTGCACAGGGGAATCAGTCCCTCTGTAGGTCTCTTTGAGGCCTTGTGGGACCCACTAAACAAATTACAAAAAATCTGACAAAAATACTAAAAATCAACAAGCTGGGAGTGAACAAGCTTGTAAAAGCTCAAGTGCTGATTCCTTATATCAAGCAAATTAATGGTCATCAAAGATTGAGCAATCTCACTGAACTAGGTTTTTGACTTTTTGAATTTTGATAAAGAGTTGACTTAAATCAAATTATATTGCTTCTAATTTACTGACATTGTTGTTTTAAACTAATATGACACCAAATTAAGCTAATCTCACAACTACTGAGCTTATGTGACTCAATTTGGGACAAAAAATCCCAACAGTTAACTGCACAAGGACCCTAAACAATCTTTTTGACTTTCTACTTTGGACCTGCTACTTTGATGCTTAAACTGATCGAGTTGGATACTAAGAGTGAGGTCTCAATAAGTGTCAACCACTGAGAAGCTCAATTGCTCAGTACACACCCAAATCCAAACACCCCTTTTACTTAACTGTTTTGAGGTTCTTGAAACAAATTGTAACACAAATTAATGAGATTATTTCTAAACCATTATTTATTAGTTGCAAGGCTTATAATAGCTGAGAAACACAGACTTAAACAACCATTACTTATTTATGCTACTTTGGTCAAAATGACAGTTGGTCCCTAACTAAGGAATAAAACAGATTTAAATGATCAATAACCAATTAAAAAACTATGAACTGACTTAAATAACACAATTAATCACACATGAGCATACATTAACAATTGATGAACAAGAAACAGTTAAGTGAGAAAAATCAAGGAATTTCTTTACAAAAGCTTTTCCTGCTAAACTGAGATGAACCAAGAACAACCTATTTGACTCCAATGAGTCTCTAACCCCTTTCACATTCCATGCTTTCCTTTTGCATCATCTTCTTCTCTTTTATTTAATTTTTTATTTTTGACTTTTCACTATTTTTTTTGTATTTTTGTTTTTTTATCACTAGCTGAGTTTTTATGATTTCCACAGGCTTAAGTAAGCTTCTGAGAGCTTATGTGAAGTTAGAATAGTCCAAAGGAACAACTACAAAAAACAACTGGTTCTTTTCTTTTTTCTTTTCTTTATAATTTTGAGAATGCAGAAAGTCAAACAAACTTGAACTTTAACTTGAAACTTGAATGTTATTGATTAAGAAACTTCAAAAGTACAACTGAGAATACATTACTTGTGTTAATTAAAACTAGAGAGCTTGAATTCGAAATACATTGAAAAATAAAACTAATTTCTACTTCTTTGCTCCACAGCTTCTCTCTTCCTTTTATGCCTTCCAATTAGGGTTTGGGGAGGTTTGTTTGTCTCTTTCCCAGCTTGAGTTTCAGCCCTTGGATCAAAAGGAGCAATCCTAGCCATTTAAACTTTCTTGGCGCCCAAAATTCTTTGTCTGCTTCTTGGGTGTTATTGATGCCAGAAGTGAATTTGGAGTGTAGCTTTTGGAAGGTTAGGCAAGGGGGAGATATGATGATGGAGTGTGGAGTGAGTGGTGGCAGAGTGAAGGTGATGATGGTGTTTGGGGTTGCAGACCTAGGGAGGTAGGGGGTGATGTGGAGGGTCAAACGGGGTGGTCAAAGGTCAACATTGACCGGGTTTTTAATATAAAAGGGGGAAGTGGAGTGGGCTGTGTGATGGTGTTGGGCCAAGTTTATGAGGTGGGCTGGTGAATGGTTGTGTTGGATTAGGATTTAGGGAGTAGTATTACATTTGGGTCCGGTTTGGTTTTTGATTTGTAAAACACAAGGACCAATTTGCAATTAATCCAAACATGAGGGGCCAAAGTTGTACTTCTGCCATAGTATCATAAAGGACCATTCATGCAAAGTTTAAATATCCAAAAACCATTTTTGCAATTTTTGTACTTTTCAAAATTCCCAGGGACTAAAGTTGTCATTTTTCAAACTGCAGGGACCAAACGTGTAATTTTCTCAAAGTTTTCACCCAAGGATCGTTTTTGATAATTTTTGACTTTTCTATGCCTTGGGTTGACTTTTCTTTCGTTTTAAACTTCCAGGGACTAGTTTTGTCAATTTTTGAAACTTGAGGGACTGAAACTGCCAATTGTGCAAACTTTGTTCGTTTTTCATTTGTTTTTAAACATTTTGCATCAGAAACATATAAAACACAATCCTGGGATATTTTCAGTATTTTGATGCGTATTTGGGTATTTTTGGATGTTTTGGCAGTTCAGATACGATAAAAATGATGAGTATTTACACACTCATCAATCCCCCATACTAAACTATTGCTAGTCCCTAGCAATCTTTTGAGAAAATTTAATGGATTTGAAACTCTTTACCAAAAGCCATCACTTCTGGAGTAGCCAGGTGTAAGAACTGTGGCACACCTGATAACCGTGTGATTTTTAGCAAACCACCAGCTGTCAATGGATTTGATTAGTCTTTACCAAAAGCCGTTTGCTTCTGGACTAGCCAGCTCTTGATGGAATAGTCAACATCTTGGTGAGCTGATTACCAATTATGGTTTTTCCACGGCCTCTACCACAAGCCATAATCTTGCGGGCTAGCCAACTCATTTGCTTTTGAGGATATGGGGAGTTGAGGAACCATACAATTTTGGGCAAATTGCAAGCCATAAACGGATTTGAGATATCTTTACCAAGAGCCGTTTTGTAGAATACTAATTATGTTGGAAACATGTTCAAGTGGTGTTGAGTGATGCGTAGAGATGAGGAGGAGGGAGGAGAGGAGAGAAAGAGAGGAACCTTGAAAGAAAAAGGAAAAGATTAGATTAAAATGAAATGAAGGTCCAACCCTCTCCACATGTGGAGAGGGGTATTTATAGTTACAATATAACGCCCACTCCTGGGCTGTGGATCAGGCATACAGTGGGTAAAGACCCGTTCCTTCTTCCACGGTGTTACTTAATCTAATACTAATTAACTAATAAACTAACTAACTACGAGCTACCTTAATGCTATTACAATCATTAGGTGACCGAGACTTTTACAGGAATATTTGTATTCCTAACAATCTCCCCCTAAGCGAGGTCACCTTTGAAATTAAGCTCTTTGGTCTTTAAGCATTCTTTAGTCTCTGTAGCTCGTAGGATCTGATTCTTCACTTTACTTCACACTTTGTACTTCAAGCAACAAACTTGTGATTCGGATTCCTTTGTGATGTGTGATCCTTGAGCTTCTTTGAGATCATCAGCCAAGGTAAATCTCCAAGCTCATCCATTGCAGTATCGCCTTCATGTGATGTATTGACTTTAGGACCATCATGCTCACACCCTTCTATATCTGGAGACGTTGCATTAAAGTTGTGGATCAGGAGACTTTTCATCAGAGTTGCGGAAACGTTGTTAGTAGTCTCTCAACATTTGTTGTAGCAAGTATCTCATCTTCATTGATAGTGTGGAGGATGTGTGAGCATGTGGTATGGATTGACCCGATTCAGCTGGAAACTGGAGCCATCAACGCCATCTTTATATGTGTCCCTGAAATAAAACAGTTAGCACTAAAGATAGAGAACGAATATGGCTTTGTCATTCGTTCTGTGAGGACAGACTACCCTCCGGTTTTGTGAAAACCGACCTGTGATCAGGTAGAGTCTCTTTTAAAGAAGACTCTCCTTGACAGGAATTTCCAGCTTGTAGTAATGAATTTTCCAAAGAGTCCACTTCGGAATCTTCATACTTAGCATGTTCTCATACCGGAACGTCTCAAAGCAGACAGCACGATAGAGTGAATCGGTGAATAGATATTCACGGATTGATGAGAAATTGATTTATAGAAATCACTCGCGTGTCATATAATAACCATTTTTGAGACACGACGAGAGTTTTATACTTTGAATCACATCTCCATCAAAAATACTTTTGTTTGAAAGATATTACACAATCAATGTGCTCGAAAGATAAGTTGGTGAGCACATTGAGAGGTTTTGGCAAAAGTATCCGTTAATCCATATCCTGGAACAAGTTTGATTCAAAATTGAATCGCACCATTGTTGCTTTCCAGTTGTCACTTGATCATTGATCCAAGATGGATCTCACATGTCACCTACCAAGAGCTTGAGTGATGTTCGCTCTAGAAGGATTTCCATCGTCATTGTGAATATTTTCATATCACTCGGATGTTCTGGCAATACCACAAGGATAATGCGTAGGACTCTAAATACTTTACCTTATTTTCCACATTGTGTGAAACAATAAGCATATTTGGAAGTGTGTCCTAACGAGATTTATGGATGATCTCTTTGGCTCTAGACTCGATAGTGCGTTTTGATCCGCTCCTGGAGACTGGGGAGGCGTCTCCTGTTTTAGGTATCAACATAGCTCGCAATGAGCGGTCGATACATTGCACAGGGTTCCCCGTGAGAATGAAACAAGCTCTTTTAAGAGAACTTGAGTGGTTGGGAAGTTTTAGTGCAGTGCGTCACTGGGTCCATGACGTCTTGTCTTCAATACCGGTGTTACCTTAGTAACCGCCAGTAGATTATGAATTGAACCCGGTTTCTGCCCTAAGGTTGAATATGTGGAGGGCTATTTCTTTTCGCCCTTTCTCATTTCATTTCTTTTTCATTCTTCAACCCCTTCAGTGCTTACCGAGACTTCATCACTAGAACCTTGTTGGGTTTGTTCCAGTCCTAGCTCTATCTCAGTCTGCACTCTTCCCTTTCTCACATTACTCCTTTTTTCAATCATTCCTAAGGACTTCTAATCTATCTATGGATTGTCCCTGGGAAGATCCTTCCGGTTCTGGTGGATCATGGGAACTTATACCTAACCTTAACCGTCCTTATAACTCCATGCATAAAGATAAATGGTCGGTCTTAGGTATTACTTCCACAAACGCCTTTGCTCCCCCTCAATATGTGCATCGATATACGAAAGAGTTTAGCACATATGTGGGAGCCTATTATTGAGTCCAAAATATCACGTTTGATATCAGATTTCATATTTAAATCACATTCTCTCCCCCGATCAAAAATTTCAAATCTTTTGAGATTTTGGATCCCAATTGATTTAAATAATTTAGAAAGCGTTTTGGGAGAGAAATGCGGTCAATTTTAATATTTTCTGATAAAAAGGAACTTTTTCATGCTCCCCCTCAAACTGTGAGGGAGGTTGTTATGTGTCAGATTTGAAGAGTTATCAAAATATTCGAAGTTTTAACGAAAACTCTTTGAAAGTTTACTCATTCTGACACATAACCATCACAAAATTTTTGTTGCAAGGTTTTATGTACGAAGTGTGGGGAGTTTTGATGATACATAAAATTTTGAGAAATCACTCTCCCCCTCAATCAATGACGGATGTTAAAGCATAAATATTTTCATAAACTATTAACGTCATTGATTGAGTGAAAATTTTATCAAACTTTTGAGTTCAATTTGATTTTCATTCAAAATCTCATGGTACCACCAAGTTTTTCACAAATACTTCCCGGAAAAATCATAGAAGGGAAAGTATTTGCCGATAAAAAGAAGATTTCTCTTCTTTATCAAGAAATAATGCACTGAAGCGTACATTAGATCGAGGGTGCATGAATATAAAGTAATTCACGCTCGGATGAACGGCACCCTTTGTTAGGAACAACCGTCTTTTTGGCGACGAGTTTTCCTTAGTGTTGAAAACCGGGTTGCTATCTGAAGTAATAGCAAGCCATATTTAAAGAATGTTTTGAGATACGACATGTGTAACACCCCCAAAATACCTGAATGGCAGCGGAATGGAATACCTGGGGTGATTGTCATAGCACCATACTTACAGTTATATTGAACGACCTAAAGTGTCGTTTAGAAAATACAGCGTTTGATCATTAAAACATTCAGAGTTTACAAAGCTTAGGTCCCAAAAGAGTTTGCCAAAACAGTTAGAATAAGTTCAACAAGATCAAACGTTTCATAAGTGCAGAAAATATAGTGAGACGCGTCGACTCCGCGACTCCATGAAGGTCCAAATGTATGCACATGAGCTACCTTAATAACCTGAGAAATACATTGCGAAAAACGGTCAACACGAATGTTGGTGAATAATCATAGGTTTATAAGTAAATCTAGTGTACAAAATGCCATAAGTAATGCCATGAAATAGGATGTCCGGAAAGTATATACATTGGCTCTTAAGCTCATGACCCCGAAGCTAGACGATACTTGGCCCCAATGAGTGTTTACCAGACACTCTAATAATAAAGACATGAAATGCATTCGTTCCATTTGGAGCAACCCAAACACGAATGGAGGCGTCACCCTCGATAGATCTATCCACTCACTCCCGCTTAGTACCAGAAATTAACGGTCCATGATAATAAAAGGGGACTTTTCAAGACGTGGTAAATAAGACAACTTAAGCAATGTACGAAATTTTATACTTAGGCATGTACACAAAACAAGTAATGCAATGTATTCTCCCCCGTGGGATTTGAAATCAAAATATAGAATTAAAACGGGGCTATGAGAACTCACCTCGAAGTGATGGTACAAAGATGGTGCAATGAGGTAAAAGTAGTCGGGACAATGAGGCGCGAGTACTAGCCGCAACCTAAATGAATAATCATGATCTAACTTAGATCAAGCCGTAATGAAATGAATGCACATGCACATGATACTCATACCACTCGTAATTTGAAAATACTAGTTATCGTCGTAGAAAAATGGTTTCCATACTTAGGAAAATATATCCATATATAGGAGTATATAACTTGTCATATTAACTCGTACGAAAAAGTTAGCGTTATAATCCTTGTATTGAAAACCTTGAAATACGTCGTTAAGTCGTATAAGTATTCCCTTGCATCATACGTATTCGTTTGATAAGAAAATAGTCCTTAGTAATATTTTCTAGAAAATATACCGTTTAGTACGTACGTTATTATTTTTATTTGTGACCAAAAATATATCCATAGTTTGACGATGTTAGAATGGGTATAACTTTGTCGTTTTAGGCTCGTTTTCCTTGTTCTATATGTCCACGGATTCGTCTTTGTGTATACTAGTATATTTTAGATAACTCGGCTCTTTTAGGTTACGTTTAATGCTTCAAAATACCCATCGTATTCTGCCCAACAGCAAGCAGTTTTCTGGAAAAGTAGTTTTCGTCGTTAAATTTGCAAAAATCATATCTCCTTCGTTATAAACTCGTTTTAACCCGTTCTTTCGCCTAAAGTTTCGTTTTTGAATGTATTTTCTAAATCTTTGGTCAAAACTTAGTCATCATCCACTGATTTTCCCACGAATTTATAATAAGGACAGTAGGTATATCAAAAGTTTCAAAAACCATTTTCAAGTCTCGAAATTAGTTCCATCCTCCATCAAACCACTTTCAAACACCACAAAGCTAATCTAATCCTACCATACACCTTCTTAGGGTGTCATGGGTCCTTAAACATCATCAATCCACTAGGTCTAACAAGAGTTTCATATGTTTCCATTTCTAGGGCTTTAAAGTTAATATATACAAAAATGAAGTGGTACAAGATGATGCATGTATAAGATCTTGTAAGAAAATTATATGAACATAATAATAACTTGTAAAAATCATAAAAATGAGTTTGTATACTTACTTGGTGGTTTAGAGAGTTTAGATGATGAAAAGCTTACTAATCCTTGAGTTTTTATTTCAAAACTCTAACAAGGATGATTATACTAACTAGTTTATAATATGATCTTGTAAAATTTACCCTCCTTGCTCCTTGTTTATCCCAAATCGAACCAAACACCAAAGAAAATGAGAGAAAAACTTGCTAAGTGTAAGTAAAAAGTGATTTTAGTGATAACTAATGTGAAAAAGTTTAATATATACTAGAGACATAAGTTAGGTGTACATTTAATTTGTTTGGTGAGATATTAAAGTTGGAAGACCTTTTAGGGGGGGGGGGGGGGGGGTTGGCCGGTTTTGGGGAGGGAAAGGGGGGATGTGTTGGGTGGTTAGTTAGTAAAAATTAGTATTAGTAGTAAAGTGTAGTTAGGCTAGGTTTAGGTTTAAGGTTTAATCGGGTACCGGGTTTGTTAAAAATAAGTTTTGTTGAAGTTATTCGGGACGTAATAAAGTTATAAAAGTTGTAAAAATAAGTCGGGTACAAGTACGGAGAGTTAGGGTGATTATCGTCTAATTTTGGTGAAAACCGGCGTTATTAAGTTAAACGTACGATACGTAATGGTTAAATTTCCAAAATACCGGGTAAATGAATATTATAGTTTTTATATTATAGAAATGAGTATAAAAATGTATTGGGATCATAGTCGGGAGTGTCGGACATGTTAGACACATTTATAGTTCGCGTATTAGCGTTTATTTAAAATAAACGTACGTAAATCGTTAATCGTACCAAAAGTATAAATTTAATTATCCTACGAGTGGAATAGTATGCAAGTGCCGTAATAATGATATGTCGACTATTTCTAGTCCGTATGCAATGTCCCTGACAATAATGCATGAATTCGCTCCTGAACCAATACGGTTACGCGAATTTGAACACTCGTAAACAAAATTTACGATGACATGAATAATGCACGTGAATAGTGGTTTTCTCTCGGGAATGAATAGTGTCAAGTGAATAGTAAAATTTCTGAATATGTCTCGGAATGTCAAATTGACCTCAAAAACGATGAATAGTGATCGATGAATAGTAAATGATGAATAGTAACTTGTGAATAGTAAATTGTCGAGGCTTGGAAAAATGACTAGAAATTACGAGGTGTGACAGTCTTCCCCACTAACAGGAACTTCGTCCCGAAGTTCAGTTTTGGTTGGTCTCTGGAGTACATTTGGTAAAAAGACGTGGATACTTGAGTTGCATTCGGTCCTCTCGTTCCCAAGTAAATTCGGGTCCTTTTCAAGAATTCCAGCGAACTTTCACGATAGGAATTCGACTTTGCTTCAATCGTTCGATTCTAACAGTCCATGATTTCTATTGATCCTCTTACCAGGTTTACGTTTGTCTTTGGGTTGGAATTCTTTCCAAATGGGATTATAAGTGACTAATCTGAAAGTCATTTCCTGGATTTGATTATGTGAAACATAGTTGTGTAATCCGGCTGTTCCTTAACAAGGCTCAAGTCTGACGGCCACTAGGCCTACTCTGTCTGAACTTTTAAGTGTTCCAGTGTATATCGGTTTTAACTTTCCACATCTTTCCGGATAATATCATGCCTTTCCTAGGCAGAACTTTCAACGTGATTTGGCAATCAACTTGAAGTTTTTGTGGTTTACAACCTGTAGAATTTGTAATTGATTCTTGACTTGTAGGAAATTTCTGGTTATTTCATGAATGCTTACTGGAATAGTGAGTTTGGCTTTTTCCGAGTTCGGTTCGTCAATAGATGATCAGTGCTTCTTCAGGTTTATAATGTAATATGGGTAATATATGTTGCTGAACTCTGTCAGAACTCAAATCTTATATTTCAGCTGGTCGATTCTATCATGAATCTGAAATGGTCCAATATACTTAAAAGTTCAATCTCTCGTGTTACCAAAATCGTATCATGCCTCTTCAAGGCAAAGCTTTCAATTTAGTTCGTTCTTTCACGTGAATCTAGTAAATTTGCTTGTTCAAGGATACCCAATCCGTATGATGTGCGTCATGTACCAACATAACTCCTACCAGTTTCTCGTTGCTTGTAACCGATTCTTGTCTTGTGAAATTTCCTTTGTTGTTCCATGGTTTAGTTCTATACCAGTGAATTTTTAACTTTCCGATTTCAGTTTGTAAACGGGTAATTGGTACTTCGACCATAAAGTGCCTCAAATGGTGTAGTCTCTATGCTCGCGCGATAACTATGGTTGTAAAAGAATCCAATTTATGGTAAATGGTTAGTCCAACCATTTCTAGAGTCAATCACTCATATTCTGAGTATAACTTTCCTATGTTTGAATCGTTCTCTCGTTATGACCATCGATCTGAGGATGATAGGCGGTGTTCACATCTTTATGAGGTTCCGAAGGAAATCTTAAAATGATTGCTAGAAGTCCAAGGTGATTCGATCACCTTTATCAGGAATAATTGAAACGGTACGATAAATCTTGTGACTAATTCCACAACGTTACGTCTCTCGAACACGGCGTTATACGAAGAAGATAAAATACGGCTAACAACATTTGATTCTTTGGGTTTTGGTCTAATGGATTGCTAAGACATGTGTCATTCTTTGCCTACTGTGCTTGGTTTCCATTACTGACGTTTGTAATCGTTCTATGATGTTCCTCCTAATTTCCTTCATCACCTATTCCAATATTCCTTATTGTCAAGTCACAAAGCCCTAAATGCACAAGCGATATAGTATGGTGATTTGTTTCCAAATTTATCTCGCGATTTTCGAGTTTTTGGTCGAAATCTTTTTCTGAATAAACAATTTTAGAAAATGGAACAAATGGTATACTCAATATTAGCTTTATTGATGATTCAAAATTTAATAGTTATGAAATGTGACGCGGTTTTCAAACATGTTGTGAATAGAACTATTTACCAAAGTTTGATGTTTAAACATTTCTCATTGTATAATGGTTCAAGTAAATACTGGCTAAAAAGGGTCGTATTTATTCAAAATAGGCAATTCAAAATTATTTTCCACGAGATATGTGATTTGTATGGACAAAATTTTGAAATCCACTTCATTTAAAAGTAAAAATACTAACAAGGATAAAATAGTAGGATCGGAAATATTCGCATAAATGCATAGGTGTCTAACATTCGGTTCCTGACATTAGAAAATGCCTATTGGCGATTATTCGACAAAACTACAAGTCTAGGTATCCAACCAACTTAAGTCCTGAGGTGGTTTATCGTTGAAATTGTTATCATGTTGGCAATATGAGGGTTTCAATTGATACCATGTCGATGAATTTCCGTATTGTCTTCACATGTAGCTGGGGAGATATTCTTGAGTCTGATGCCTTTCTCGATGTATAGGTGAGGTTATCCAGAAGTTTTAAAGAACATAATGCTTTAGGGGAATCTATATCGATATCCATAATTCGAATCAATCATTCTTGTCGTAAATTCACTGCAGGGAAGTTTGCGTATGGATGAGACCATGTTAACTCAAAACACTTTACAGTATCGGTTAGGAGGCTTGGTTTATTCCCATGGTGATGCTTAGCGTACCTTCACAATGTGTTTGATCCCGTAGCTCAGTCTAGCTAGTACCTTTGAATAATAAAATCGGACAACTAGGTCAGAGATGGTGGGTCGGATGGTCCAGTGGCATCTTAGAACTGTTATTGAGCTATAAATTGCCTTGGTGTATACTTCTATTCTAGGTTAGTAGTTTTTCGTAACCCTTTTATTGTTTTTCTTGTATCAAGGAATCCTCCTAGTACTTAATATGGGAAGTCTCTCCTAAAGAAGTCAATGGAAAGTCTAACTTAATGACTAAGTGTGTGACAGGTGGGGTAAGTATCCAGAGAAAATTTGTCAGAAAGAAATATTCATAAAAGAGTTTATTTGTTTAAAACGCTTTTGGATGAAGATTGTTATTAACAATACTTTATAAAGTAACCATTTCCTTCATGGCATAATCTTTCCTGAAGTATACATAGGTGATCAGGCTATGTATAGTTGAGGACTAATGATGCGATGCTTGATTTAATCAAAATAATATTATTTTTCTCAAAAGCTTTAGATGGTGTTCAACGCGTTGTTATTAAAAATGGTATACTAAATATTCCCTTTCAAAGTAATATAAAAATTATTTCGCGTAATAATAGTAATATATGGCGTAGTATCGGAAAAATCAGTTTATAGTATGGTAACAAAACGGCTTATTTTAGAATTTGATAAAAACAATTTCTCCATAAGGTAGTAAAATAGTTTGAAATAAAACTCGTGGAATGGTTTATTGGATACATGGGTAAATACTACGGAATGGTAATAATCTACTAGTCCGTCAAATACTAAATCGGCCTAATCTCTAATAAGGCAATGACATAATGTTACGAAACGATTGAAAATTGAACGATTGGGATAGAAAGCGGAGTAAACGAAAGTTATGGTTATCATAGAGGTAACAAAAGATAGTCATTACATTGGATAGGAAAGTGCTTAATACAACTAGGTTACATCAACGTACTTATGGAAAGTACCAAAAGAAAGTACAACCCTAGAGGGCTCGAACTATGGTTTTAAAACATGAACTGCCTCCTCCAGTTCCGGTCTCTCAACACCGGGCATTCACTCTTGAAGTGTCCCACTACTCCACATTCACGGCAGATTACCGTGAGTTCCTGATGCTTTGCGAGGGTGGGAGTCTTGCAATCCTTGGCTTTGTGTCCGATCTTCTTACAGTTGCCACATGGTTCCGGGCAACGTCCTTTGTGATGAAACTGACACCTGTTGCACTCGGGTAATTTACCTACATATCCTTTCTTTTGGCTTGACCCAGCAGTAAAGGTCCCCACCACTTGTTGTATCTTAAATGGTCGTTGAGTAGCATTAGCATCCTGATTACCGACCCATTTTCTCTTGTTGTCATTATTGTCTCCCGATGTCTTGTCGCGAACTATGAGTTCCTTTGTTTCGATTGCCATCTGGATAGCTTCAGACATGGTATTGGGTTCACATGCGATGACCATCCTACGAATTTCAGGAGGTAGTCCTCCTACGTACCTTTCAAGTCTCTTGCTTTCCGGTTCATCCATTGCAGAGCCTAGTCGAGCAAAATCATAAAAATAAGCAGTATACTTGACAACGTCATTTCCTTCCATGGTAAGGTTTAGTGTTTCCTGTTCAATTGCTTGTAATTCGCTTTTCACACAAAACTTCAAACTCATCATCCTTTTTAGTTTCTCCCAAGAGTGTGAGTAAGCAGCATCAACTCCTACTACCTGGACATACTTAGTCCACCATTTCTGGGCATGCTTCTGAAAAGTGCAAGTGGCGAACTTAACCTTGTCTTCCTTACGACAGCCACCACTTTGAAAGATTGTTTCTAATTCTTCGAACCATTTGAGAAATTCTTTTGTGTCTACATTTCCGCTAAAGAAGGGGGGATTACAACCCATAAATTCCACGTGAGTAAGTTCCTTGGTGAGGGCGGTAGTTGCGTTCCTGGCAATGAATTGTCCAACAGCGGCTTGCGTCATGCTTGGAGTGGTTTGCTTAAATCTATTTCCATCAAATCATGAGAGTCCATGAGAATTTATCGGTAATAACAATCATCATATTCATAACACATGAATATAATACATGAAGGTTTCGGTCTATATGGGCCAATATCATAGATAGCACAACCATTCCCCTATAGTAGAGTCAATACTTGGTGATTTCGTTCGTACATCAATCAAAATACTACAAGTTTCTTCGAACTATGCCACACCTCTCGTGGCTAGGAAAATAGTAACAGCTAGTAAAGATATAAGTCTAGTCTAAAGACTTCCTGTAGTCCTTCTAGGTGAAATCAGGTCTATGGCATCATAAGGTCGAGATAGTCCTGAAGTAGTGTCTGTAGTTGTGCATCGATCAAGTTCTAGATAGCGTAGGTTCTAAACCATTCTTGAGGAACCTGCAGATGTTCCTGTTGAGTCCGTAATCTTGGTATTATCCACAAGGTGTTATCTAATTCGTGGCAAGTGGAAATGGAAAAGGGAAATGACAATAGTGGTATTCCAAAGGATGAGGATAACATTGATGACAATGAGATCCTAGTGATGAGTTAGGAGATAATGGTGATAATAGTGAATGGGATACTACCCTCTTTCGCGCTCTCTCGCGATATCCAAGAGGTAAAGTTGAAGTACGCACTATGGGACGACCAATAGTGTAATAAGTAACCAACGGTGGTGGTAGTACCTAAGTAGTAAGCGTCCTACTAGTGAAGGAAATAAGACATGCTATCTCCCTTGTAATAAGCATCCAAATAAGTCCATTAAAATTAAGTCTGAATACTCTACCAAACGGCATTCTATGTATAGGCTGAATGAGAACCTCGCTCTTATGACAATTCAATAGTGCTAATGGTGGTGTGAGTACAGCTGGTGGTATAATGGTAGTGGAAGATGACAAGGCATCTTCAATGTCGGAATCCGACGAAAGGATAACGGCGTGGGTATCTGAAGACATGTCACTTGTGAACCAGGTCAATATAATCATATATATATATATATGAGTATGGGTATGAATAACTCGTACAGTGTGTGCGTAAAGCAACATGTATAGTGAATATGCACCTATGATAAAATGATGAGATGCTATGATGATGTGGTTATAGTCTAGGGTCCATGATACATCCTAGTTCGCTATAACCTTAGCTCTGATGCCAATCTGTAACACCCCCAAAATACCTGAATGGCAGCGGAATGGAATACCTGGGGTGATTGTCATAGCACCATACTTACAGTTATATTGAACGACCTAAAGTGTCGTTTAGAAAATACAGCGTTTGATCATTAAAACATTCAGAGTTTACAAAGCTTAGGTCCCAAAAGAGTTTGCCAAAACAGTTAGAATAAGTTCAACAAGATCAAACGTTTCATAAGTGCAGAAAATATAGTGAGACGCGTCGACTCCGCGACTCCATGAAGGTCCAAATGTATGCACATGAGCTACCTTAATAACCTGAGAAATACATTGCGAAAAACGGTCAACACGAATGTTGGTGAATAATCATAGGTTTATAAGTAAATCTAGTGTACAAAATGCCATAAGTAATGCCATGAAATAGGATGTCCGGAAAGTATATACATTGGCTCTTAAGCTCATGACCCCGAAGCTAGACGATACTTGGCCCCAATGAGTGTTTACCAGACACTCTAATAATAAAGACATGAAATGCATTCGTTCCATTTGGAGCAACCCAAACACGAATGGAGGCGTCACCCTCGATAGATCTATCCACTCACTCCCGCTTAGTACCAGAAATTAACGGTCCATGATAATAAAAGGGGACTTTTCAAGACGTGGTAAATAAGACAACTTAAGCAATGTACGAAATTTTATACTTAGGCATGTACACAAAACAAGTAATGCAATGTATTCTCCCCCGTGGGATTTGAAATCAAAATATAGAATTAAAACGGGGCTATGAGAACTCACCTCGAAGTGATGGTACAAAGATGGTGCAATGAGGTAAAAGTAGTCGGGACAATGAGGCGCGAGTACTAGCCGCAACCTAAATGAATAATCATGATCTAACTTAGATCAAGCCGTAATGAAATGAATGCACATGCACATGATACTCATACCACTCGTAATTTGAAAATACTAGTTATCGTCGTAGAAAAATGGTTTCCATACTTAGGAAAATATATCCATATATAGGAGTATATAACTTGTCATATTAACTCGTACGAAAAAGTTAGCGTTATAATCCTTGTATTGAAAACCTTGAAATACGTCGTTAAGTCGTATAAGTATTCCCTTGCATCATACGTATTCGTTTGATAAGAAAATAGTCCTTAGTAATATTTTCTAGAAAATATACCGTTTAGTACGTACGTTATTATTTTTATTTGTGACCAAAAATATATCCATAGTTTGACGATGTTAGAATGGGTATAACTTTGTCGTTTTAGGCTCGTTTTCCTTGTTCTATATGTCCACGGATTCGTCTTTGTGTATACTAGTATATTTTAGATAACTCGGCTCTTTTAGGTTACGTTTAATGCTTCAAAATACCCATCGTATTCTGCCCAACAGCAAGCAGTTTTCTGGAAAAGTAGTTTTCGTCGTTAAATTTGCAAAAATCATATCTCCTTCGTTATAAACTCGTTTTAACCCGTTCTTTCGCCTAAAGTTTCGTTTTTGAATGTATTTTCTAAATCTTTGGTCAAAACTTAGTCATCATCCACTGATTTTCCCACGAATTTATAATAAGGACAGTAGGTATATCAAAAGTTTCAAAAACCATTTTCAAGTCTCGAAATTAGTTCCATCCTCCATCAAACCACTTTCAAACACCACAAAGCTAATCTAATCCTACCATACACCTTCTTAGGGTGTCATGGGTCCTTAAACATCATCAATCCACTAGGTCTAACAAGAGTTTCATATGTTTCCATTTCTAGGGCTTTAAAGTTAATATATACAAAAATGAAGTGGTACAAGATGATGCATGTATAAGATCTTGTAAGAAAATTATATGAACATAATAATAACTTGTAAAAATCATAAAAATGAGTTTGTATACTTACTTGGTGGTTTAGAGAGTTTAGATGATGAAAAGCTTACTAATCCTTGAGTTTTTATTTCAAAACTCTAACAAGGATGATTATACTAACTAGTTTATAATATGATCTTGTAAAATTTACCCTCCTTGCTCCTTGTTTATCCCAAATCGAACCAAACACCAAAGAAAATGAGAGAAAAACTTGCTAAGTGTAAGTAAAAAGTGATTTTAGTGATAACTAATGTGAAAAAGTTTAATATATACTAGAGACATAAGTTAGGTGTACATTTAATTTGTTTGGTGAGATATTAAAGTTGGAAGACCTTTTAGGGGGGGGGGGGGGGGGGTTGGCCGGTTTTGGGGAGGGAAAGGGGGGATGTGTTGGGTGGTTAGTTAGTAAAAATTAGTATTAGTAGTAAAGTGTAGTTAGGCTAGGTTTAGGTTTAAGGTTTAATCGGGTACCGGGTTTGTTAAAAATAAGTTTTGTTGAAGTTATTCGGGACGTAATAAAGTTATAAAAGTTGTAAAAATAAGTCGGGTACAAGTACGGAGAGTTAGGGTGATTATCGTCTAATTTTGGTGAAAACCGGCGTTATTAAGTTAAACGTACGATACGTAATGGTTAAATTTCCAAAATACCGGGTAAATGAATATTATAGTTTTTATATTATAGAAATGAGTATAAAAATGTATTGGGATCATAGTCGGGAGTGTCGGACATGTTAGACACATTTATAGTTCGCGTATTAGCGTTTATTTAAAATAAACGTACGTAAATCGTTAATCGTACCAAAAGTATAAATTTAATTATCCTACGAGTGGAATAGTATGCAAGTGCCGTAATAATGATATGTCGACTATTTCTAGTCCGTATGCAATGTCCCTGACAATAATGCATGAATTCGCTCCTGAACCAATACGGTTACGCGAATTTGAACACTCGTAAACAAAATTTACGATGACATGAATAATGCACGTGAATAGTGGTTTTCTCTCGGGAATGAATAGTGTCAAGTGAATAGTAAAATTTCTGAATATGTCTCGGAATGTCAAATTGACCTCAAAAACGATGAATAGTGATCGATGAATAGTAAATGATGAATAGTAACTTGTGAATAGTAAATTGTCGAGGCTTGGAAAAATGACTAGAAATTACGAGGTGTGACAACATGTTTTTTGAAAAGAACTTTATTTGAAACCTAAAAACTCTTGCTCAAGCATATGTATGATTTCGTGTCATTATTGAATGACATTTCTAGAATCGTACATAATATCGATTATACAAGAGACATGTCGAGAGAAAAATATTTTTGAGATTTTATAATTTTTTTTTTTTTTTTTTTTTTTTATAGGTTTTATAATTTTCTATTTTCTTTTTGATATGATACTATACAAGGATATGTGAAGCAACCCCTTTACTCCTCTTGATCTTCCTGTAGACATTTGAGATCCTCAGGTGTGAAACTCTTCATACCAAGGCGTGGGAGGATGAAGTGAAATCGTTCCCTAGAAAGTGCTTTGGTGAAGATATCGGCTAGTTGGAACTCAGTCCTCACAAAGTAAAGTTCCACAATTCCTTTCTCAACTTGTTCCCTGATGAAGTGATGTCGAATGTCAATGTGTTTAGTTCTTGAATGCTGGACATTGTTGCAGCAGAGTGCAATTGCACTTTTGTTGTCACAGTACATAGGAACCTTATTGCAAATGAGCCCATAGTCAGAAAGTTGAGATCGCATCCAGAGGATCTGAGCACAACATGATGACATGGCAATGTATTCAGCTTCAGTGGAGGAGATGGATGTACTCATTTGTTTCTTTGAAGACCAACTGACTAGCTTATTTCCTAAAAACTGTGCGCCCCCAGATGTACTGCGACGAGTGTCTTGACATCCAACATGATCAGCATCCGAATATGCTGTGAGAGCCATAGAATTTTCTTTAGGGTACCAAAGGCCCAAGTGGATTGTTCCTTTAAGGTATCGAAAGACTCTCTTGACAGCTTCCAAATGTTTCTTGGTGGGTTTGGATTGATACCGGGCACAAATGCAAACTGCGAACAGAAGGTCGGGTCTGCTTGCAGTAAGGTACATTAATGAGCCAATCATGCTTCGATACATGGTTTGATCGACCGGAATTCCCACATCATCTTCGTCAAGCTTTGAACGTTCAATCATTGGAGTATCAACTGAATCACTGGAGTCGAATCCAAATTTCTTCAACGTTTCATTGGCGTATTTGGATTGATTGATGAATATGCCATTGGGGTTTTGAGAAATTTGCAGTCCTAGAAAGAATGACATTTGACCCATCATAGACATTTGGAATTCAGAGCTCATCTCTTGAGAGAAACGATCACATTCTGAGGGATCAGATGAGGCAAAGATGATGTCATCGACGTAGATTTGTACATGTAGAAGGTGTTTGCCTGTTTTTCTGGTAAAGAGGGTAGGATCAACAGCGCCTTTGGAGAATTTGTTGGCCAGAAGAAATTTAGACAAGGTGTCGTACCACGCCCTGGGTGCTTGTTTAAGCCCATATAGAGCCTTCCTTAATCGATACACGTGATTAGGGCGTTCTGGATCCACAAAACCTTCGGGTTGAGATACATACACCACCTCTTTCAGATCCCCATTTAAGAATGCGGTCTTGACATCCATTTGATAAACCACCATGTTTTGACTTGCAGCATTAGCGAGAAAGATCCTTATGGCTTCTATTCTAGCAACTGGGGCGAAGGATTCTTCAAAGTCAATACCTTCTTCTTGTCGATATCCTTTTGCCACGAGCCTAGCTTTGTTTTTCAGAACATCTCCATGCTCATCAAGTTTGACCTTGAATATCCATTTGAGAGCAATGATCATAGCACATTCGGGAGGTGGTACTAGTTCCCAGACGTCCAGTCGGTCAAATTCATGAATCTCGTCCACCATAGCAGTGAACCATGAGTGTTTAGACATTGCATCCTTGACGCTTTTTGGTTCAGCTTTAGAGAGAACAGAATTGAAGAAACACCATAATGCGTCAGTTGCAAGTTGCTTGCGGGTTGATACTGGACGTGAAGGGTTCCCAATGATGTTGTCAATAGAATGATCATTGGTCCATTTTCGAAGGTATTCATGGGGTTGAGAATGTGGAACTGAGGTAGCCGTGTTAGATTCATCAGAGGATGTTGCATCATTTGATGGTTCAGGGGCAAAGATGTTAACAAATGGCTCATTATCAGGTGGAGCAAAAGGATTAACTTCAGATGAATTATCTACATTTGCCGCTCGATGTGCAAGTGAAGGTTGGACATTGGACGTGCTGACCGATTGACTGATGGCGGGGGCTTCAGAATCCCATGACAATGAAGTGGATGGACCGTTATGGTCATCTTGATCATTCACCACCCCATCTGGTGGTTGAACCATTGTAGCTTCGGGAGCATTCATCTGTTGAGGCTCAAAGTATTCATCAAACATTGGGTCAAACAATTTCTTCCAATCTTCACTTGTAGGGGGTACAAAAGGAGCTGCAGGAATGGGATTCTGTACAAGCCTGGAACTAATTGGTCCAGGGGACAAAAGGTTAGGTACGGGTCCAGAACTTGATTGTCCAGGAACCGGGTGCTCAGTCAGCTCATCGAAAGTAACGTGGATTGTTTCCATTATATCTCTGGTACGTTTGTTGTAGATTCGGTACCCCTTTCGCTCTGGAGCATAGCCAACGAAGAAACGAATGTCGGCCTTGGCCTTGAGTTTCCCAAGGTCTTCACTGTCATTTGTAGGATAACACAGTGCACCAAAAACTCGAAGAAACAAAAGGTTGGGTTTTCTGCCATGGACCAGTTCATAGGGAGTTTTGCAGTGGAGAGGATGTATCAAGGATCGGTTCTGAGTGTAACATGCGATGGCAATTGCCTCAGCCCAAAGAAATAGAGGAGCTTTGGAAAAGATGAGCATAGTCCTTGCAGCTTCAACTAAGGTGCGATTGCGTCTTTCTACAACTCCATTTTGTTGAGGAGTTCTTGGTATGCTCTTTTGATGACTAATCCCGACACCTTCATAAAATAGAGTAAGTTGTCTGTTCACAAATTCTGTTCCATTATCAGTACGAACGACTCTAACTGTTTTGTTGAGACGGACTTGCAACATCTTGATGAGTTTGATGATGGTTTCAGGAGTTTCATCTTTTGATCGTAGAAACTTCACCCATGTGAATCGAGAGTGATCATCAACAATAACCAGCACATATTTCTTTCCATTGATACTTTGAATCCTCATTGGTCCACAAAGATCCATATGAAGGGTATGAAGAACTTCCATGATTGAATTGACGGTTTTGGGTTTATGGGTATGCTTTTTGCTTTTGCCCATTTGACAGGCGGAACACAGATGATCCTTTTCATACTTGAGTCTGGGCAAGCCTCGAACAAGATCCTTCCGTGTAAGTTCATTGATGGTACCGAAGTTCAAATGGTTTAAACGTCGATGCCACAACCATGACTTGTTCTTGGATGCTTTAGAGAGCAGACAAATTGGAGAGGACCGTAGCATATCTTCGATGGAGATGGTGTAAAGATTAGTGCCCCGACTCCCCTTGAGAAGATCAACACCATCTAATTCTCTAACAAAACAGGTGTGCTTTCTGAAGGCGACTTCGAGATCTGAGTTACAGAATTGACCAACAGAAAATAGATTGTGCCCGAGACCTTCCACGTAGTAGACTCTGGATATGACACTGTCTCTAAAGACATAATCACCATAACCCATTATAGACCCAAAATGGTCATTCCTAAACCTAACCGTACCAATAAATTTTTCCACGAAATTCTTGAGCCTTGAGCGATCACCAGTCATATGTTTTGAGCAGCCTGAGTCCAAATACCAAAGGACGATTTGTACGACCTGCATTTGAAACCAGACAATCGTGGATAACTGAAAAAGCTGGAGCCCCACACACAATTGGGGTCCGTTTGGTTAGAACACACAAATATTGGATTATCATAAGTAACAGGTATCTCACTGAAGTGTTCACATTTTGATGCACTAGAACTAGAGGTGGTATCTATTGCTTCTATAGGAAATAGTCTACCAGTAGGTCTCCACTTCCTAATAGGCATATCTCTAGAGTTAATAGTCCTAGTCACTGGGCACATTTTCCTCGGAGTGAATTTCCTTCCAGTAGGTCTCCATTGATAACCAACATTAGTGAACACTTTTCCTGTTTTATTCCAGACTTGTTTTGCTCGTTTAACACTAGAAACATTCATATCTGGTGATCGTATAATAGATTTAAGAAAAGGCACAGCACATGCATCATGATCACCATAAAATAAGCATTTGTTACATGTCTTACAAATAGCATCAGAATTCGAATTAATTACATCATTGTTCACACAAATGTTTGAAATAACTCGATTCCTTTCACTAAACAACACTTTATTGTTCCTAGATGATTCTTCTACTTCCTTCATAAGTGAGCTCTTAGCCGGCAAAGTCCTATCATTCTTTGTATTGCCCTTAGGCTGTGACTTGCTAGCATTAGATACACCTTTTACTCCTGTAGAAGCAATGATGGGAACATTAGTCTGATTAGTTGCTACTTGTTTACTGGTGATCAAGATGGAGGATTGAGGCATGATTTGGGGAAAGTCAACTGTGACATGCTTGTTGCCACTGAGAGGGTGCAATGCAGTTGTCCTATCCAACTTGGTATCATTCTTGGGGCATGATCCTATGGCATATTCTAACAATTCCTGGGCCCTATTAGTGAGGAAGCACGCACCAATAATAACATCATCAAGTGGTTTAGCAATCCTCTCATCTTCAATGGTTTCTCTAAGTATGGCCAGACAATCCTTAAGATTTCTAAGATAGTTATTATGAACTAACTTATTGTTCCTAAGGGGAAGAGAAACATTCACAGCATCGCACGCATATTTATTACAAGCAGGTATCTTGGACATTGCATGATCACATGAAACAACGGGCATTTTACCCTTTACCATGGTCTTTAGATTCTAAATTTCATTTAACAAAGAAGTGACTTTCTCATTGTTTTGGTCACGTGTTGTTTTGATTGACTCAAACAGTTCTTTATAACGTTGTTTAGCGTTGGACATTTCAGCACGAAGCCACTCATTTTCATGTTGTAACTCATTGATAATGCCCTGTTTTTGAAAATTTTGAGAATCCATAGACTTCTGGTAATTGGTATTGATCACATCGCTTCTGTTCGATTTTAATTGTGCAATTTGGACCTTCAACTTCCGAATCGTGTTAGAGTGATCTTGAATTACTTCATCCTTTTTGGCTAATTCAAAACATGTATCAAATTCAGGAACATCCGAAGATATCTTGGCATTTGATATTTTTATACTTTCTTCTAGATGTTGATATTTTAATTGTAGGTTCAAATTATCAACTTCTAGTTTTGAGAAATTCCTGACCATGTTATCATGATCATCGTTTTGAATTTTTTTAATAAGTTTGTAATTCTCCCCCTCAAGCTCAATCACACGATTCTGGAAGACATTCAGAGTAACCGACATTTCATGAAATTGTCGAGCAGATACCGCAGAGTCGGTAACAGTATAAAACACATCTTTAGCAATGCAGTTAGCAATCAAATTATCATTCATGATGAGAATGTTTTTCCTGTTAATTTCACTGTGTTTGAGATCAATAGCAAGTTGGTTACCCTCACTTTCCACTTCATCAAAAACCTTTTTCATTTGAGTCACATCATCATTAATGGTGTTTTTAAGTCCCTCAAAATGTTCTTTTAGAAGTTTAAAAAATGGCATAACTTCAGTTAAGTAACACTGTTTTGTTTGCTCAAAACCCCTTTCCCCTTCTGTAATCCCTGTAGGTGTAATTCTTATTTTACAGGTTTTCTCAAATTCATTGAACAATTGACCAAGCACATACAGCCCAATTAGAGTGTTACATTGTGTGGGAAGAGTGAAAGGGACAAGGTGCCTGGGTGTGTTCAGGGGATAGGCAGTGGGGTGAGCAATTTTAAACATAGTGCGTGTGTTGCCTACAACTCTTTCAGCTTGCATTCTCTCAATGTCAATATTCCAAAACACTTTTTCAGGAAAAATTCTCTTTTGAGGAACAAAAATTGCAGTGTGATTGTCATTAGCATAATCATAGTGAAACACGAGATTCTTAGCAATGCATTTAGGATCCTTTAACCGTTCAGCAAGTTTTGCCCTAGTTCTATCCTCTGCCTCATTGATGTGGTCATAGGATCGAGTATCAGGAGGTGCATGGTTAGGTTCAAGCATAGTTTTTGCATCATATAATGCAGGTTGTGCACCTAGACCTATTTTAAGGAATCTTGCTTTGGGTTTGGAGGTATCATGTTCACTAAATTCATCGCTTAACTTCCTGTGACTTTCCATCATTTGAGCAGATTGAATGGTTTGGCCCTGTGTGTACAACTTATCTTCCAATTTATTTTTTAACGTTTTTAATTTTGAGAAGTCATTTAGAAGTTTAGTTTCTTTATCCTTGAATTCTTGTTTGATTGTAGTCAAACCTTTTTGAACCTCAAGTTTTTGTTTGACGGTTTGATTCAATTGGTTCTTTAAAGAAACTAGTTCCCTTTTTAATGATTCTTGTTTGGAATTATTTTCAGATATGTAAGTACGCAGTTGCCATTCCATTTTCTGCTCACGTTCATTCAACTCAAACTTAGCACGCTGCTCATAAATGTTTACTTGATCCTTAAGGGCGTTAATTCTAGTGATCAGAGAATCATCAGGGTTGTATATAGAGTGCTCATATATCTCATGGTTACTAGAATCAATAGACGGCATGTCACTCGGTACAGCTTGGGTTCCATTGTCATTCACATACATTTCATATGGGATATTATTGGTATTACCCATATGGGTGATGTCTGTGTTGACACTATTCTTGAGTTGTACAGAGCCACATGCCCCCTGTACAGGTGCATAATTATTCAGATCATGTTTAGAAGATGTTGGTACCTCAGAGATAGCAGACGTGATGGATGAATCAGGATGCTGTGAAGAGGATGCTGCTGCAGACAGATTAGCCATGAAGATTGTTTGAGCAGTTGGTTCATCATCCACGTCTGAGTCAAATGCATCACACTCTTCAACTTGAAAGATATTTGGATCATTAAGAGCCATGTCCTGAACAGGTTGATCATCCACATCAGCATCAAAAGTGTTCCCATCATTACCAGCCAGAAAGAGCAAAGCTTCTTCATCCAACACAGTCCCATTTTCTTGTGCCTGCATTAGCAGCATCTTGTCTTTGAAGTACTCAGAGTTTTGGGGACGTTTTGGGAGAGTGCAATTCCTAGCAATGTGGCCCAACCCTCCGCAGTTGTAGCATTTCGGTTGCTTAGCTTGTGCTTGAAGAGCATTCCCAACTCTGTACTGCCCATTCTCTCTACCAGCATTTCTTTGGTTGAAGTTCTGTCTTCCCTGCACATTCTGCACCACTACCCGACCATCTTCAATGACTGCCTGATTACGTGGATTAGATGAGATTCTGAGCTGGTTGTTAGTAGATGGGAGTGCAGCCCTGAACTGTTGGACCAGTAAAGACACTTGGTTGGAGAGATTATCAATCATCATGTCAGTGTGAGAATACCCAGAATCAAGTTGAGTATTCAATGCAGATGGTGAGGGAGTTGATGATTGACTAATTGTTGGGGTAGACCTGGAGGATGATTGTGATGGTTGAACTTGATCTTTAGAGGTTTGATTAGGTTGTTGAACATTGGAGACAAAAGCAAGAGATTCATTTGTTGCAGACGGATTGAGCTTTTCTCGCATTAGCCGATCGTAAGCTGCATGTTTCTCATGTTGCTGGAGATACGCATACAGCTGTTCATGATTGGTATGCCTGAGACCCTTGTTGAGCTTCACAGCCGTGACAAACCTATCCCATTCCGGTGCCATGTTGTTCACGAATTTTGAATTGAGCTGTATGTTGGGCATTGTCATCTTGATAGCTCTCATGTCATTGACCAGCTTGTGAAATCTGACGTAATAGTCAGTGATGCTTTCACCTGGATTCATTTTGAAATGCTCAAATTCATTGTATAGCTGTGACTCACGATCTTCTTTAGTTAACTCAGACCCTGCAAGAAGCATTTTGACATTATCCCAGACCGCCTTTGCTTCAGTGTTGAAGTTGATCAGTTTGTAGACATCTTTGGGAAGGCCTTGAATGATGATATTAGATGCTCTGATGTCTGCATCATAGCGTTTCTTTTCTTCTTCAGACAACTCATTGTAAGTGCGAGGTCTATCAGGACCAAACACGGCCGGTAGTTGATCAGTTGCTTCTGAAATCGTGTCTCTAGTAGTACCCACTTGAAAGGGTCCCTCATCGATGGATTTCATAATGTTAACCCCATTATCTTTACCTAGACAGTACAGCCGTATCCTTTGAGCCCATGATTCATAGTCAGTTCTGTCCAACATCGGAGGTCGGGTGTCAGACCCCGCAGCTTGAATGTCATCGGAAGAAGTCGACATCACAAATAAGTTAACCACAACTTAACCACAATAAAACCAACCGCAACTTAACCACAACTTGACCAAACCGCAGAACACAATCCAACCGCAGTATGAGCTAACCGCAACCAGAGTAAACCGCAGGCCAAAGATACTAACCGCAGAGTACTAACCGCAAGTTATACCAAACCGCAACAAAATCCAGTCGCAGTATGAGTTAACCGCAACCTAGACGAACCGCAGACCAAAAATACTAACCGCAAGACACTTAACCGCAATGAGTTAACCGCAACGCACTTAACCGCAGAGAATCTAACCGCAGTACTTAGAACTAAACGCAAAATATTTAACCGCAGAACCTAGTCGCAATACGCAAGCTGAGGAAGACTTAACCGCAGAATCTAACCGCAGAGACAAAAGTCCAAAACTGTCACTTTCGTTGCGTTTTGTTGGTATTCCCGAAATAGTAAACGCAGAAAGTTAATCGCAGCTCGCAGGACTTAACCGCAACTAAGAAATGAACCAGTGGACTTAACCGCAACTAAGAAAAACGCCTAAAATCAATTCCAAACTTCAAATAGCTTGATGATATTGTAACACACGATGATATTGTAACACACTCTACACTACAATGTTCCACAAACACTAATGAACATAAAAGGACATCACAAACATGTATAACCACACTAGAGGGATAAAACCAATATGTTTTCCAAGAAAGTGGCACCAAACTCACAAAACCACTCAAAACATCATCAAATTCGATTCTACAAGGCCTTAAGATGAAACCTTGGCTCTTGATACCAATTGTAGAATACTAATTATGTTGGAAACATGTTCAAGTGGTGTTGAGTGATGCGTAGAGATGAGGAGGAGGGAGGAGAGGAGAGAAAGAGAGGAACCTTGAAACAAAAAGGAAAAGATTAGATTAAAATGAAATGAAGGTCCAACCCTCTCCACATGTGGAGAGGGGCATTTATAGTTACAATATAACGCCCACTCCAGGGCTGTGGATCAGGCATACAGTGGGTAAAGACCCGTTCCTTCTTCCACGGTGTTACTTAATCTAATACTAATTAACTAATAAACTAACTAACTACGAGCTACCTTAATGCTATTACAATCATTAGGTGACCGAGACTTTTACAGGAATATTTGTATTCCTAACACGTTTGCTTCTGGATTAGCCAATCCCTTTTGTCGGTTAGACAAGGCGGACTGATTACCACAAAAATTTTGAAGCACAAGTGAAAATTTTTTGAAATTTTGGCTAAAAACGGGGGTACTAGATAGTAAAATGTGATAAAATTCGCTAAAATAGCGAAATACCCCCCCCCCCCCCCCCCACACTTAGGATGAATATTGTCCTCAATATTCAAAGTCCCGGCAATTATGCCGACTCTTTGAACGTAAAAGGGCAACATTACAAGCTAAGCGTGGAAAACACCATTTTGTTTTTCACTTCATTTGTAACCACAGTGGGGTAACTCCCCCACACTTAGGGTGAAAACCTTAAGTACATGCTACTGTTTTTGTTTACCGAGTCACTAGCTTGACTCGACCCCGAATTCATTTGTCCTTGGGGAAGCATGATGTGGAAGAAGCAATCTCCATCGGACTTTCCTTCAAGATGTTTGGACAAACATTTGAAGCACGTGAAAGTTCCACACTGATGAGATATAATCCCGGCTTAAAATAGTATAAACAATAAGCGGTGATGCCGGGGTCAAAGATAATGTCTTCATTCCCGAAGGAGTGAAGAACAGGAGAGGTCACCCTGTAGGTGAAGAAAAGGAAGAAAACCATGATTAAAATCATGATAAGATCTTCTTCCTCGAAAGCAGGCTCATTAGCCTGATTTTGGATTTCAAAGGTTAAGCTCGTTTGGTTTGAAAACATCTCGGGCGGGAGGGTGGGAAGTTGTAAATTCTCATGATTGAGTGCATCTCCCCCCGGGCTATCATACTCCGGAGGAGTCATAATATGAGTGAGTTCACCGGAGAACTCCTTAAAGGTGAATGAGTCATATTCGGGGAGAGAAATTTGAGAATGAGGAGTGGTACTGCCACTAATCTTCTCTACCATATGATCAAAAGTAAAGGCTTCAAACTCCGGAATAAGATCGTCGGAGAAAATGTCACTATCCTTAATCGGGATAGGAGATGAAATAGGTTTCATATTGAAAGCCTCGATTTTTGAAATGAGGAGATTGACATTCAATAATGTTGCACGAAGTGCTTCATCTTTGATTTCAGTGTCAATCTCATCATTCTCTTCTTCTAAGCTAGCTAGCTCAGAAGGTAATCCTTCCACATGACTGATGTCTCTAGAAGATGAAGAATTTTCATCAACATGTGAAGGTACTCCATCTTTCACACAAGTCTCTTTCTACTATCTTCTAACTTATTTTCAAATATATATATATATATATATATATATATATATATATATATATATATATATATATATATATATTTTTTACAGGAGACTAAACTTTCAATTTTAAAACGAAATTTAAATTTTGGTATAACGGTTAAAATTTTGGCCCAAAATTCAAATTTTTAGGCCAAAATTCAAATTTTTTCGGTAAAATTTGACGGCATAATTTTTAAAACTCAAATTTTTTCTATAACCTTAGAATTGCATTTTATAGTGATTTTCAAAATTTTAGAAGAGAAAAATTTTCAAATTATTTTGGAGGGAAAACCAGAAATCACTATTTTGACCTTGAGTGTGACATTTTGTTTGATTATTTCGATTACATCGCAACAATCAAGGGGGAGAGCAATGTCATCTACAACGTCTCAATCACCTTCTTCCAACTACCTTCCTTACCAATATTCTCATCAGCAACAGTCTCATCAACAACAAAGTCACAGCTCCCTCATTCGTCATGTTTTGCTCTTTGGCAATGAATCAAGGCCTCCAATGTTGCTACCAGGAACGTATACTGTTTGGAAATGGAGATTTCTACAATGGCTCATAGATCGTCCTGCTGCAGATCTCATGCTTAAATCCATTCAAGATGGTCCATACAAAATAATATCTCTTGCTGACTCAACAGGGATTATCAGACTACAAACTGATGAAGATTTGAATGCTAATGAACTTGCTCAGTACGATGCTGACCATCAGGCTGCATGGTTCATGACATTAGCCCTTCCCAATTCAATTTACATGAATATGGACTTTCAAGCCAGTGCTTATGAAATGTGGAAATATCTTGAAGCTATGCATCATACAAAAGAACTTCATCACATCAGAATGAAGCAAATTCTTGAATCTTGTCTAAGCATGAATCCACTGAAGACCATTCTCCCTGCTCCACCATCTCCAGCTGTTGACCATGGATCCTTAAGTTACACTCCAAATGGTCTCTTCTTCATTCCTCCAAATGCACCTGAGCATATCTTCATTCCACAGTACCATCCTGCAACACTACATAATAATGTGCAATCTCTTCTGCAAAATCTAGTGAAGCTTAGTCAAATATCTTCTAAGAAAGGCAATGGCGATATGACTTCAACTTCTGAATGCTTAAACACAATGAAATATACTGATGATGAAGAAGATCTTATCGGACCAAGCATGGAATTTTTGGCATATACGGAAAATATTGTAGATGTGGAAGATCAAGATTATGATTCAACTCCACTCTTTGATGCTAATTTTGAATACGATGCCACACTTAGTCAAATAGAAGTTGAAGAGGGTAATCTCAATGCAGTTTTGCAAAGTGTCATGGGAGATATTCCATGTGATGATGAATATGCAAATTTTGAATCCAATACAGTAGATTTGGAAGCCGATACAACAGATGTGATGTTAATGGCAAACATGCAGGAATTTCACATGAATTATACAGGCCCAGAGTATGATTCTGATGATTCCAAAGATCCATTTGTGAAATTACACAAAGAGAAACGCATGACATCGTTAAGATTACTTTATTCACACCTTAAGCTTCTCTCAAACAAACACTTAGCAGAAACTCGTTCCGAGAGTGGATTCAAATGGGAATTTCCAAAACTGTTTGGAGAAAAAGTTGATATTTTCATTACTTCAATGTTCAACTACGTGAATCAACTTGAAAAGCAACTTGCAACTGAAGAATTTGACGAGACTAAATCCAATGCCGCCTTCAGAGTGCTCAAGAAATAGTTTCAACATTTTATCAGTTATGGCTGTGAAGAAATAAGCGAGTATTTC
Source organism: Artemisia argyi (assembly GCA_030686995.1). NCBI lineage: Eukaryota > Viridiplantae > Streptophyta > Magnoliopsida > Asterales > Asteraceae > Artemisia > Artemisia argyi. The sequence goes on from CM060680.1 coordinate 105,317,431, forward strand.
TTAGAATACACTCGAATTGAGGCTCAAACCTTCAAAGTTACATTGCTCCAACACCTGGATGCTATCGAAAAGTCAATTATTGAAAGAGTACTTCATAGACTAGAGCATGAAAAAAGGGTTAATAAAAGGAAGTTGCAGATTCAAGAAGAGCAAATTCATAAAGTTGATGAATTGGAAGCTACTTTGGTTGTCATGGAAAGCGATGGGACAGAATCAGAAGAGCAGGATGACAACAGCAGATTGGGGAATGATACAGATGCAGACTGTGCAGAGATCAGACCCTTCTATGACTCAGAACCCAACTTTGACAAAGAACAGATGGATAAGGAAGATGTCATACCCATCTATGACACAGAACCGAACTTTGACAAAGAGCAAATGGTTGAGGTACAATCTACTGTTGATCATATTATGCCTGCAAATGAGAAACGACAATCTGAACAACCTAACTTCAGTAATGAAGGAGAGGTTGACCAAAATATTGTACAATGTCTTAACAAACATTCTGAGTCTGAGTCCTTACTTGATAATCCAATAACTGAAACAACATACCAAACTCTTGAGTCTGAAAACATTCTTCTCAAAAAGACCATTGCCCAGTTTCATAAAGATTTTTCAAAACTAGAGGCACATTGCATCTCACTTGAACTTCAAATGCAAAACGAATCTCTAAATTCGAGCAACAATGGTCAACTTTTGAATGAACAAAGAAAATGTGTGGATACATTAGTCAAAGAAAATGAGCTTTTAAAAGGTCAAATTCAAGCAAAGGTGTTTGCACATGCTGCATTACAAAATAAATTAAGAAGACTGACTGGCCAGAGTGTGGACACTAAGTTTGCAAAACCATCAATCTTGGGGAAACCGCCTTCTCAAACAATCAGAAAACAATCAGTGGTTAGACAACCGACTGCATTTAAATCTGAACGACCTAAATTTTCAAAACCTCGGTTTGCCTCCCAAGTTGTTGAGAAAAACAATTTGACAAAACCAGCCACTCCACATTCTTGGCCTAAGGAAAATGCATCTGTGTCTGCTAAATCTCAACACGTGATTATACCTGGCTCTTCTAGGATTAGTTCGAAAACAGTGTCTAAAACGAGCATTAAAAGTAAAGAGTTTTATGGAAAATATGACATGTACAAGAACTATGATCTAGAAAAGGCTAGAAAAAAGGCGCTACTTCAAAAGGATGGAATTCTAGGTTCAAAACCTCATGTGGAGCCTTCCAATGTAGTGCAAAACACTGCTAGTAGTAGCAAACCAAAACCTAGGAGTTCTCAACAAACTAATAGGAATTGGCTAGCATCTAAGAGTAGTTGCGGAAATAATCATAATGTCTGTGCTTTAAAATATCTTCAAAAGGGAAATTCACTTGAAAAGGCTCAATCGACTAAGACAAACAAACCCGTTGAACCAAATGTCATAAGTCAGAAACCTAAGAAGTGGATCAATATAGGACGTAGGTTTTCTCAACGAAGTGATGCTCCCACATTTCATTCCACTGCATCTAAAAGGAAAACATCTCCTAGATCTAACATTAGGTGGGTACCTACGGGTAGAATTTTCAAATCGATTGGTCTTAGGTGGATTCCTACAGGAAAGATTTTAGACATTTGCGCCAAAACTAATGTGAACTCCACTATATCTACCCCTGAGACAAGAAGGAAAACCATCGGAATTGTGTATTCGAGTGTCAAGAAGATAATTGACACTACATCTTTATGCTTCTAACATCTGGAACCCAGTTTCTCTTGGGGATCTGTGTTCTCTGTTTTTTTCTTGTCTCTTCTTTCTTTCTTTGCAGATATAACAGGTATGGCTTCGGAACAACTCAGTTTCGGACCCGAGCTTAATGTAATGGCTTCTGAGCAACACAGCTTAGGACCCGAATTCAACCGTCTTAATTCTCCGGACTCTTCGGCTGAACCATTGCTGCTCAACCGCAAAGAATTGGAAACCTTGTTTGCTCCACTGTTTGATGATACAATTGAATACCGTTCTGCTGAGGTCTCACCCAATTCCGCTGCTCAACCTGATAATATTTCAGTACCTGACTCACCTCAACAAACAACAACAACTGTTGAGAAAGACGGTCCTCCAATTGCATCACCATTTACAGCAGAACAAACTGTTTGTAACTCCCGACAATCAGCTGAAGATCCTACACCACAATCAGTACCACAACCTGCAGATTATGACGGAAATACTTTCTTCAATCCATTTGCACTGACTCCAATCATTCCTGATATAATAAAGTCGTCTTCTCGCAACTTGGATTCGTCTAATATGCAACATCACCCTTCGACACATCATTGGACTTAAATGGATTTGGAAAACAAGCTGGACGCATAAAGCACAGTGATTCGCAACAAATCTTGATTAGTTACAAAGGGATACAGTCAATGAAGCAGGATTGTACATCACTGTCATCAACAAAAAGCTTAGTATGTAGCCATGTCTGCTTTCTGTGCTCAAGTCATTTGGATGAGAACTTAGCTCACAGACTACGGCTATGTATTTGACTAGATCTCAATGTACTGCGACTCAAAGTGTGCTATTGCTATCTCGTGCAACACCATTCATCTTTCCAAGGCCATACAAATTGCTCTCCGCTACCATTTCATAAAGGAGCATGTTGAGAAGAGTAAAATTGAATTAGAGTTTGTGGGTACTGAATACCAATTGGCGGACTTGTTTACAAAGACATTACCTCCATCAAGGTTTGTTGATTTAGTTCACCAAAATGGTATGTGATGTTTGACTCCAGATGATTTACAAAATTTTCTTAAAACCTAAGAAGAGTCAAACATCAAAGTCTTTCTGTAAATACTTTTTCTACAAAAAGAATCTTCTTTCTTTGTGTACAAACTTCAAATCTTCAAAACTATGTTCCTCCATTTAAACAAATTTTGCTTTTCTCTGTCAAAATGGAACATGTTTTGAGGGGGAGAAAATTTTTCACAATATCATAAAGTTTGGACACCTCATTTTTTATTCATCAAGGATAAAATGTTTCTGCATCATTCGGATTTAAACTCATGTTCAAAAAGGTTCTACGATCTCTCGAATTAAAAGTGCAGAAAGATTTCACAAAATATATGCTAATTCGAGGGGGAGAAAAGGAATTTTTTCTGCAACGATCCCAAATTAATCTAGTTTGGACTTCAAATGGAAAAGTAATTAACCTTTTAATGAGTAAAGTTTACAAAAGTCTTAAACTTTGGTAAAAGGACCTTGCAAGAAAAATAAAACAGGCTCTAATCAATGTTTTCACACATGTTCTCAAAAGTTGCACACATGATTAAAACCTCAACGAATCAGACTACCGATTTTTTCCTCAATTATCTCCATAATTGTGAGTTTCTAATTTCCTCATTGTTGTTGTCTAATCGTTCCCTAAATGTTTCAAGTGTTTTTCAACGGTCAAAAAGGCATAATCAGAAACTAAGGTTCATGTAATTATCGATTGGGGCATTTCTTTTTAATGTGTTTAGTCTAATTTATTATTTCATATAGCTTTAGAGAACACTAAAGTATGCTCGATTGGTGTGTTTGCACGATTAGAAACAACATAGGTTTGAAATCAAGTGATTTAGGGTTTAAGATTTCGATGTCTTTGCTGCTACTATGATGTTTAATTTGTACAATATTCATGCATTATGATGCTAAAATGCGTGCAATGTCTCTAATCATAACCCCTAACCATTATCATAATTGGAAAATCTCGAGTGATAGGATGAGTTAATCTGTGATCTTGTGTATTAATTAGAGAATTTTGAGCATTTTGGTAGATTTAGAATGAGTTTCTTGATTCATCTGTATACTTGTTTATGCCTGATGCATTTTCTCTGTGTGCAAGTACATGTCATCCCATTGAAAGTCAAAATTTCAACATTCGACAAAATGTTTCTTATGGAGCATATTTTGAGGTCAAAGGGCAAAATGTGTTTAGAGGCTAAACTGGTAAATGGATCCAAAATGGTGAGAAACAAATTTTTCCAAACTCTACACTATTGTTTTACACCGGTAAAGCAAGTGTGAAGACCAAAGCAAAGTTGTCCTTAATTTTTTCAAATTTTCATAATCTGGAATGCTTTGGCTACGATTAAAGAATGACTCTGATTTGGGCATCCCAAACACCTGAAGTTTTCCATTCATCACAAAAACAAATCTTCAAAAAGAACCCATGAGATTCAACTTTAAATGGAAATCTTCTTCTTCAAGATTTTAAAACTCAAAAGAGAGACTCCGGGTCTCAAACAACTTTCAACAGTAAAAGAGTTTTGAATTTCAAGCATTCTTTGTTGTATAATACTTGATTATGTTTTCTAAAACCTTGAGCGGAATCATCTCTCGAATTTTTTCAAAAAGTATTTCTTTAATACAATTCTAAATTCTGCTCAAGAAGACTATCTCTCGAATAATGTTCATTATTTGAGGGGGAGCGTTTTGTTTTATAGAAAACTAATTTTGTATAAAAACAACGACTTGTGCACTCATTTCAGTGTACAACTCGGGTTTCAGAGAAAGGAGAGTGCCTTGCTAAACCATTCATTAAAACCAAACGTGCACTTTTCCTTGAAAAGAAGAAGAAGTTCTCATGCAAAGCATATCTAAAACTCTCTTAATCTTGAGCAAAATTTATTCAAAGTTTTTCAAAAGGTTTTTCAAAACTTTTCAAAATTTTGCTCAAGATTTTTCATATCTTTACTCCCCAATTCAATCCACAGTTTAAAAAATGTCAAAACACATGCTCGTTTTGAGGGGGAGTATTTTGAAATCAAAATGCTTTGTCAAAATCATGTTTTATGGCTTGTGTATGCATTACAGTGCACAACCCAAACTTGTAAAGAAAGGACCCTGACGTACGCATCAGTGCCTCAATCCTAATATAAGGAGCGAAGGCTTCTTACTTTTGAGTAGAATTAATCAAATGTTTATGATTTTCATAATTCTGCTCAAAAGGACAAGTATTTCACCTCAATAAGACCTAATCACTTGTTGAGGGGGGGCATTTGTCAAAACTAAAATACTTTGTTCTAAAATCAAAAGTTCTTGGTGAATCTCCCCATAAGACTCAAAAAGCATATTTTAATCAAAAGTTTATCAAAAACAACATCTCATATGCTATTTTTGAGGGGGAGAAAATGAAAAAGTGATTAAAATATACGAAGTCAAAGCTTTAAAGTTGTATCATGTGCGAGCTAGACTCAGAATTGACCCAGGAATTGACGAGATAATAAAAGTTAGTAATATCGAAAAGACTTATCCTCGACGGGTAATAACATCAAGTTAGTTACTAGAGCTAGTTGTCACCTAAAAGCTGACAATGTATCTCTTTAACTAGCCACGTAAGCGTGTCTCGAAAAGGATTTGTCTTAGTAGAAAAGTACTGTCTCGAGAAACTTTCTGTGGACTTGACCAGGCCGGGTAATAACTTCAAGCTAGTTTAACTAGTGATGTAAGCGTGTCTCGAATCGGTCTTGTTCACGGAAAGTGGATCAATTCAAAATGCTTGCTCCTCCCGCATGTGTAAATTTATTAAATACTTATGAGCACATGTACAGGGGGAGCCCTTCAAAAGTGTACACAAAACTCTCAAAGTGTTAACCAAAATATTTGATTATCACAAACACTTTGAGAGATTTTCAATCAAAGGTTTCTTGGCTACTGACGGAGTTATAAGGTGATTAAGATAGGATAAAACCGTCCTATGATCCGCCAGAGCCGGAGGGATCTACCCGAGGACATCTCCCATAGTTAGAATTAGAAGTCCTTAGGTATGATACGAAAAAAGGAGAAAAGAATGAAAGGGAAAGAAGGCATTGAAGAATTAAAAAGAAAAGTAAAGAAAAGGGTGAAAAGAAATAGCCCTCCATATGTTCAACCTTAGGGCAGACACCGGGTTCAATACGTATGCTACTGGTTGTTGCAAAAGACAACACCGGTATTGAAGATTAAGTCGTCATGGACCCAGTGACGCAATGCACTAAACCTTCTTAACCACTCAAGTTCTCTTAAAAGAGCTTGTTTCATTCTCACGGGGAACCAGTGTAATCTATCGACCTATCTCTTAGAGACGGTTGATATTGAAGCAGGAGACCCTTCCCTAGTCTCCGCATAGGAAACCTAGGTGTTCACTTATAGAGTCTAGAGCCTTGAGATACATCAAAGATCTCTTAGGAACACTTAGTATTTCTACAACTGGTGTTCTACATCAATGGACACCAGCTGTAAATTATCGAGTCCTTCGCAGATCTTAGCAATCTGCCGAGAACGTTTATGAGAGGATTACTAATGTATTTCTCAATGATTGAACGGAAATCCTGCCAGGGTCAACATCAAACAGCCCTGACAGCAGGTCACTTCGGTAACCCCACAAGGGTTACGCTTAGTGTTTGCGGTGGTTCCATAGCGGTCTACAGTCGTGGAGTGATCCCCAGCGACTCACCCAGTCATTGAGCTACTTAGTAGGTCTCGTAAGCTCCTTCGGGAGTATCTGATATGGGAACGGCCTGGATAAGGATTAGAAGGAGTCTTTACAATATGCTGTTGATGAGCTCTAATTCCTTATCTGTAAGTACCAGTTGTTTTATTGCTAACCGTTTACTTGCAGGTACCTCACTTCCATGATGGTAGATTCCAACATGCTCATACATACATCTTGAAGCAAATGATAGCTCCCCCAAAGATCTTAGCACCACAAAGTTCAAAGAAAGATTCTACGTCAATAAAGAAGAATCTACAAAGTATAAAGACTTAAAGATCTCAGAATATGTAAAGGAACTTCGTGCACGTGAAAGTATAAGTCCAAAGATGTATGAGTATGTTGGAATGGTGGACAACCACCACAGACGCAGGAGTGAAGAAAGGCAGACTACTTCATGACACAATCACTACATCATCACCAAAGAACAAAGACAAAGAGCAAAGTACAATCATTATCATTCAACCATTTTGAAGACGTCTAGAGTTTTACATGTCACAAGTCTACGACAAAGATGAAGACGTCAAGCAACCGTGATGACCGACCCTTAGGGGGAGATTGTTGGGATCATACTTTTGTATTTAGTCAAGTCTCGGTCATTACATTTTGTAATAGGTTGCTTTGGTATTTATTTCATTATGTTTTATGTTACAAGGCTTAAGTGTTAAAGCCCTATGGGCTTGAAAGCCCACAAATTAGTAAGATAAGGGAGGAAGGGAGTGTTGCCCTACTCTTCCCTTATAAATAGTAAGCTTATGTAACCTTTCACATTGTTGGTTATTTGAATATCTTAGTGAAACTCTTGTTCTTACTTTTCTCTCATTTCTCATAATCAACCAATCTCTTTTCTCATCTCATTTCTATCAATATCATACTTGTGTTTACATAAATGGTGACCTAACAGTAAAGGCTTCAAACTCCGGAATAAGATCGTCGGAGAAAATGTCACTATCCTTAATCGGGATAGGAGATGAAATAGGTTTCATATTGAAAGCCTCGATTTTTGAAATGAGGAGATTGACATTCAATAATGTTGCACGAAGTGCTTCATCTTTGATTTCAGTGTCAATCTCATCATTCTCTTCTTCTAAGCTAGCTAGCTCAGAAGGTAATCCTTCCACATGACTGATGTCTCTAGAAGATGAAGAATTTTCATCAACATGTGAAGTACTAAGCTCAATGTTGGGATTAGAGTTTAAAAGATTTTCAGTTTCTCCCATATCGGCTTCAAAATCAAGGAGACCATCATCACTTCCCAATGGAAGTGGATTGATGTGAGTAAGTTCATCTGTGAACTCCTCAATTAGAGGGTCAACATCAGAATGAGGCAATGGTGCCTCTTCATACTCAACTTCTCCATAAGATGTACAATCGTCATTAAAATCGGAGAAAGTCTCAAAATGATCTTTTGGATTTTCAGGGTGATAAGGTAAGTCACACACATGATCAAAAGTCCCCTGTGACTCTCCTGGGATTGGGACAAGGTTCTCAACACTAGACTTTATGAATTCGTCCGATTCCTTTTGAGGAACAGTGCTAAGATGCTCATCCCCCATATTCAGAGAGTGAGTGTGAACTTTGGGTGTGATATCAATAGACTGAGGGAGTTTAGAAGCACTAGCAGTTATGTAATTTTCAAGTTCCACTTGATCAACAGCTAGTGACTTCGTCACATTATTTTCTCCCTGATTTTCAATGGAAGAAATTACAACTGACGAATCTGATAAATCTTTTTGAATAATGACAATGTTATCTTCATCATCATCACTGTCATCATCGTTATCATATAGAGCAGCATAGCGAAGATTGGCACGTATTTTAGCCGCTCTTTGCTCAGCAAGTAATTCTTCCATGCTCATTTCGTTTCTAGCCTCTCGTTCTTCAGCAAGTAATTCTGCCATAGATTTTTCACGAGAATCTTGAAACGATGTAGTAGCCAACCCCTCCTTAAATTCTTTAAATGCTTCAAGAACCTTTAGACAAAGGTCTTGCAGGAATTTAGGAGTTGCTTGAATAATTGGGTGCTGTGGAGGTTGGTCTTGACCTGAATAGTCATAACTGTTACAAGGAAATGGATTCCCTATTTGACAATCCGAGCTAAAGTGAGGACCTCCACAGTTTTCACAACAGTAAAACTGATGTGGCTGTGAGTCGTATGTGCTTGAGTCATAAATGTTATCGGGAAACTGCTCATAGACAAGCGTGTTGCCCGATTGACAATCAAAACTGTAGTGTGGACCACCACAGTACTCACAACAGTTAAACTGTTGAGTCTGGTTTGGTGAATTGTATGGATATTGGTCGTAACCAAAATTTTGACTATTTTGACAATCAAAACCTTGGTGAGGACCTCCACAATATTCACACGAAAAGTTTGGTGTATTATGATACGAAGCATCATTGTGGTTTGGATAATATGATTCTTGCTCGTATGAATGTGATAGGTAATTGGAAAAATTTGAAGAGTCGTTGAATGAGTTCTGATTAGGATCATAAGCAAATGAATTACTCGACCCACAAAACAAACAACTCCCATTTTGAATATCATTACCACATTGTTCACATGTACACCAATGACATGGCAAACCAAAAAGTGGCTCACCAAAACCAACACAAGGGGTAAAATCCGGAGGTGGGACAAGTGGTGTGCTCTTAGAGCTAGGAATTTCCACCACTTCCGTTATAGTCTCGGGTTTTTGTTTTTGATAAACGTGAAGATTGGGTAAGTCGTTCTTTTCAGTCACTGCCCTAAGCTATGTACGTTTGCTAGACAAACTTTTAACCGTAAACCGTGAAAGGTTAGGATCAATTCTTGACAATTTAGGAGCAATTGTGAGCTTAGGTTTTTGGACAACCGTAGGTTGGACGTATTTAGCACTTCCATCATCAGAGGGAAGTACAGGGTCCTTTGTCACCTCGGTTTCTTGTTCCATTTCCCTCACCGGAGAGGGAATAGGGATCGAAGGTCCATCATAATCAACACGACATCTCGACATTTTTGACAAGGCCATAAGTTTTTCAACTTTGCTTTTAAAGGCCCTTTGTTCAAAGAAATCGTCATTGAGAGATGCCATTAGAATCAATTACGGGACAAGTGGAAGAAGTGAGAATCAAAAGGATAGAGGGTAAAGGGATGAAGAATCAAAGATGTGAGAGGGTAAAGGTGAATATTTTTGGGTTTTTGGAAATACATTTTGTACAAATGATAAAGAAAATGTTTTTGGGTTTTTTTTTGTGTTCGTTGAAAACTGAGTTTAAAAAGTTTTTGGGAACCGTTTTTATGAAAATATACACAAGGATGGTAAATTACAAAGAAGTGAATTCCAAAATCACTAATCTCTAAGAAACATTTTAAACATGCAGCTACCTCCCCGGCAGCGGCGCCAAAATTTGATTGACTCCAAACGGTCAACAAGGTCAAACTGCCTAGAGTCAATGCTCCGTGGAAGTATAGGGTTTCCCCGGGTCGTTATGTCCCAGCGAGGTAAGCAATTGTATCCAAAAACGTTTAAAGTGATCGGGTGATTTAACAGAAGGATCAGGAATTTGATTTGAGTGATTAAACTACGAGATTATAATTGAGAATAACTTAGAAACACTATTGGAACAATTACTGATGATCAGATTACCTAGAAACGTGAGTAAACCTAAAAACGCGCATTTGAGTTAAAAATAACGCGAACGCGCAAAATAAAAAGTGAAACGTGAGCAAGTAAAGTCCTACGAACGTGAAAATTATATTTTTACAATCCTAATGACTTAAGAAAATTTTTAGAAAAAAGAAAAATAAATTTTACACTATTTAATTAATTACTATTAATTAATTACTAATTATTAATTACTTTTTAATTACTAAATTACACTAATTATTAATTAATTATGAAAATTAACTAGAAAAATGAAAATTAAATTTAGAAAAATCTAAAATATTATAAAACTAATTTTAAAACAGAAAACCTATTTTTTCTACTTTTTAATTATTTATTATTAATTAAAACTAATTATTTAATTAATTTAAATTAAATTAAATTATAAAAAATACTAAATGAACAAGGAAAAATCTGAAAAATTTCCTAAAATTTTTTTAACTAAAAAGGAGCCTGAGAAAAATTTAAAAATGAAAAGTGCTTATAAATAAGCAGAAAATAAGCCAAAATGGCTTAAATAGAAGCTATCACTTTCTTTAAATTTGTCTTTTTCAAAATTTTCTTTTACCAAACTGATTTACAACTAAAAATAAGAGCTTTTTGTGAAGGAACTTGTGGTAGAACTCAAAAATAAGCTGTGTGCTAAGCCAAAAAGCCAAACAGTTAGACTTTCATTGACCAACAAGGAAATAAGCTCAATTAAGCTTGTGTGTGGTCCACAATGGTAAAAACTGGTTTACTTAAGTCAAGTGGACAATTATGAGCAAGAAATAACTAAATATATCCACTGAATAAGCTATAAGCACACTAATAAGCTCAAAACTTTCCTAGGCTGAGACATATTTGGGACACTCAAACAGACCTAAAACAGGTGGGGTCCACAGAGGTTAAAAGCTCAAACTTGGTTGAAAAAGCTAGCCTGCTAGCTTATGAACAAATTGGAAGCTAAAACAAGCCCTGAGGCCCACTGAGGTGGCCACAGTCCACCACCAAAGGTGGTGGTGTGGTGGTGAATGACTGTGTACAGGGGAATCAGTCCCCCTGCAGGTCTCTTTGAGGCCTTGTGGGACCCACTAAACAAATTACAAAAAATCTGACAAAAATACTAAAAATCAACAAGCTGGGAGTGAACAAGCTTGTAAAAGCTCAAGTGCTGATTCCTTATATCAAGCAAATTAATGGCCATCAAAGATTGAGCAATCTCACTGAACTAGGTTTTTGACTTTTTGAGTTTTGATAAAGAGTTGACTTAAATCAAATTATATTGCTTCTAATTTACTGACATTGTTGTTTTAAACTAATATGACACCAAATTAAGCTAATCTCACGACTACTGAGCTTATGTGACTCAATTTGGGACAAAAAATCCCAACAGTTAACTGCACAAGGACCCTAAACAATCTTTTTGACTTTCTACTTTGGACCTGCCACTTTGATGCTTAAACTGATCTAGTTGGATACTAAGAGTGAGGTCTCAATAAGTGTCAACTACTGAGAAGCTCAATTGCTCAGTACACACCCAAATCCAAACACCCCTTTTACTTAACTGTTTTGAGGTTCTTGAAACAAATTGTAACACAAATTAATGAGATTATTTCTAAACCATTATTTATTAGTTGCAAGGCTTATAATAGCTGAGAAACACAGACTTAAACAACCATTACTTACTTATGCTACTTTGGTCAAAATGACAGATGGTCCCTAACTAAGGAATAAAACAGATTTAAATGATCAATAACCAATTAACAAACTATGAACTGACTTAAATAACACAATTAATCACACATGAGCATACATTAACAATTGATGAACAAGAAACAGTTAAGTGAGAAAAGTCAAGGAATTTCCTTACAAAAGCTTTTCCTGCTAAACTGAGATGAACCAAGAACAACCTATTTGACTCCCATGAGTCTCTAACCCCTTTCACATTCCATGCTTTCCTTCTGCATCATCTTCTTCTCTTTTTTTTTTTTTTTTTTTTTTTTTTCTTTTTTTTTGACTTTTCACTATTTTTTTTGTATTTTTGTATTTTTATCACTAGCTGAGTTTTTATGGTTTCCACAGGCTTAAGTAAGCTTCTGAGAGCTTATGTGAACTTAGAATAGTCCAAAGGAACAACTACAAAAAACAACTGGTTCTTTTCTTTTTTCTTTTCTTTATAATTTTGAGAATGCAGAAAATCAAACAAACTTGAACTTTAACTTGAAACTTGAATGTTATTGATTAAGAAACTTCAAAAGTACAACTGAGAATACATTACTTGTCCTAATTAAAACTAGAGAGCTTGAATTCGAAATACATTGAAAAATAAAACTAATTTCTACTTCTTTGCTCCACAGCTTCTCTCTTCCTTTTATGCCTTCCAATTAGGGTTTGGGGAGGTTTGTTTGTCTCTTTCCCAGCTTGAGTTTCAGCCCTTGGATCAAAAGGAGCAATCCTAGCCATTTAAACTTTCTTGGCGCCCAAAATTCTTTGTCTGCTTCTTTGGTATTATTGATGCCAGAAGTGAATTTGGAGTGTAGCTTTTGGAAGGTTAGGCAAGGGGGGAGATATGATGATGGAGTGTGGAGTGAGTGGTGGCAGAGTGAAGGTGATGATGGTGTTTGGGGTTGCAGACCTAGGGAGGTAGGGGGTGATGTGGAGGGTCAAACGGGGTGGTCAAAGGTCAACATTGACTGGGTTTTTAATATAAAAGGGGGAAGTGAAGTGGGTTGTGTGATGGTGTTGGGACAAGTTTATGAGGTGGGCTGGTGAATGGTTGTGTTGGATTAGGATTTAGGGAGTAGTATTACATTTGGGTCCGGTTTGGTTTTTGATTTGTAAAACACAAGGACCAATTTGCAATTAATCTAAACATGAGGGGCCAAAGTTGTACTTCTGCCATAGTATCATAAAGGACCATTCATGCAAAGTTTAAATATCCAAAAACCATTTTTGCAATTTTTGTACTTTTTAAAATTCCCAGGGTCTAAAGTTGTCATTTTTCAAACTGCAGGGACCAAACGTGTAATTTTCTCAAAGTTTTCACCCAAGGATCGTTTTTGATAACTTTTTACTTTTCTATGCCTTGGGTTGACTTTTCTTTCGTTTTAAACTTCCAGGGACTAGTTTTGTCAATTTTTGAAACTTGAGGGACTGAAACTGCCAATTGTGCAAACTTTGTTCGTTTTTCATTTGTTTTTAAACATTTTGCATCAGAAACATATAAAACACAATCCTAGGATATTTTCAATATTTTGATGCGTATTTGGGTGTTTTTGGATGTTTTGGCAGTTCAGATACGATAAAAATGATGAGTATTTACACACTCATCGATTACCGTAGAGTGTTGATCCTATCTAGCGGGTTGGTCAAATTTTTTGCGAGTTGGTTCCTTTTTCTTGGTGATTTGGTCTAGCTTGTGGTTTCTTGTTGAGTGGTGTTAGCGACTTGGTTCTGTTACATTAGTGAAACTTGTGCGCTATTGTGACTTAAGTTGTTACAACTATTTCTACAGTAACTTGACGTTGTGAGGCTAATCTTACGACTTGACTTGTTACTTCAACAGTAACTTGACGTTGTGAGGCTAATCTTACGACTTGACTTGTTTTATGTGGAGCGATTGTAATTTGACTTGCTGCAACAAAACATGAAATACACTTGTGTTTGAAACTTAGTACTAAGACTTACTCACTTTCCACAGCATGGCAAGCACTTCCTCTGATGACATTCAAGCTGCAGGGTCGGATACTCGTCCTCCTATGCTTGACAGGACCGACTATGAATCATGGGCACAAAGGATTCGTCTTTACTGTTTAGGTAAGGAAAAAGGGGTTAACATTTTGAAGTCCATTGATGAAGGACCTTTTCAAATGGGCGTCACTAGAGACACGATTGAAGCTACTGATGATCAACCTGCAGTAGTTGGTCCTGACAGACCTCGCACTTACGATGAGTTATCTGAGGAAGAAAAGAACACTATGATGCCGACATCAGAGCTTCGAACATTGTCATTCAAGGGCTTCCTAAAGATGTCTACAAACTTATCAACTACAACACAGAAGCCAAAGCTATTTGGGATAATGTGAAAATGCTCCTTGCAGGGTCTGAATTAACCAAAGAAGATCGTGAGTCTCAGCTATATGATGAATTTGAGCATTTCAAAATGAATCCAGGTGAAAGCATCACTGACTATTATGTGAGATTTCACAAGCTGGTCAATGATATGAGAATCATCAAGATGACAATGCCCAACATTCAGCGTAACTCCAAATTCGTGAACAACATGGCACCCGAATGGGATAGGTTTGTTACGGTGGTTAAACTCAACAAAGGTCTCAGGGATACCAATCATGAACAACTCTATGCATATCTCCAACAACATGAAAAGCATGCTGCTTATGACCGGTTAATGCGGGAAAAACTCAATCCTTCAACAACAAATGACTCTCTTGCTTTCATTTCTAATGTTCAGCAGCTTAATCAAGCCTCAATTGATCCACCTCAACCACAACACCCTTCATCCAGGTCCATTAATACAACTGGTCAAGTATCAACTCCGCTACCATTTGCCTCAAACACCCATCTGGACTCCGGGTACTCCCACACTGACATGATAATTGATAATTTTTCCAACCAAGTTTCATTGCTGGTTCAACAATTCAGGGCAGCTCTTCCATCTACTAATAACCAACTTCGTACTTCATCCAATCCTCGTAATCAGGCAGTCATAGAGGATGGTAGAGTTGTGGTGCAAAATGTGCAAGGAAGGCAGAATTTGAATCAAAGAAATGCTGGTACATGGAATGGGACTTATAGAGTAGGTAATGCTCTTCAAGGACAAGCCAGGCAACCTAAGTGCTACAACTGTGGAGGAATGGGACACATAGCCAGGAATTGCACTCAAACAAAGCGTCCACAAAACTCTGAATATTTCAAAGAGAAGATGTTGCTAATGCAGGCACAAGAAAATGGGACTATTTTGGATGAAGAAGCCTTACTCTTTCTGGATGGTAATGATGGGAATACATTTGATGCTGATGTAGATGATCAACCAGTTCAAGACTTAGCACTCAATGATCCGAACATCTTCCAAGTTGAAGACTGTGATGTATTTGACTCTGATGTTGATGATGAACCCACAGCTCAAACCATCTTCATGGCTAATTTGTCTGCAGCTGTTTCCTCACCACAGCAGTCTGGCTCATCCATCACATCTACCATTTCTGAGGTACCAACTTCACTTAATCTAATTAACCCTACCAACCCACAGAGGGTGTGTGACCTTGTACAACTCAAGGATATTGAAAACTGATGCATGGGGATCACACCAGCCTTTACCTCTCGAGGGATCTCGAGAAGCTTACAACCCCCACCAGGCAGCAGTGTACCTGATCGTTGTAGTATAGTATAGTGACAAGTACCGGGGGATTGATTGTTCAACTCAGGAATAGTGTCGTTAGGATTGAAATTAATCTAACTAGGTCTAAAGGTGAAGGATGATTCTTTTTGTATTTTTATATTTTTTGAAAAGCAAGTAAAAATCTCGGGTATTGGAAGGAGGGGCGGAATTAGTTGCTAATCAACTAACCCAAAAGCTACTAATTAAACTAATGTGCAAGAAAACTAAACTAAGGTTCTACAAGATAAGTGAAGCATGTCTACCTATTATATGTTACTCCTTGCTAGCTATCCAATTCTACCTATTGAATTGTCACACCTTGTTTTAATTGACAGGTTGTATTCCTTAATACCATTCATGGGGTGGCGTACTTACTTCCCCAATTCTATAAGCTCCTACTTCACTCCTATGTCGAGCCGGCTAAGAAGCTCCTAACATGGGATCACTAGAATTCGCTCATGCATTAAATACAACCATAAAAACCTAGTACACATCGGCTCATGTTTCTTAAGACGTTCAAGCAAGTTACACATTGGAGATCTGCCAGTTTTCTTAAGCCTAACATCGAATTCATTCAATCAAAACAAGAATCAATAGGAAACAAGAATTATAAACTAAACCAACTAGATCTATTGAAGTTGTCATGCCTTAATTGATGGAGATAGACACACACAACAACAAGCCCTCATTGATGGAGATAGACACAAACATCAACAAGAAATCAATGAGATCTAATTAATTATACACAAGTTTCACACAATCATAAGTAGACACAAGGTGAATTAGCAAAACATCATCAAAGAAGCGCAATCGACAATGATAATGGAAAACATAATTAAGATAGAATCAACAAACCAATACATGATTTTTATGGAGTGATTGAAACCCTCTAAGTTGCTGGAAAAACACCTACCTAAACCCAGGAATTGACCTTAGGGTTTAGGGCTTACAAAAAGTGAAGTTATGATGTTATATTTATAGGCTAATTTTCTGTCGGCCCATCTTGATGGCGTCAGCTCATTTCTATTGATGCCGTCATGACCATTTTTTCACCAAATTGTAGATCTCTTCGTCCTCTTCGCGTGGGCTTTTGAATCACCTAAATCCGAGTTCGTATGCAAAAGTTATAACCAAAACAATATCAGCTACTCTGCGCGCAAGTTTTGACAAGTTAACACGTGACGGCCTTGAGTGACGCCTTCACGTTTCTTCTGGGCCGTCACCACTTTTACTCTTGACGCCGTCATAAAAAGCCTCTTGACGCCGTCAGGTACTGATCCCAGCAAGGAAAATTAAGACTTTGCCGTTTTCTTCACTTTTATGCTCCAAAACGTCCAAAATGCTTTCTTTTCCAGAATTCACTCCCAAAGTACCTAAAATCACAAAAGGAACAATTTAGGGTAATATTTGATCAAATAAATTCCAATTCCGGCTTAAACGACCCCCTAAAAACGGTTCATTTTTCGCCTCATCATATACCCTTACACTTGAGATTTGCTTGTCCTCAAGCAAATGCGCTTTTATTCTAATCAAAATACAAGTTAGGGGTCATTTAACACTAATATAAAAGTAATTACAACAAATAATCGTTCCACTAAAGACCAAAGATAAGCACAGAGGTCATATACTAGCACCTCACAAATAGTGTTTAGATACTCACATCTCTCGGGTGTAATAAAGTAATATCACATTATGGAAATGGAAAACATCTCTCACTACCTGTCATAGCAAAATAGATTACCATAGGCTTGGGAAAGGATCAAACTTCCACCACATGGCGTAAGCACCTCGGATAAACTATCAAAGAGGTCTTTTGAAAGGGTTGTAACGTTAGGTGTAGGGATATGGAATACACGGTTTTGTTGGATATAGGCAGTCTTTACTGGTGGCGAGTTAACAATCTTGGTTAATTACATGTACAATATGGCGTTGCTAAGCCAAGACTAGACTCGACTTAAGCTAATAAATGAAAAATAACAAAAACATAAAATGAACATAGAATAAAAATGGATGGTAGTCCGTATGTTTTTTTTTTTTTTTTTTTTTTTTTTTTTTTTTTTTTTTGCATACACTCTTACCCTACCATCCAAAATAATACATCATAGGGAATGTAAATTCCCCTTACACTTGAATTTTTACATACTTTACAATAAACTGATCTAATGACTCGAATTAAGATAATCAAAACACTTGGAGTACTTTTAAGATTAACGCACATACGGGGGTAATAATATGGTGTTCTTCCTCATTACTCCATAACATAAGTACTTTACCCATGAGTCCCAATCGTCCCAAAACAATATGTACAAGGATATGACTCGACTTAGCAACCATGTAATCAGTTAGATAATTAACTTAGAGTTTAACAAATAACAATAATGCACTAAAGATGAGTGCATACATGGAAGGCTAAGGCGATTTGGTTGTACATTTAAGTGGGGTGTAACAAATTCTTCCTTTAAGTAAGATGCTTAAAGTTAGAAACGAAAAGATAGGCTCGGAGGGGTGTACTAGGGGTTCCGTGTACTAAAAATGAGTACAACGCTAATGTGTGGGAAAAATTAGTTGACTTAACTAGCCAAGTAATATGACTTAAATGGTCAAGTAATTATGATACGGGTTTAACACAAGGGTGATCCTAATGCCTCTTATCATGTAGTAAATCCTACTACACGAATGTAGTCTCACTAGCGGTCTCGGAATGCATCACTAACGCAAGTTCTAGAATCTAAATGCTACCGGTACACTTATAAGCACTAATAGTAAATGCTTTTCCTATCAAATCTAAAGGCGAACCTCACATATTTGGGTGGAAAATTTTTCTAAATGGTACAGTTTTGTGCTAGTCATACAATCTCCTATCCATGAGACGCTTGCTATGGCTAAAGTTTCACTCCTAAATGTTGTAAAAAATTTAAAATTTGGCGCTAAAATTACACTAACAAGTATTTCTCATAGTTTTATTACACATCTACCATCAAACAAACAAACTCAAGCGAAAGTTTATCTGTAAGGTATCATCATTTTACCCTCCCCTTACACTTAGGATGAACATTGTCCCCAATGTTCAAGTAAAGAATGTAAAAGTGAAATAAGTAAAAAGAATGAAATCAAATACTCCCCTGATTCGCTCGGTATGGATATTAAGGTAATAAGGTTAGATCTTCCTCCAAGAAAATGAACAATCAAAGCTTCCCTTCCAGAATATAAATCATCTTCTTGTCAAACATAACCTGTTAAACCTAATGCTTGTGGAATGATTGTTTGCAGATTTCCTGGAGTTTATAAAACTAAAGAATCAACCAAAAACTTTAAGACTCCGGTATAAACAAAACTAGCAAAATTTCCAGAATTTTACGCATGACGCCGTCAGGAATTAATTCCTGACGCCGTCAGAAGTGACCTGCAGAAACCTTTATGTTAAGTTTCCGGAAAATTTCTGGAAAAACTTATGTCCTACTTCCTGGAAAATCCTGCAACACATCATTATGACTCGATACAAGCATTTGACTCTAACAAGTACTAATACACATGTCCATTTAATATTGTTGTGGTTCATGCTCAATTTCGTTCTTATAAACAAATTTGGATCTCCCTTACACTTATCTTTTGCAAAATACCTTTATATGCAATTAAGACGAAGTTAAAAACAAAATAAAGCATTTTCACAATTTACTTTGAAACATGAGCCACAAACAATAAAAATAAAACATGCATATAGAAACAAATAAAATCAAACAAACAAACAAATAAAAACACACAAAACATGGGTTGCCTCCCAAGAAGCGCTTGTTTTTGTTCGAGTCACGAGCCTGACTCTACCCTTATTTAACGGAAATAGGGGAGGTTTTCCCTACACTTAGGATTAAGTGTGGGTGAAAGTAGCGATACACACCCTTAGGGTGGAAATATGCCACGTGAGGTGAAGGGGGTGAGTGAATGGCTTCCTTCATCCTAAAACTACCCGGATAATATTGGTTGATGGTTGGGTCGGTTCCTCTTTTGTCTCCTAGAAATATATCTAAGGATGGAAAGGTGTGTAAAGATTGAGGTTCCTATTCATCAACACTAGGAAATTCCCTAGAACTAGGAGTAAGGTTATCACTACAAGTATTCAAACCTATATCCTCAGGTGGTGCCTGGTCCAAGGGTTCTACCTCCATCGGAATTCCTAAAGTTTCTTCTACTTCTTCCGGGTAAGTCACGGGCGGTGTGTGTGCCTCAAATGATGGTAGGACTTGTGGGGTACTTAGTGGGCTTAGGTTTTCTACTATCTCTTCCATCACATCAATATCACCTATGTGTTCATCTTGTATTATGGTAGTGCCTAACCATGACATGCAACTAGGTGGCTCAACTCTAACCTCATGTGTGTCGTATGTTTTGGTGAAATCTATCCCGCTCATGCAACTAGGTAGTTCAACACTAACCATCTCATAATCTTGGTTTGATTCTAAGTTCATGTTCTTAGAAACTAGGTCATCTCGCTCATACGAATCCGCCAATTCGTTGAACTTATGGGTAATGGTTAGGAAGCTTTTCTCAAAATTCATCCAAAGGGTCTCACTAAAAGGAATTGATCCTGATAATGATCGTCTAATAGAAAACACACATGCATAAAATTCATCAAACCCATCTAACTTTACACCCATCTCCTCTTGTATATATCTAAGATCACATAAAAATTCATTGGAACAACAGGAGGTAAATCGATCTGAGTAAACTAATTGTTCCTCTATAGTTAATGATCTAAATGGAATTTCATCCGCCATGGAGACAAATGAAAATGGTTTTACAAACAAAGGGTACAAAGAAAAAGATAGACTACAAGAAAGCTAATAAAAAAAATCTCACTTGATAGAAATCTAATGAGTAGACCTAATAAAAATCAAATTCAACCTAAACAATAACTATTCCCCGGGCTGCGGCGCCAAAAACTTGATGCGTGGGGATCGCACCAGGATTTACCTCTCGAGGGATCTCGAGAAGCTTACAACCCCCACCAGGCAGTGTACCTGATCGTTGTAGTATAGTATAGTGACAAGTACCGGGGGATTGATCGTTCAACTCAGGAATAGTGTCGTTGGGATTGAAATTAATCTAACTAGGTCTAAAGGTGAAGGATGATTCTTTTTGTATTTTTATATTTTTTGAAAAGCAAGTAAAAATCTCGAGTTTTGGAAGGAGGGGCGGAATTAGTTGCTAATCAACTAACCCAAAAGCTACTAATTAAACTAATGTGCAAGAAAACTAAACTAAGGTTCTACAAGATAAGTGAAGCATGTCTACCTATGATATGTTACTCCTTGCTAGCTATCCAATTCTACCTATTGAATTGTCACACCTTGTTTTAATTGACGGGTTATATTCCTTAATACCATTCATGGGGTGGCGTACTTACTTCCCCAATTCTATAAGCTCCTACTTCACTCCTATGTCGAGCCGGCTAAGAAGCTCCTAACATGGGATCACTAGAATTCGCTCATGCATTAAATACAACCATAAAAACCTAGTACACATCGGCTCATGTTTCTTAAGATGTTCAAGCAAGTTACACATTGGAGATCTGCCAGTTTTCTTAAGCCTAACATCGAATTCATTCAATCAAAACAAGAATCAATAGGAAACAAGAATTATAAACTAAACCAACTAGATCTATTGAAGTTGTCACGCCTTAATTGATGGAGATAGACACACACATCAACAAGCCCTCATTGATGGAGATAGACACAAACATCAACAAGAAATCAATGAGATCTAATTAATTATACACAAGTTTCACACAATCATAAGTAGACACAAGCTGAATTAGCAAAACATCATCAAAGAAGAGCAATCAACAATGATAATGGAAAACATAATTAAGATAGAATCAATAAACCAATACATGATGTTTACGGAGTGATTGAAACCCTCTAAGTTTCTGGTAAAACACCTACCTAAACCCAGGAATCGACCTTAGGGTTTAGGGCTTACAAAAAGTGAAGTTATGATGTTATATTTATAGGCTAATTTTCTGTCGGCCCATCTTGATGGCTTCAGGTCGTTTCTCTTGATGCCGTCACGACCATTTTTTCACCAAATTGTAGATCTCTTCGTCCTCTTCGCGTGGGCTTTTGAATCACCTAAATCCGAGTTCGTATGCAAAAGTTATGACCAAAACAATATCAGCTACTCCGCGCGCAAGTTTTGACAAGTTAACACGTGACGGCCTTGGGTGACGCCTTCACGTTTCTTCTGGGCCGTCACCACTTTTACTCTTGACGCCGTCGTAAAAAGCCTCTTGACGCCATCAGGTACTGTTCCCAGCAAGGAAAATTAAGACTTTGCCGTTTTCTTCACTTTTATGCTCCAAAAACGTCCAAAATGCTTCCTTTTCCAGAATTCACTCCCAAAGTACCTAAAATCACAAAAGGAACGATTTAGGGTAATATTTGATCAAATAAATTCCAATTCCGGCTTAAATGACCCCCTAAAAACGGTTCATTTTTAGCCTCATCAACAACACAAATACCATTGATGGGAAATACCAGTACTATCCCATATGAAAGGTATGTGAATAACAATGAACTGCCTGTTGTACCAAGTGATACACCGTCTGTTGATTTTCGTGAACATGAGCTGCATGAGCACACCATATACAACCCTGATGATTCCTTGTCCACTAGATTTAACATCCTTAAGGATCAGGTGACTATATACGAACAACGTGCTAAATTTGAGCTTAATGAACGTGAGCAGAAAATGGAATGGCAAACGCGTGCTAACATATCTGAAAATAATTCCAAACAAGAAATATTGAAAAGGGAGTTATTGTCTTTAAAAAAATAATTGGATCAAACTATTAAACAAAAACAGGAGATTCAAAAGGGTTAACCTCGCTCAAACATGATTACAAAGATAAAGAAACAAAACTTCTAAAGGATTTTTCTAATATTAAAATGTTGAAAAATAAACTGGAAGAAAAGTTGTACACGCAAGGCCAAACCATCCAATCTGCTCAAATGATGCAGAATCATAGGAAATTAAGAGATGAGTTTAGTGAACAGGATGCCTCTAAACCTAAGGCCAACTTCCTTAGAAATGGTATAGGTGCTCAAACTGCGCTATGTGATGCAAACATTATGTTTGAGCCTAATCATGCCCCTCCTGATGTGAGATCCTATGACGAGATTGATGAAATGGAAGATAGAACTAGAGAAAAACTGGCTGAGCAATTAAAGGATCCCCTGTGCATTGCTAATAATATTGTCTTTCACTATGACTTTGCTAATGATAATCATTCAGCTATTTTTGTCCCTCAAAAGAAAATCCTTCCTGAGAAAGTTTTTTGGAATATAGACATTGAGAAAATGAAAGCTGAAAGACTTATGGGTAACACACGTACTACTTTTAGGATTGCTGACCCAACTATTTATCCTCTGAAGACATCCAAGCACCTTGTACCATTTACTCTTCCCACATAGTGTAATACTCTAATTGGATTATATGTACTAGGTCAATTGTTTAATGATTTTGAGAAAACATGTAAAAAGAGAATTACACCAACGGGGATTACTGAAGGGGAAAGGGGATTTGAGCAAACTAAACGGTGTTACCTAATTGAAGTCATGCCATTTTTCAATCTGCTTAAAGAACACTTTGAGGGCCTTAAAAAGACAATAAATAATGATGTAACTGATATGAAAAAGATTTTCAAAGATGTGGAAAATGAGGGTAAACAATTGGCAATTGATCTCAAATATAGTGAAATTGACAGGAAAAACATTCTTATTATGAATGAAAACTTGATTGCTAATTGCATTGCTCAAGATGTTTTCTACACTGTCACCGACTCTGCATTATCTGCTCGAAAATTTCATGAAATGTCGGTTACGTTGAATGTTTTTCAGAATCGTGTAATTGAGCTTGTGGGGGAGAATTTGAAATTACATAAAAAAATTCAAAACGACGACCATGATAACATGGTCAGGCATTTCTCAAAACTAGAAGTTGATAATCTTAACTTACAACTACAATATCAACATCTAGAAGAAAGCATAAAAATCTCAAATGCCAAGACATCTTCGGATGCTCCTGAATTTGACACATGTTTTGAATTATCCAAAAAGGATGAAGTAATACTAGCTCACTCAAACACGATTCGGAAATTGAGGGCGCAAATTGCACAATTAAAGTCTAACATGGGCAATGTGACCAATACCAGTTACCAAATGTCACTAGATTCTCAAAACTTTCAGAAACAAGACATCATTAACGTATTACAACATGAAAATGAGTGGCTTCGTGATGAAATGTCAAACGCTAAATAACGTTACAAAGAGTTATTTGAGTCTATTAAAATAACACGTGACCAAAACAATGAAAGAGTCACTTCTTTGTTAAATGAAATTGAGAATCTAAAGACTATGGTGAAAGGTAAAATGCCTGTCGTCTCATGTGACCATGCGATTTCCAATGTTCATGTTTGTAAGAAATATGCGTGTGATGCCTTGAATGTTTCTCTTCCCCTTAGGAACAATAAGTTAGTTCATAGCAACTATCTTAGACATCTTAAGGATTGCCTTGTCATACTTAGAGAAACCATTGAAGATGATAGGATGTCTAAACCGCTGGATGATGTTGTCGTTGGTGCATGCTTCCTCACCAATAGAGCCCAGGAATTATTAGAATACGCTATAGGTTCATGCCCCAAGCATGATAATAAGTCGGATAGGTCATTTGCATCGCACTCTAACGTTGGCAACAAACAGGTTACGTTTGATAACCCCCAAACAATGTCACAATCCAACACCATGATCACTGGTAAACAATTAGCAACTAAGCATACTAATGTTCCCATCATTGCTTCTACAGGAGTAAACGGTGTATCTAAAGCTAGCAAGTCACAGCCTAGGTGCAATACAAAGAATGATAGGGCTTTTCCGGCTAAGAGTGCACTTATGAAGGAAGTAGAAGAATCCTCTAGGAACAATAAAGTTATGTTTAATGAGAGGAATCGAGTTGACTCAAACATTTGTGTTAACAATGATGTAATTAATTCGAATTCTGGTGCTATTTGTAAGACTTGTAACGAATGTTTATTTTTTGGTAATCATGATGCTTGTGTTGTGTCCTTCTTAAAATCCACTATGCAATCTTCGGTTAAGAATGTTTTGAGTGCTAAACAAGTTAGGCAGGTCTGGAATAAAACTGGAAAGGTGTTCACTAATGTTGGTTATCAATGGAGGCCCACTGGAAGGAAATTCACCCTAGGAGAAAAGTGCCCCTTGACTAGGATCACTAACTCCAAAGTAGGGCCATTTAAGAAATGGAGACCTACTGGTAGAAGGTTCCCAGTAGAAGCACTTAGTACCACTCTTAGGTCTAGTGCATCAACTTGCAAAAATACCAGCAGTATCTCCGTGACTTATGATAATCCAATGTTTGTATGTGCTAACCAAACGGACCCCAATTGCTTGTGGGGCTCCAGCTTTTTCAGTTATCCACCATTGTCTGGTTTCAAATGCAGGTCATACAAATCGTCCTTTGGTATTTGGACTCAGGCTGCTCAAAACATATGACTGGGGATCGCTCGCGGCTCAAGAATTTCGTGGAAAAGTTCATTGCTACAGTCAGATTCAGGAATGACCATTTTGGTGCTATAATGGGTTATGGTGATTATGTCTTTGGAGACAGTGTGATATCCAGAGTATACTATGTGGAGGGACTTGGACATAATCTAGTCTCTGTTGGTCAATTCTGTGATTCAAATCTTGAAGTTGCCTTCAGAAAACACACATGTTTTGTTAGAGAATTAGATGGTGTAGATATTCTCAAAGGCAGTCGGGGCACCAATCTTTATACCATCTCTATTGAAGACATGTTGCGGTCCTCTCCAATTTGCTTGCTTTCAAAAGCCTCTAAGAACAACTCATGGTTGTGGCATCGTCGTTTAAACCATTTGAACTTCGGTACCATCAATGAGCTCACACGTAAGGATCTTGTTCGAGGGTTTCCCAGACTTAAGTATGAAAAGGATCATCTATGCTCCGCGTGTCAAATGGGCAAGAGCAAAAAGCACACCCATAAACCCAAAACTGTCAATTCCATTATGGAAGTCCTACATAATCTTCACATGGATCTCTGTGGACCAATGAGGGTTCAAAGTATCAACGGAAAGAAATATGTGCTAGTCATTGTTGATGACTACTCTCGCTTCACATGGGTAAAGTTTTTACGATCAAAGGATGAAACTCCAGAGATCATCATCAGACTCATCAAGCAATTGCAAGTTCGACTCAACAAAACAGTTAGGTTCATTCGCACCAACAATGGAACGGAGTTCGTGAACAAACAACTTACTCAATTTTATGAAGGTGTCGGCATTAGTCATCAAAAGAGCATTCCACGTACTCCTCAATAAAATGGAGTTGTTGAAAGGCGTAACCGCACCTTGGTTGAAGCTGCTAGGACTATGCTCATCTTCTCTAAAGCTCCTATGTTCTTTTGGGCCGAGGCTATTGGAACTGCTTGCTACACATAGAATCGATCCTTGATACATCCTCTCCACTGCAAGACTCCATATGAACTGGTTCATGGCAGAAAACCAGACCTTTCGTTTCTTCGAGTATTTGGCGCATTGTGCTATCCAACAAATGACAGTGAAGATCTTGGGAAACTCAAGGCCAAGGCCGACATTGGTTTCTTCGTTGGTTATGCTCCAGAACGAAAGGGGTACCGAATCTACAACATATGTACCAGAGACATAATGGAAACAATCCACGTACATTTGACGAGCTGACTGAGCAACCGGCTCCTGGACAATCATGTTCTGGACCCGTACCTAACCTTTTGTCTCCTGGACCTATAAGCTCCGGGCTTGTACAGAATCCCACTCCTGCTACTCCTTTTGTGCCTCCTACAAGTGAAGATTGGAAGAAACTGTTTAACCCAGTGTTTGATAAATACTTTGAACCTCAAAATGTGGCTACTTCGAAAGCTCCTGTCATTCCACAGCTTGCTGGTGTTGCAAATGATCCACAAGTTAATGCAGAGCCATCCACTTCGCTGTCATGGGATCCAGAAGCCCCCACCATCAGTCATTCAGTTACCACATCCAATGGTCAATCTTCATCTGTAGAACGAGTAGCAGCTGTGGAAAATTCTTTTGAAGTAAATCCTTTCGCTCCACCTGATGATGAGCCGTTTGTTAACATCTTTGCTCCAGAATCCTCTAATGATGCAACATCCTCAAAAGAATCTAACTCAGCAACCTCAATTCATTATCCTCAACACCATGAGCATCTTAGGAAATAGACAAATGATCACCCAATTGACAACATCATTGGAAACCCTTCTCGTCCGGTATCAACTCGTAAACAACTTGCAACTGACACCTTGTGGTGCTTCTTCAATTCTGTCCTCTCCAAAGCTGAGCCAAAGGACTTCAAAGATGCAATGTCAAAACACTCATGGTTCACTGCTATGGTAGACGAGATTCATGAGTTTGATCGACTTGAAGTGTGGGAATTAGTATCACCTCCTGATTGTGCTATGATTATTGCTCTCAAGTGGATATTTAAAGTAAAACTTGATGAGTATGGAGAGGTATTGAAGAACAAGGCAAGGCTTGTAGCAAAAGGATACCGTCAAGAAGAAGGAATAGACTTTGAAGAATCCTTCGCACTTGTTGCTAGAATTGAAGCCATAAGAATATTTCTCGTAAATGCTGCCAGTCAGAATATGGTAGTATATCAAATGGACATTAAGACTGCATTCTTAAATGGCGATCTAAAGGAGGTGGTGTATGTGAGCCAACCTGAAGGATTCGTGGATCCGGAACGTCCTAACCATGTTTATCGTTTGAAGAAGGCTTTTTATGGGCTTAAGCAAGCTCCTAAGGCGTGGTATGATACCTTGTCAAAATTCCTTCTTGCTAACAAGTTTTCCAAAGGTGTTGTTGATCCTACACTCTTTACCAGAAAAACGGGCAAAAGTTATCTTCATGTACAAATCTATGTTGATGATATCATATTTTCCTCCTCTGATCCCAAGGAGTGTGATCGTTTTTCCCAAGAGATGAGTTTTGAGTTCCAGATGTCCATGATGGGTCAAATTTCGTTCTTTCTAGGCTTGCAAATATCTCAAAACCCCAATGGCATCGTCTTCAATCAATCCAAGTATGCTATTGAAATTTTGAAGAAATTTGGATTCGAATCCTGTGACTCAGTTGATACTCCCATGATCGAAAGATCAAAACTAGATGAAGACGATGTTGGGATCCCGGTCGACCAAACCATGTATCGAAGCATGATTGGTTACTTAATGTATCTCACTGCTAGCAGACCGGATCTTTTGTTTGCAGTTTGCATGTGTGCTCGGTATCAATCCAAACCTACCAAGAAACACTTGGAAGCTGTCAAGAGGGTCTTTCGGTATCTTAAAGGAACAATCCACATGGGTCTATGGTATCCCAAGGACACTTCTATGGCGCTCACAGCTTATTCCGATGCCGACCATGCTGGATGTCAAGATACTCGTCGAAGTACATCTGGGGGTGCTCAGTTCTTGGGTAATAAGCTGGTTAGTTGGTCTT
Source organism: Artemisia argyi (assembly GCA_030686995.1). Taxonomy (NCBI): domain Eukaryota; kingdom Viridiplantae; phylum Streptophyta; class Magnoliopsida; order Asterales; family Asteraceae; genus Artemisia; species Artemisia argyi. The sequence goes on from CM060680.1 coordinate 105,345,525, forward strand.
CAAAGAAACAAATGAGTACATCGATCTACTCCACAGAGGCTGAATACATTGCTATATCCTCGTGCTATGCTCAGATCCTATGGATGAGATCTCAACTTTCAGACTATGGCTTCGTGTGCAACAAGATTCCCATGTACTGTGACAACAAAAGTGCAATTGCAATCTGTTGCAACAACGTCTAGCACTCGAGGACTAAGCACATTGACATTCGACATCACTTCATCAGGGAGCAAGTTGAGAAAGGAATTGTGGTACTTTACTTCGTGAGGACTGAGTTCCAGCTAGCTGATATCTTCACCAAAGCACTTCCTAGAGAACGATTTCAATTCATTCTCCCTAGTCTTGGTATGAAGAGTCTCACGTCTGAGGATCTCATAAGTCTTCAGGAAGATCAGGAGGAGTAAAGGGGTTGCTTCACATATCCTTGTACATACTATTAAAACAAAAAGAAAATAGAAAATTATAAAACCTACAAAAACCATACAAATCATAAAACATAAAAACCAAAAATATTCTTCTCACGACATGTCTCGTGTGTAATCAATATTATGTACGTTTCTAGAAATTTCATTCAATAATGACACGGAAACATACATATGCTTGAGCAAGAGTTTTCCTTTTAATAATGTTTCTCTAAAACATGTCGTTTCTAAAAATATTCTTTTAAAATGGTTTGCTATTACTTCAGATAGCAACCCGGTCTTAATATTGGGGAAACTTTGTCGCCAAAAAGACGACTGTTCCTAACAAAGGCATGAATTACTTTATATTCGTGCCTTTCCGATCTGATGTACGCTTAAGTGCATCGTTTCTGGTAAAAGAAGAGAAGTCTTCTTTACATCTCAAATACTTTTCCTTCAATGATTCTTCGGGAAAGTATTTGCTCCAAACCTGGTGGTACCATGGTTTTTGAAGATCAAACAAACTCGAAATGTTGTTTAAAATTTGCCACTCAATCGATGCTTAAAGAATTAATACTTTGTGCAAAATGTTTAATTTTAAATGTGTCATCGATTGAGGGGGAGGACGATTTCAAAAATTATATATCATCAAAACAAGATCTTTGTGCATAACTACAGTGGATTAAGTGCTATCGTTATGTGTTAGTATATGAATTTTTCATGAGTTTCTCGCTAAACTCACAATTATTTATAAACTCATCATCTCTAACAGATAACATACTCCCTCAAGGTTTGAGGGGGAGCTAAAATGTCGTCTCAAAATCAGTCATTCTTAAATATGACACGTCTTTCTCCCAAAGCCTTTAAACTTATTTAAATCACTTGGGATCACAAATCTCAATTGATTTAAAATTTTTGATCGGGGGAGAAGATGTGATTTAAATATGAAAAACTGATTAAAACGTGATGTTTTGAACCCAAAATATGCTCTTCCCTATGTGCTAAACTCTTTTGTATATCAATGCACATATTGAGGGGGAGTAAATGATTTGTGATAAAGGATCCTTGCATCTTAAGAGTTCGAGACTCAAACTTGACTCATGAATTGACGAAACACAATTGTCTTGAATTGAAAGGACTAGTCCTGGATGGGTAATAACTTCAAGCTAGTTTAACCAGTGATGTAAGCGTGTCTCGAAAAGGACTAGTCTGTGTAGAATGTACCGTTTCGAGAAACCTTGGGTGAATCTGATCGGGCCGGGTAATAACTTCAAGCTAGTCTAACTAGTGATGTAAGCGTGTCTCGAATGCCCGGTCATGTCCACTTAAGGTGGATCAATTAAAAACGTGCAACTCTTCCCGACATGCACAAATTTTCAAATCAATACATATGAGCACATGTTAAGGGGGAGCATTTGAAAATGACAAAACTCTCAATGTGTTAACAAAATGTGTTTCTCAATCATAAACACGTTGAGAGAATTTTCAATGATTTGGTAAATGGCAACATAGGATAGTCATGAAGTTATAAGGTGGCTAAGGTTAGGAAAACCGTCCTATGATCCGCCAGAGCCAGAGGGATCTACCCATGGACAATACCAAATAGATAGTATTAGAAAGTCCATAGGTATGATTATGAAAAAAGGAGAAATGTGAGAATGGAGAAAGAAGGGGTTGAAGAATTAAAAAGAAATGAAATGAGAAAGGGTGAAAAGAAATAGCCCTCCAATTATTCAACCTTAGGGCAGAAACCGGGTTCAATTCATAATCTACTGATTGTTGCTAAGGCGACATTGGTATTGAAGACAAGACTTCATGGACCCAGTGACGCACTGCACTAAACCTTCTAGCCACTCAAGTTCTCTTAAAAGAATTTGTTTCATTCTCACGGGGGACCGGTGTAATCTATCGACATATCTCTTAGAGATGGTTGATCTTGAAGCTGAAGACCTCTCCCTAATCTCCGCATAGGAAAACCAAATGCACTTATTGAGTCTAGAGCCTCGAGATGCATACAAAGATCTCATAGGAACACGTGCTACTTCTACCCTGGTTGTTCAACATTAAGGACACCAGTGGTAAACTTATGAGTCCTACGTAGATCTTTGCAGTCTGCCAGAACATTTATGAGGGATGTTGCTATTGTAACTCCCAGTGATTGAATGGAAATTCCTGCCAGGGTCAACATCAAGCAGCCCTGAAAGCAGGTCGCTTAGGTAATTCCTTGTGGATTACGCTTAGTGGTCACGATGGTTACCAATGGTCTACAGTCGTGGAGTGAACTCCAGCGACTCACCCAGTCGTTGATCTACTTAGGTAGTTCGCGTAAATCCTCTCAGGGTTTACTGATTGGGAACGGTCTTGGTGAGGATTAGAAGGAGTCTTCACACTATGCTGTTGACAATCTCTAATTCCAAACCTATAAGTACCGGATGATTTGTTGTTAACTGTCTACTTGCAGGAATTTCTGACGGTTGCGGTTGATTGCTGAAAAGATGCTGATCCATCAACACATGCTCACACTTCAACATCACAATCTAAGAAATCATGATCATTGATTGGGCCTCATATATGCTTCCACAACTCTGATGCAGAAGATCATGATCTTGAAAGAGTGTGAGCATGCCAACACAATGATGTTCATATCACATGGAGACGTTACTGCTCAAAGATGACCCTCAGACATTCATCTGGATGATAAAGTTTAAGCTATTTCCAAAGATCATCCATCACATTGAAGTTGTCATATAGAGTCAACCACCTAAAGCACAAAGATCTCAACAATGAAAAATCAAAAGGCTACGAGCTACAAAGATGTCGTCGAAGACTTGAATGCTATGATTCAATATTTATTTTCCGGGGTGACCTCCCTTAGGGAGAGATTGTTAGGAATACGTTTATTCATATGAAGACTCGGTCACCCCAAGTGTAGTTTAGCATATTGTAGCTCGTAGTATTTATCATATTAGTTAGAACGTAGTTTAGTATTAGTTAGTATTTGTGGAGTCGGGTCGGGTCTTTACCCACTGTCAGCTCGCTCCACAGCCCGTTTCAGGGGGCGTTTATTTGTAAGTATAAATACCCCTTCCCTAGCTTGGAAGGGGTTGGACCTTTCATTTGCAATCTAACCTACTACAAGTTTTCTCTCAAGGTTCTACTCCTTTCTCTCTCTAACATCTCTCTAGAAAACATTACATAACATCATCCTAAACACAAAACCAACCATGTTCTTACATTAGAGTATATTACACACACACACACACACACATATATATATATATATATATATATATATATATATATATATATATATATATATATGTGTGTGTGTGTGTGTGTGTGTATATATATATAATATATATATATATATATATATATATATATATATATATATATATATATATATATATATATATATATATATATATATATATATATATATATATATATATATATATATAGGGGAGAGTTAAAATAAAAAGAGGATTTTTGGTAAACAGAATAAGAAGAATTATGGACCTTTAGATTTAAAATCAATGGATGAGATTAGACAATACACTTAATTAAGGCTAGAAGGGCAAAATTGTCTTTTAATAAAAATACATAAACACACAATATAAACATATCTTTTTACTGTTTTCTCTCATTTAACCGATTATCCCTTTCTCTCTCTTCCAACTACTTTCTCTCTCTATAAATAAAATCCGATCATCTTAATCAATTCCGATCATCTCATTAATTTCCGATCATCTCATTCAAATCCAATCATCTCAATAAATTATGATCATCTCAATGATTTAATGTCAATCAAAGTTGCAATCAGTGATTTTATGGGAAAAATGGTATTACCTGACAACAAAAAGATATGCAAAGATGGGGAATGAAGATAAACAATAGTCATCTGTCAAAACCTTCAAAATTCTACAGGTAAGGATTTTATTAACCGGTAATTGCTTTGTTAATAGTTATTCTGATAAAAAAAAATGTTCATCAAATTTAAGTGTACATGGTTTGTGCAGAAAAATGGCTACATGTGCATCAATTTTCATAGATTGTTGTTAAATATGTGATACGTTTGGGTAATCCTGAGTTTTGCAAACTAAAACTGTTTAGTGTATTAAAATTGAGTTAAACGTGCATTAATTTCTGTTGGAAGTTAGTAGAAGTCTGATATGTTTAGGTAATTATGAGTTATGTGAAATAACAATGTTTTGTGTATTAAAAATAGGCTTGACGTGCGATAGTTTTTGTAGGAAGATAGTTAAAGAGTAATAGGTTTGGATATTCATGAGTTGTGTAGAATAACACTCTTTTATGCACTAAAATTGGTCTAAATGTGCATCACTTTTGTAGGAAGTTAGTAAAATTGTGATAGGATCGGATAATCGTAAGTTGTGTGGAATCCACTATTTTGTGCATTAAAATGGTCTAAATAAGCATTATTTTTTGAAAAAATTAGTAAAAGGTGAAACGATTGGGTAATCGTGAGTTGTGTGGAATAACACTATTTTGTGCATTAAAAAGTGGTCTAAATGTGTATTAATTTTTGCCAGAGGTTAGTAAAAGGGTGATATGTTAGGATAATCATGTGTTGTGTGACATAATATTGTTTTCTACATTAATAATTCGCTAAATGTGTGTTAGTTTTCATAAGATGCTAGTAAAGGTGACATGCTTCACCAATCTGCGCTATTGTTTGGAATAACACCATTCTATTCATTGAAATTGGTCTAACTGTGCATTAATTTTTATACGAAGTTAGTAAAGGTGACATGCTTAAGCAATCAGCACTTGTGTGAATTAACACCGTTCTGTACATTGAAATTGGTCTAACTGTGCTTTAATTTTTATACGAAGTTAGTAAAGGTGACATGCTTAAGCAATCGATACTTGTGTGAATTAACACTATTTTGTGCATTAAAATGGTCTAATTGTGCATCTGTTTTTATAAGAATTTAGAATATGTGACATGAGGAAATCAATACACTATTGTTTGAAATGACACTATTTGTGCGTTAAAATTTGTCTAAATGTACATTAAGTTTTATAGGAAGTTAGTAAAGGCGGCCTACTTAGTTAACGATCATGCTAATGTTTGAAAAAGACACGGTTTTGTGCATTAAAAATATCGCTTATGCAATTTTTTTTATAGTTTTTCATTGCTTATTAGTTTTGTTTATACGATTAGTGTGAGTTGTATGAAATAAAGCTGTTTTGTGCATGAAAATTGGCCTAATGTGCATCAATTCTTGTATGATGTTGGTAAAAGTGTTGTGTTTTTGTGATCGGTCTGAGTTGTTTTTGTGCATATTGAGTGACATGTGCATCAGTTTTCGTATGATCTTGGTGAAAGTATTATGTTCCTCTGATTGGCATAAGTTGTATGAAATAAAGTTGTTTTGTGCTAGAATATTGGCGGAATGTGCATCAGTTCTCATATGATGTTTGTAAAAGTGTTATGTTTCTGTGATCGATGTTAGTTGTTTATAATAAAGCTATTTTGTGCATGAAAATCCGCAAAATGTGCATTAGTTTTCTTCTTACGATCTTGGTAAAACTTTTATGTTTCTTAGATCGGTATGAGTTCTTTGAAGTAAGTCTGTTTTGTGCATGAAAATTGTCCAATGTGCATTAGTTTTCGTATGCTGTTTGAAAAAGCGTTTTGTTTCTCTGATCGGCCTTAGTTGTTTGAAATAAAAATGTTTTTTGCATGAAAATTAAGCGAAATGTGCATTAAAATTCTTAGAATGAAAACACATACTAAAATTCATAATTGCAAGATAGAAAATTATTTTTGTATAAACGCAATTTTACTACATGTACAGATGTATATCAAGTAGACTAATAACACAAAGTTTTGTATCAAATTCACAATTTTCCCATCAAATCCCACTAAAAATGTAAATCTGCATCAGATTACACCAATAACAAAAAAATTATGTTTCAAATATACTAATTACAAAAGAAAAAGCTATACGGAGGGCGGCCCATTTGTTGTTGAAATTGCGGAGGGGGAGGTGGTAGCCACTGCCATACTGTTGATACTTCCCTTGATTATTATTATACATATCAGGGCCTCCAGCTGCTTATTTATGATACACCAATACCTGTTATTTGTGCATCAAATTTCAGAAAAAATAATTTTTGATCAAATCACACTAATAACGAAAAAAATATGTACTGAATATTATATAATACTAATTTGTGCATCAATTTTAGGAAAAAACAAAATTCCTTAAAAAAAAGCACTAATAGCAAAATTTTGTGTTACAAATACACTAATTTGTACATCAAATTCTACAACATATACAAACTTATTTTCAAATTACACTAATTGTATATCAGATTCTACTATGAACAAATTTATATGTCAATTTAAACAAATAACACTAATCTTGCTCAAATTCCAACAGAAATACATAATTGCAGCAAATTACACTGAAAACACTAATTTACAAATCAAATTACAATAATAGCATAAATTTATTATCAAATACACTAAATTAGAAAAACAAAGCTTTATCTGATGTCGAACCAAAATCGATTTTAACAAAAAAAATACATACCTTGATTATCACTATTATTAATCGATAACATCCTAGAAAAATTCGAAATTGAGCTTATAATCCACGATTGTGATTATGTTAGTAACCAATTGGTGTTACAAACCCTAATTTGATTGAATGCTATGGAGCGGATTGAAGATTAACATCAATGATTGTGATTATGTTAATAACTGATTCGTTTTACAGACCCTAATTTAATTGAACAGTGGGGAATAGAGAGAACATTTTGGATTGATGAAGAAGCTGGGTGTCGATTGAAGTAGAAGCTGGGTGGGTGTGTTTATGTGTGGACTGAAGATAAAGAAGTTGGGTTTTAAATAGGTTGTTAGGATTAAATTAGAATGTGAAATTACTTTTATACCCTTAATAGTTAGTTAGGATTGTAATTAATCTCAGCCATTAATTTTAAATCAAAGGTCAAAAATCATTCTTATTCTTTTTACCACAAACACTCTTTTTATTTGATCTCAACCCATATATATATATATATATATATATATATATATATATATATATATATATATATATATATATATATATATATATATATATATATATAGTAATTCATTATCAGGCATGTCATCACATTGTCGCCATGTAAGCACATAATAATTTCAGAATTTTTTTCATTTATATTTGTTTTTTTCGGTAAAAATTAAACAAGCATGGTTCAAACCCTTGACCTGTTAAAATGATAATGCATCTTACCAGTTACCAACTCATCTAACTTAAATTATTGGTTATATCTTTCAAAACCAAATATATAATACTCAAGAGAATTATTGAACATTTTAATTAATGAGGTAAGCCATATCTATTTCTTAATTATAGCCCGATTCATTATCATATCTTTTTTTTATTCTCAGAACCATAATATTATTCGGTTCCACATTTTTTTCAAAACCCTAATTTGTTTCTTTTACGTTTATGCTTATTCGGCTGCTTTTTCAAATTTCTTGGAGGTTAGTATATATCATTGTTTATGTTCTTGCTATGATTCTGCTCATAAGTTTGTTAACTTCTAAATGTTTCGTGATAACTTGGACATAGATCTCTAAAGGTATCATCCAATTCTCATATTGCTATGATTCTACTCATAAGTTTGTTAACCTCTATATGTTTCGTGATAACTTGGACAGAGATATCTAAAGGTATCATCCAATTCTCATAATGATTTATCTCTATACGTGTCTAATAGGTTAGGGTCTGTCGTGTCTGATAGTGTGCATGCAGAAATCAAAGCTACACATGAAAATAAGAAAGCTTACTACTAAGTCAGGATGGAAATGCGATCAGCTCTTTGCAGTCTCTTAAAGGTACTTTACATAACTGACCGAAATAGCATATGATCATGTCAATAGTAGGCTTATTACTTATGGTATTATTTGTTGCTACTTTTCTATTCGTCGTGCAACCAACTTAATATAGAATCAAAGTTTTATCACTCTGTAACCTAATTGATTTATCCATTTTAATTAAGCAGACACATGTGTATTTCCCATGGTTCATTATCCAGGGTAATTTATCTGAACCCTATTAGGTGAAAAAGTGATACCTAATTTGCTGCAAGCTTAACTTCCTTCTCTTTTCCAGGCCGAGACTGCTCAAATTCAAGATGCTTATTTTCTTAATGCGGTTGTGAATGTAATTTAATGAATGTTATTCGATTTCTATGTTTCTTTGATACCTTTAACTCTCACCGTTGAGTCATTGGTTTCTAGGTTGTTATGACGATTTTGTCTGCTTCCGTTGGTTGGGCTGCTCCAAACCTGGTATGTATCTTCCATTATTTGGTTTATGAAGTGCATATAACCTCTGGCATTTCAATAAATTGTTATTATCTAATACTAATTCTTTCTAATTTATTTATCTTCAATTAATTGTGGGCAAAAATTGGTTTGTGGGTAAACCAAACCTTGGAACCTTCAAGTAATTGTGGACAAAAAAATGATGCTATGATACGGTCTGATCCAAAATACAATGTTTAGTGCTTCATAAAATTTCTTGCTAATAGATGGTAGAGAAGGTGAAGTTATTTATATCATATATCAGTTTGAGTTTGTTTATAGTTTCAAATAACGGTTCTACTCGTGCTTCATGCCTGACTAATGATAACCATGTTTCACGACTCTCAAATAACAATCCAGAAAGGGGAACTCCAATACAGGTAGATTGCCAAGGTACTCATGCTACATGGCCGACTAATGATATCCATGTTTCACGACCCTCAAATAACGATCAACAAAGGGCAACTGTAATAGAAGTAGATAGCCGATGTACTCCTATTACATGGCCGACTGATGATACCCATGTTTCACGACCCTTAATTTTTTAAAGGTACTTTCCTGTTATGTTTTTCAACCATCTTTGTGCCACAATATGTATATCGTAAATATCGCATTTTATTCGGGCCATACATTATTGAAAGTGTTTGATGTCTTTTTCTGTTTCAAATACCTTAGGATATGATGAAACATGACCTAGACATAGGGGTACTTTTTTGTGTCCGCAGTATATCTGATTCAAATTGAGCTTTTGGTAAGCGATAACATCCTTTGGTTATTCACATTTTGTGATAAATAAAAGTGGCGTAACAAACTGATATTTTATTTTATTTTTTAAGGGAAGCTAACTAATGGTGTAGCAGCGACACCGGCTAGACATATTTCAACACCGATAGCACATGGTTTTGCACTATCTGTGGCTGCATCAGTTGGTGCTAACGTCTCAGGAGGTCACGTGAAGCTTGCTGTGACTTTTGGTATTTGCCTCTTTCTTTTCAATCATGGAACCTGCTATCATTACAACTGATAATCATAAGCAGATTTAAAAATTAATGAAAACACCCTGTTACTATATCAAAACAGTTATAATAATTAATTACAAGTAATTATCGATGTAAGCATTTATGTTTGAAAAGAGTCAAAGACGGTGTGAGTTTCTTATTTGTGGATCATAAATTATAATCTATTTTTCATTTTAACGTGACAATGCAACATGAAGAGAATAAAGATGATGATGAATACTGGGATAAGAAGTTTCCAGATGACTAACAACATTATATTGAGATGTCGATCGAACCTTTAGATTACACAACTAAAAAGGATCTCTACCTCCTTTTCTATCAAGGTTTCCTTGCTAACAATGACAATGGCCAATTGGTAATTCATTCCATCTTCTTCTTATTCTCATGCTGAATCATGATCAAGAGATACATTTGTATTTATATCCGATAAGGTGAAGTACTTGGCACAATGCTACAACGGTCCACTTTAGTAACTAGACTATATTATGTCGTAAATGGGTAATTAAGGTTTTTAAAATTTGCTAATATTGTAATTATAATGCAAAACAATAATTGCACAAAGCGTGATCGAAGTTTTGTGTCTTTTTGGAATTCATTGAGCTTTTTGGTGAATTGCAGGTGACAATAACAATTGGTTTTGGATTATCAAACAAGGTCAGCTCATGCAGTGTTCACAGAGCCGTATAAGCCATTCCATGTGCCGGAAGATGTCAATGGGTAAGCAAAACATCTTATTTTTGCGGGGGTTTACTGATTTTTGATTGATTATTGATAGAGGTGGCATAATGGGTAGGGCAGTACAATTTATGCAACGACTCAAAACAAGTAATGAATTTAATTGGTCAAAAAGGATGGTTACTGTTAGCACAAAGGTGGTTACATATTAATTTAGTCATGACTTGTGGATTTTGAGCAGCTTCATAATAAATTTCCTATAAGTATCATACATAAAAATGTAAACAAGATTTGTGAATTACTTGATTTATAATCACTGATTGTTGAGAGCTATTTTTCAGGACCGTGAACAACTATGAGCCGTGTCAGAATCAGTGCTTATTAATTTTGTTTAAGATATCACATTGGATTGTTCATGAAGAAGAATGTTAAAGACTAAAACAACAAATGTGATCACTGGATCTGCTTAATGACTTCGCTTTTAGTTTCTCAAGGGAGACTACTTATCAGGTACTTGGTTTATCAGATGCTGCCACAGGTGTTGGAACAAGTCGCATTTAACCTGACGTCGTCCCATGATCTATTTCGCTATGAGTTCTTGGTTGGTAACTTCCATGTATGTTTTGAGCAATTCTGATTTCTGCATATATAAAATTACAGTACTTAATTGTTGAATTAAGCCAGGCTGCTGGAGTCTTAAACTATGGCCAGGTAATGTGAACCAAAACAAAGTAACTTGAGAAAAAGTCTCTAATCAGATAACACCAAGTTTAACGTCGGGTAGCCTTTAATTTTAGTTTAAATACTCCTAAGCTTAAAGAACTGAATATCAAAGGATTGGTGTTTTATAGGTATTATTTGGATAACTTATTCTCAGCATCCTTTAATTTTTCACCGTCTGCAAGGTATATAGAAATTATATTCTTTTATATTAATTTCCTGTTAAGTTAAATAATCCTCACAAGTATTCATATCAGCAGAAGTTTATTGAGATAATGGGACCTGTATTTTCTCATGGAAGGCACGATGTTGCGTTTGGCATATGTTTCAGGTGGCTTTCCTGCTTTAAATACCAGGTTAACTTCCAATTTTATTGCATGTACACAATACACCATTCAAATGAGTAATAAGTAAATGAGATTGTTGCTTGACTTCAACCCATGTGACCTTAAGAAATTACCTATAGATGGCAAGATAAGGGATCAAACACTTAGGATTGGGAGTCTAATATGTCTCATTATGTGGCACCAGTTTGATACCCTGTGTCCTTTAAAAATTGAAACACGTTCTATTTTGGCCGTTTTCAACGTGTACATGCAGTAAAGCTTCAATTTAAGTTTCATTTACAACTTATATCGAGTTTTTGTTTTCACTACAAGTCATTAGTTGAGAGTACTGAATTTGATTTTGGTTCACGTGAATCATTCTGATTAACACATATCAAGGCACAATTTTGACATTTAACCAATAGTCAAACATTTATATTCAACTACATATGTGCCAAAGTGATACCTTTTTCCCTCACATTAAGTTTTCTTTAGAATTTGAGCAACTTATTTATTAAATATGTGCATGACTTATATGCGGCGAGTTAAAATGATGAATTTATGTTTAATTGTAAGCACCATATCTTGAACAAACAATACGTTTTAGTTGTTTAAAAAATAATCCAAACTTGACATAATCGTGTATTACCTATTACACTTCTGTTTGCAGGCACTACAAGAACTTCATTGATTGTAACTGTTGGCCCATCTCCATGACATCGTGGGTAAACTGCAAGTATTGTATTGTTTGGAAAAAGGGTAAGCAACCAAGCTTATTTTCTTTGTTTTAGTAGTCGTTTTTTCTGCGTAATGCTAAGTTATCAGCCGGAATCCATATTGTAAAATCATCATGCTCCAGGTCTCAGTCATATCTATAATATTCCTTAAGTGTTTCATCTTTCTGTCCTTATGCATATCGTAAATCATGCACCAGGTCTCAATCATATCTATAATATTCCTTAATTATCAGTCAGAATCCTTACGTTTCCAGTTTCAGTCTGGTATGAGTAATGCTCTCTTAAGTGTTTGTCCATGCACTATCTTTTATATGCATGCTTTTAGTTTGTTTTGAACCTACTTAAATAGGATCATGGATTAATTGTAGGACGCGACATTAATGCAAGAAAGGACCTAGCCCTTTTCATCCATTGTGTTAATTATCTACACAGTCACGTCAGTGTCATTTGTGAGTAGTCTAATCATCGTATTGAACCATGCAAGTTACAGTTAGCATCCACTATTCTTGCGCAAGTAACAAATTTGTTGAGCATCATATTTCATGCAAATTTAAAGTTGAACTTAATAGTAGAGCTACGATATTATTTTCTGTTATTTCTATAAATTTTGCCATAAAATGTTATTATAACTAACACATTTTTTTTTAAGAATTACAGAATATTCAATCTTATCAGCTTATTTTGTTTGATAAGCTAAATTGCCAAAGTTAGAGATAGGTGCCAGTATCAATGAGTTGAAATCCTGCCACCTATTAAAACTTATTGAGGTATTACAATAAATTATGTATGAATTTGTCCTAAATCCTAATCATGGAAAAAGTTGCACGTCTTGAACCATTATCTTATCTGCCTAACCCACCCTTAATTTTTGTGAAAATGATAAACTTAGCAATAGGTCATAACATACCAATGGGTCACATAACAGCTAAACTCTAAATTTGGTGTGTGTAATCATTATCGGTGCACCTTCATATGGTTTTATCTAGAAGTGATAAAAGGTTAGCCTTTCCTGTAGGTACCTAAAGGGGTTCAACATGGACAATTAGCAATACGAAGAGGCAAAGGTACACATTTTCTTCTATTATTTTCAACTTTGATAGGCACTTCTCTCAATACATTCACAAACACGTCTGCACATACATATACACATGCATATATAGACCTGCTTGGTATGTTAATATGATATGCTTGCCGAGAAAAGGTTCTTTTGTGGACCATGGAGACCTGTATGTATGTTTCCACATTAGTTTCTCAACGTAAGCATTGTGTTACACTAAAAATTTATGCTAGTACATGTAATCTGAATAGACCAACGACCTATTATTTTCAGACATCCTTCATTATATTCATGATCAAGCATTTTAAAAGACATTCTTAAAAACACCACTTATGTGTGAAACCCACTCGACCACTACATTTTTCCTCTATGAAATATGGATGCGTTAGACCACTCGCATGTTAATTTTTTGACCCATCTATTTGTTTGATACTTTTCCAGCAAAGGAAAATCTGAAATTGGTGCGTATTGGTTTTAAGACAACGGTCACGTAAGATTTGGTGTAGGGGATTTCCTGGTGGTCAAAGGCCACCGTAGGTAATAGGGATTCCATTAGACAAAGTATGGACGGATGACATAGAGGTAATATGGATGCCACTATACCAGTGACTTAATAATTTTCGACAATCCTTAATTATATCCTCAATAAAGCACTTTAGATGACAGTTGAGAGCACACAACCGTGTGTGAAATCCACCAGGCTACCACTATATTTTTTGGGCGTAATAGGGAATGACATTAGACTACTGACCCTTTATTCTTCATCCTTTGCTAACTATTATTTGGTATGCCTGATCAAACACTTTGAAAGGCATTCAAAGACACAACAATGATGCATTTAACCCACCAGGCCACCACCCTTAGACCACCGACCTATTTATTTGGACATCTATAATTATAGAGTAGGGTCAAGCTTCAGTGTAGAATGTATGTTTCAGCATGTCAACTGTAACACTTGACACTTACTTCGTACCTCATATAACCCACTAAGGTCTTTGCTTTAAATGTCAAACTGCAATATTATGTGTTAACTATGCATTTTGATTCGTTAATACTCTATTGCCACTCACAAAGAACTGAAATCACTCTTATTACTATATTGATATCCCAGTTTTAAAAAAGCTAGTATTGAGTGGCATATGCAGGATACTGAAAAATTGGACTATGACAAACCTAAAGGGGTGTTTGGCTACTGCTGTCTAAAGGGGTTTTGATAAATAATTCACTGTATATATGCATTCAATTTGTCAATCTATGATCATAACATTTTATTGTTTGTTTCCCTTCACGTCACAGGTCGTTGAATTCTCTTTAAATGAGTCTTGGTGTATATATGATCATGTGGATGTTAATGGTGATGGATGCTCAATGATGATGGTATGGATGATGAGGCTCATAACTGATGTTGTGGTAATAGGCTTGATAAAAACAAATGTTATTGTGTTTATGCTGTGAAGGATTGATGACCATAATAAGCTTAAGAATTGTAGTAAATAGTTTGATATACCTTTCAACAAGGATTCTTTAGAATGACCGACCTATTAAACATAAGATCCATTTAATATCAAGTTTAAAAGGCCTAGAGGTTGCAAAATAACCAATCTTTATACACTTTTTAATCAGTTGCGAACATCAGAAAATATACACATACTAAAGTACACGTGTAACATGTTTTTGCAGTCGTTCTGAGCTGGACGAATATGATTTTTCAAAGTTTAAAAATAGTGTGAAGTAGGAGATACTCTTGGCATTGTCGGGTTTCCAGGTCTGCATTTTCAATTAGCATTTTTTCATTCTTTTCATTTTATATAATGGATTCAGGTAATGAAGCTTAACAACTGACCCTTTATTTCCCAAATAATCCATTATTCCCAAATAAACATCTTTCCATGAATTTATCCTAATTGGAATGTATTTGCTTTGTTTGCAGATAATCATAGGGAGACAGTGAAACGAGTTCCTTGATTTATAAGCTTAGTATATTCCTAGATGCTTCCATCTCACTCATACGAATCTTCCAAAATTGACCTGTTTCGACCTGAAACTTTCATGGAAATGTTTAGGTAGAACAAAAGATGATGCCCTCATTCTTTGTGTTCTTGCACTACATCCTCTATAAAGTGGCCCCCAAAAGTCTTGGGAATTGCAAGAAATGGACCCCGAACAGGAAGGGTACTGAAATTCTCAGTCAACGTATTACATTTAATCGATAACGGCAGATGGATTATCAAGTTAGGGGGGATGTAATTCATCTTACTGTGTTGCTACAGTGATGTTTTGAGCAGTCTTTGTGTGGGCCACATTAATAATATATCTTAAATGGGGGCAGAAACGATGCCGTATTTGGGGTTAAGGCATGAATACATCATGTAATCCCCCAAATTTAGCCTTCATATATGCATCATTTTCATCTTCATTGCTATCAATATATATCAGTTTGTGTATAGAATTTGATTGGTTTTTGGAGATGATAGTTTCAGGAGAAAGATAAACTTGAGGCTAAGTATAAGGAAGTCAATGAAAAGTCAGAGCAGGTAGCATCACATTTGGAACTCCTCTATGTTTTTGAGTTGATACACGACAAGGGTAGCTTTATAAATTACCAACCGGGGCTGATTTTCTTGGGCCTGTACTTCCTGCCATGGCTGACATATTGTCTGATCTTGATCCAACAGGGGATGTTGAACTTTCACTCCTGAAGTATGCATGTAAAGTATTACATAAAGCATAACATGAGTCTATCCATTCATAAGAAAGTGGGATGAAATTGCAACCTTTAAGTGTCTCCTTTTTCTGTAATTCTGAAATCTGTTTGATTGCTTTGTTTAAGGTGGCAAATGCGCGATGTCTTCGTGACACTCATTTTTAGGTTTATGATTATGGCCATTTTGAGGAGGAAGGCTAAAATAATATCAAGGGAAATATGTGGGAAAAGGTACTTAATTACTGTCTCATATCATTGAATGTAACTTCTAATTATGATAAATAATATACGTCTACAGAACTTATGTAAATTGAAGTCTTTTTTGACAAGCTAGAACTCGGTTTGTTTGTTCATTGCTCTCATTGCCTGTGCCTCAAGGTCAGACACAAAGAGAGAGGGATGAAGCCAGCAATTATGCTACCATTCCCAATTACTCTGAGCCAAAAAAATTCAAAAACTATTTAGAATATATTATGCAGTTAAACAACCTCAAAGAAGTTAATTAGAGGGTAGCTTTTCTCTACGCTTATAATTAGTAAAAATTACGTTAAAATTCAGGAAATATATATCTATAGCATTTTCTTTCATGCAGACCAAATCACGATTGAATTGTTTGGTTCTTATGATGAAGTTGAATCTCTAATCTCAAATCAGGTATGTATGACTTTCATAGGCAGTTTTAATTGATCAAGGATGAAATTGTAAAAAGTAACTCAAAGCTTTAATTGATCAAGGTACTTATAAGTAGGTCTATTTTGGGTTAAGTTTTTTCTCTAACGGGTAAAATAGCTACCTGAAAGAGTAGAATGGGGTTAAACAAGTTAAAGTTGCCCTTGGTCTATATTTAAAGCATGGAACCTTCTAAATCAGTTTCATTCAAAGATTTATTTTTTTTGTTTTGTTTTTGTTTTTTTTTTACTAACATAGGTTTTTATTTATAATCATTACTACGCGTTTAGTATCCATGAAATGTGTTAAATATAGACAAAAAATGTTAGTGGGTCAACCCAAACCAACCCGTTAAGACCAATACTTGAAAATTGACAATGACCCACCAATTTAGGCATTGTTAAATCAAACATTGAAACCGAATCTATCATATATCTTCGTATCAAAAGGTTCACTATGAACTTATGGTTAATCCTTAAAGCCTTGACAAGAAGCCCGAACTACCTAATAGGGGGTTGAGCTTGAGTCTATAAAGCTTGAAGCAGCTTGGAGGCTTTCACGATAACCTTCATTACCTCAAAGACAGGTGATTTTCTGACATTTTTGTGGATTTATAAAGTTTTTACGGTGTCGTTTTCAAATACTGGTATCATTTCATTATGTGCTTAGGCAGAGAGGACGAGAATAGAAAAGTTTGTGAGACTACAGATTCGTGAGTGGCATGGTACAATATATTGTCATTAGGTATTTGCGTTGCGGTTTCTGCTTCACAATTCTGTTAAAACAAGGGATTGTACATAACTTAAGCTAATCCAAACAATATGCACAATATTATGTTATAACATTATGTAAATGAAAGTTGTGTTACTCACTAAGCCCAAACACCCCCTAATTTTATCAAACTAATTTAGAAAATGTTTTGGAACTCCTTATTAGAAGATAAATGGATAATCAAAAGTTTTAATCCTTTTAGAATAAGTTATCTATTTCAGTCGAATGCAACTGAGTTGGCTAGGAAGACCATGTACTTCTATATTTCAATTGAATATATCAACTATCACATGCTTAATATAAACTCATATTATTTCGATGTTTTGTAGGAAAAAACCATGGACAAATGTGGCCTTTCGAAGAGTTGACTGAGGAGAAAGTCTTAGCAAAATCCAACTTCTAAATTGATCAAAGCATTCTGTTTTTAATTATTTGTTTCAAGTCATTACCTGACACTTATGGACTACACGTCCTAGCTTATTTGAAATAGGTTAATAGCTTATTTTGTGTTTTATACTAATTTGTCATTTGTTAATTTTTCACCTTTGGGTTATATTTGTTTCAGGTCAATGTTGAGAGGCCAAAGAAGGAAATAGTTGTGACAAACGTGATGGAAGTATGCAATATTTGGTTGGTATCTTAACACAAATGAAGGAAGATTGTCTAAAGTAATGAAGTCTCTTCAAAATAAAAAGAGATAACTATAATGAGATTCCATAAGATATAAAGATCATCACACGCATATATAAGAGGAAGGGGTATGGTAACGTAGAGGTTGCGCCATTCCTACGTGTCGACCATAATAGCGCCGAAATTTCGGCACCACCACAACACTTTTTAGTCTTTTTCAAAATAAATGAACAACTAATGTGATAAGAATGATTACAAAACAACACCGTTAGTGTTGTGTAGTTAATTATCTTACTTAGCTTATTTTTTTTATCTTAGATTTCAAGCTTGAGCTTATGGAGCAAATAGAATTGAAAATAAAGAAACATTATTCGAAATTGATACGCTAAAGGAAAAATCACAACCTTCTTCTAATTACTCCTCACGGATAGGAATATACTTAGGAATGAATAGAACACTAAAAGCATCTATTTATTGGTCTGCAACAATAGGCGAAGGGACAGCATACCAGAAGGCTGAAAATGTGAACCTTGGGGAGGTATTGTTGGACAAATGACAAAAAAATCATCGAACTTGACACTTTTTGTGATTGTGTGTAGCCAACTATTTTTTCCTTGTGTGTACTGAATTTTCAAATTTCGATCATCATGTGTATTACAATATGGAAAAAAAATAGTTGGTTAAAGTGTAAAGTTTGATGCATTTTTTTGTTATTTGCCCTAAATATATTTGTATTGTAGAACATATTAATAAACTAGGAAAATACAAAATCATATATACATATCTTTCTATTCGTAAAGTAGTACATTCAAAGATGGCTTAAAAAGGATAGGGGGATTTAGAAGATGGGGATGATAATGTCTACACAACAGAGTATGCTTGGTATCATGTCACGTATCATCCGAAATATCAGGGAATGTACAACTAGGATATGACACATGTACATTTTTTGAGTTTCCCATGGTGCATTCATGATACACTTATTGAGATCAAGAGACATAAAGTGAATGATTACAAAAGGTATGTTGACTCCAATTGGCTTCAAAGTTTGAAACAGCACTGAATGTCTAAATTTTGTATGACTATGCTCTTCAAGTTAGAGTTGGACTTGGTTTAACCTATGTAAATACATGCGTAACAGTCAAAGTGTCGTAATGCCAATTATGAGATTGTGTTTGTTTAAGTTTGAGTTTGATGTAAATATTGTTGTTGCTTTTACTATTGAGGTCTCTTGATAGTAACTTTTGGTTCAACTGATAATAATCGAGTCATACTACAAACTTTTGTATTTTACTTTTTAAGAACCTTGGACTATCCGTTGTTTTAAATAGTATTAAAAATCATGTAACCAATATGATCCAAATTATTATTACAAGTCATGCCCGCCCATCGAGTGGGCTTAGAAGTCTACTGTATATATATATATATATATATATATATATATATATATATATATATATATATATATATATATATATATATATATATATATATATATATATATATATATATTACATTCAAATTGGGTTTTGGCGGGAAATGGGGAGGTGGGCAGTTTGAGTGGTTTAGGTGGGATAATTTAATGAGGGGGGGGGGGGGGGGGGGGGGTTGGTTGAGTTGGTGAGAAGTATTATTGAAGTTTGGTGGAAAGGAGGGAGCAGGGGGAGGGATTTCAGGGAAAGGTAGGGGACGGTGAACAGTGGAACGGGGGTGAGGGTGTTGACTTGGTTTTGACCGGGTATAATATTAAAGGGGTTGTGGGCTTTGGTGGGCTAAGGGTTGTATTGGATGGGATGTGTTTGTGGATCAGGATTAGTGGGTTTGTATTGGATTTGGTTCTGGGTAAATAAAAAAACAAGGGTCCGTTTGGTAAGTATTAAATCACAAGGACCATATGTGTAAAATTTGCAAAGTATAAGGACTTGAATTGCCACTTTCCAAAATTTCTTATAAAGACCATAATTGCCACATGTGAATAACATAAGGACCAAAGTTGCAATTTTTCAAAATTAGAAATCCTAGGGGCCTCTTATGTCAATTTTCAAACTTCAGGGGCCAAATTGTAAATTTTCCAAATTCTTCACCCAAGGACTAATTTTGACTTCTTGCGATTTCCCAAGGACCAAAATTCATTTTTCTTCCAAAAAATTCCACTAGGGACCAATCTGTCAATATTTGAAACTCCAGGGACCAAAACTGTAAATTCTCAAAACTTTTAGAATTTTTCACCAAAGGACTAAATATGACAACTTATGATTTCAAAAGGACCTTTGGTGACTTTTCTTTCCAAATAAGTGCTCAGGGACTATTTTTGCCAATTTTTGAAAGTTGGGGGACTGAAACTGCCAATTTTGCAAACTTTGTACGTTTTTCATCTGTTTTTACTCATTTTGCATCTAAAACATACAAAACACAATTTTGGAATATCTTTAGTATTTTGATGCATTTCTGAGTGTTTTTGTATGTTTTGCAGTTCAGATTTGACCAAAAATGATGAGTGTTTGAGCACTCATCACTAACAATCTCCCCCTAAGGGAGGTCACCCCGGAAAATAAGTGTTGAATCATAGCATTCAGATCTTAGATGGCATCTTCGTAGCTCGTAGTCTTTTGATTCTTCATTGTTGAGATCTTTGTGCATTAAGTGGTAGACTCTAGATGACACCTTCAATATGGTGGATGATCTTTGGAAATTGTAACAGCTTCATCATCCAAATGGTCGTCAGAGGGTCATCTATGAGCAGTAACGTCTCCATGTGATTCGAACATCTTTGTGTTGACATGCTCACAATTTTCAGGATCATGATCTTTTACATCAGAGTTGTGGAAGCATATTTGAGGCCCAATCAATGATCATGATTTCTTAGATTGTGAAGTTGAAGTGTGAGCATGTGTTGATGGATCAGCATCTTTTCAGCTATCAGCCGCAACCGTTAGAAATTCTTGCAAGTAGACAGTTAGCAACAAATCTTCCGGTACTTAAAGGTTCGGAATTAGAGATTGTCAACAGCATAGTGTGAAGACTCCTTCTAACCCTTACCAAGACCGTTCCCAATCGGCAAACCCTGAAAGGATTTACACGACCTACCTAAGTAGATCAACGATTGGGTGAGTCGCTGGAGATCACTCCACGACTGTTGACCATTATTAACCATCGCGACCACTAAGCGTAATCCTCACAGAATTACCTAAGTGACCTGCTTTCAGGGCTGCTTGATGTTGACCCTGGCAGGAATTTCCATTTAATCACTGGGAGTTACTAAAGCAACATCCCTCATAAATGTTCAGGCAGATTGCTAAGATCTGCGTAGGACTCATAGTTTACCACTAGTGTCCTTAATGTTGAACAACCAGGGTATAAGTAGCACGTGTTCCTATGAGATCTTTTTATGCATCTCGAGGCTCTAGACTCAATAAGTGCATTTGGTTTTCCTATG
Organism: Artemisia argyi; assembly: GCA_030686995.1. Taxonomy (NCBI): domain Eukaryota; kingdom Viridiplantae; phylum Streptophyta; class Magnoliopsida; order Asterales; family Asteraceae; genus Artemisia; species Artemisia argyi. Next base: position 105,367,023 of record CM060680.1, read on the forward strand.
CGGAGATTAGGGAGAGGTCTCCTGTTTCAATATTAACCATCTCTAAGAGATATGTCGATAGATTACACTGGTTCCCCGTGAGAATGAAACAAGTTCTTTTAAGAGAACTTGAGTGGCTAGAAGGTTTAGTGCATTGCGTCACTGGGTCCATGACGTCTTGTCTTCAATACTGATGTCGCCTTAGCAACCATCGGTAGATTATGAATTGAACCCGGTTTATGCCCTAAGGTTGAATAATTGGAGGGCTATTTCTTTTCACCCTTTCTCATTTCATTTCTTTTTAATTCTTCAACCCCTTCTTTCTCCATTCTCACATTTCTCCTTTTTTCATAATCATACCTACGGACTTTCTAATACTATCTATTTGGTATTGTCCATGGGTAGATCCCTCCAGCTTTGGCGGATCATAGGACGGTTTTCCTAACCTTAGTCACCTTATAACTTCATGACTATCCTATGTTGCCATATACCAAATCATTGAAAATTCTCTCAACATGTTTATGATAAAAAAACACATTTTGTGAACACATTGAGAGTTTTGTCCTTCTCAAATGCTCCCCCTTAACATGTGCTCATATGTATTGATTTGAAAATTTGCACATGTCGGGAAGAGTTGCACATTTTGAATTGATCTACCTTGAATGTACATGACCGGGCATTCGAGACACGCTTACATCACCTAGTTAAAATAGCTTGAAGTTATTACCCGGCCCGATCAGATTCACCCAAGGTTTCTCGAAACGGTACATTCTACTTAAACTAGTCCTCTTCGAGACATGCTTACATCACTGGTTAAACCAGCTTGAAGTTATTACCCGTCCAGGACTAGTCCTTTCGATTCAGGACATTTGTGTTTCGTTAATTCATGAGTCAAGACTGAGATGCACTCATATGAGATGCAAGGATCCTTTTACACAAATCATTTTGCTCCCCTTCAATATGTGCATTGATATGCGAAAGAGTTTGGCACATAGGAAAGAGCAGATTTTTGTTTTCATGTTCAAAAACATCACTTTTGAATCAGTTTTTCATATTTAAATCACATCTTCTCCCCTGATCAAAAATTTCAAATCAATTTGAGATTTGTGATCCCAAGTGATTTAAATAAGTATAAAGTGTTGGAGAAGGATGTGACATTTTTAAGAATGACTGATTTTGAGACAACATTTTGCTCCCCCTCAAAACTTGAGGGAGAATGTTATGTGTTAGAGGTGATGAGTTTATAAATAATTTTGAGTATAGCGAGGGACTCATGAAAAATTTATATCCTAAAACATAACAATTGCATTAAATCCACTTGAGTTATGCACAAAGATCTTGTTTTGATGATATATAGTTTTTGAAATCGTTCTCCCCCTCAATCGATGACACATATAAAATTAAGCATTTAGCATAAAGTATTAATTCTTATAGCATCGATTGAGTGGCAAATTTTAAACCACATTTTGAGTTTGTTTGATCTTCAAAAACCATGGTACCACCAAGTTTGGAACAAATATTTTCCCGAAGAATCATTGAAGGAAAAATATTTGAGATGCACAGAAGACTTCTCTTCTTTTACCAGAAATGATGCACTTAAGCGTACATCAAATTGGAAAGGCATGAATATAAATTAATTCATGCCTTTGTTAGGAACAGTCGTCTTTTTGGCGACGAACCTTCCCCAATATAAAGACCGGGTTGCTATCTGAAGTAATAGCAAACCATTTTGAGAGAATAGTGTTAGATACGACATGTTTTAGAGGACATTATTAATAAAGTAACTCTTGCTCAAGCATATGTATGTTTCCGTGTCATTATTGAATGGCATTTCTAGAAGCGCACATAATATTGATTAGACAAGAGACATGTCGAGAGAAGAATATTTTTGGTTTTTATGATTTTCTGATTTTTATTTTTGAAGGTTTTATATTTTTCTATTTTCCTTTTGATTTTGATATTATGTACAAAGGATATATAAAGCAACCCCTTTACTCCTCCTGATCTTCCTGAAGACTTATGAGATCCTCAGGAGTGAGACTCTTCATACCAAGGCGAGAGAGGATAAATTGAAATCGATCCCTAGAAAGTGCTTTGGTAAAGATATCAGCTAGCTGGAACTCAGTCCTCACAAAGTAAAGTTCCACAATTCCTTTCTCAACTTGCTCCCTGATGAAGTGATGTCGAATGTCAATGTGCTTAGTTCTTGAGTGCTGGACATTGTTGCAGCAAAGTGCAATCGCACTTTTGTTGTCACAATACATGGGAATCTTGTTGAATACGAAGCCATAGTCCGAAAGTTGAGATCTCATCTATAAGATCTGAGCACAGCACGAGGACATGGCAATGTATTCAGCCTCAGTGGAGGATATTGAAGTACTCGTTTGTTTCTTTGAAGACCAACTAACTAGCTTGTTACCCAAGAACTGAGCACCCCCAGATGTACTTCGCCGAGTATCCTGACATCCCGCATGGTCAGCATCCGAATAGGCAGTGAGTGCCATAGAAGTGTCCTTTGGGTACCATAGGCCCAAGTGGATTGTTCCTTTAAGATACCGAAAGACTCTCTTGACAGCTTCCAGGTGTTTCTTGGTAGGTTTGGATTGATACCGAGCACACATGCAAACTGCAAATAGTAGATCCGGTCTGCCAGCAGTAAGATACATTAAGGAACCAATCATGCTTCGATACTTGGTTTGTTCAACTGGGATCCCAACATCATCTTCATCAAGTTTTGATCTTTCCATCATAGGGGTGTCAACTGCGTCACATGAATCGAATCCAAATTTCTTCAAAATTTCATTAGCATACTTGGATTGATTGATGAAGATCCCATTGGGATTCTGAGATATTTGCAAGCCTAGAAAGAAGGACATTTGACCCATCATGGACATCTGGAATTCAGAACTCGTCTCTTGGGAGAAACGATCACACTCTTTGGGATCAGAAGAGGCAAATATGATATCATCTACGTAGATTTGCACATGAAGAAATGTTTTGCCCGTTTTTCTGGTAAAGAGTGTAGGATCAACAGCACCTTTGGAGAACTTGTTGGCAAGAAGGAATTTAGGCAAGGTGTCGTACCACACCCTAGGAGCTTGTTTAATTCCATAAAGGGCCTTCTTCAAGCGATACACATGGTTAGGACGTTCAGGATCCACGAATCCTTCGGGTTGACTTACATACACCACTTCCTTAAGATCGCCATTTAAAAATGCAGTCTTAACATCCATCTGATACACCACCATATTTTGACTAGCAGCATTTGCCAGAAATATTCTTATGGCTTCAATTCTAGCAACTGGTGCGAAGGATTCTTCAAAGTCAATACCCTCTTCTTGACGATATCCTTTTGCCACAAGCCTATCCTTGTTCTTTAATACATCTCCATGCTCATCAAGTTTCACTTTAAATATCCATTTGAGAGCAATGATCATAGCACACTCAGGAGGCGGTACTAATTCCCACACGTCAAGTCGATCAAACTCATGAATTTCATCCACCATAGCAGTGAACCATGAGTGTTTAGACATTGCATCCTCGAAATCTTTTGGCTCAACTTTAGAGAGGACAGAATTGAAGAAGCACCATAAAGCGTCGATAGCAAGTTGCTTACGGGTTGATACTGGACGTGAGGGGTTTCCAATAATGTTGTCAATTGGGTGATCATTTGTCCATTTCCTAAGGTGTTCATGAGGTTGAGGGTAGGGAACTGAGGTAGCCGTGTTAGATTCATCTGAGGATGTAGCATCATTTGACGATCCAGGAGCAAAGATGTTAACAAACGGCTCATTATCGGGTGGAGCGAAAGGATTCTCATTAAAAGAATTATCTACAGCTGCTACTCGTTGTACAGATGAGGATTGACCATTAGATGTGGTAATTGAATGACTGATGGTGGGAGCTTCAGGATCCCATGACAACGAAGTGGATGGTCCAGAATTAACATCTGGGACATTAGCTACCCCAGCTGGTTGTGGAACGACTGTGGCTTCCGGAGCATCCACATTTTGAGGTTCAAAGTATTCATCAAACATGGGGTCAAATAGCTTTTTCCAATTATCACTTGTAGGAGGTACGAAAGGAGTAGCAGGAGTGGGATTTTGTACAAGCCTGGAGCTTATAGGTACAGGAGACAAGAGGTTAGGTACGGGTCCAGAACTTGATTGTCCAGGAACCAGTTGCTCTGTCAGCTCATCGAAAGTGACGTGGATTGTTTCCATTATGTCTCTGGTACGTTTGTTGTAGATTCGGTATCCCTTTCGTTCTGGAGCATAGCCAACAAAGAAACCAATGTCAGCCTTGGCCTTGAGTTTCCCAAGGTCTTCACTGTCATTTGTTGGATAGCACAATGCACCAAATACACGAAGAAACAAAAGATCTGGTTTTCTGCCATGAACCAGTTCATATGGAGTCTTGCAGTGGAGAGGATGTATCAAGGATCTGTTCTGTGTATAACATGCAGTTGCAATCGCCTCAGCCCAAAGGAACATAGGAGCTTTGGAGAAGATGAGCATAGTCTTTGCGGCTTCAACTAAGGTGCGATTGCGTCTTTCAACAACTCCATTTTGTTGAGGAGTACGTGGAATGCTCTTTTGATGACTAATTCCGACACCTTCATAAAATTGAGTAAGTTGTTTGTTCACAAACTCCGTTCCATTATCAGTACGAATGAATCTAACTGTTTTGTTGAGACGAACTTGCAACATCTTTATGAGTTTGATGATGGTTTCCGAAGTTTCGTCTTTTGATTGCAGAAACTTTACCCACGTGAATCGAGAGAAATCATCAACAATAACAAGCACATATTTCTTTCCATTGATACTTTGAATCCTCATTGGTCCACAGAGATCCATGTGAAGAGTATGTAGAACTTCCATGATGGAATTGACAGTCTTGGGTTTATGGGTGTGCTTTTTGCTCTTGCCCATTTGACATGCGGAACACAAATGGTCTTTCTCATACTTAAGTCTGGGCAACCCTCGAACAAGATCCTTACGTGTGAGTTCATTGATGGTACCGAAGTTCAAATGGTTTAAACGACGATGCCACAACCATGATTTGTTCTTAGAGGCTTTAGAGAGCAAGCAAATTGGAGAGGACGGTAGCATGTCTTCGATAGAGATGGTATAAAGATTAGTGCCCCGACTTCCCTTGAGGAGATCAACACCATCTAATTCTCTAACAAAACAGGTATGCTTTCTGAAAGCAACTTCAAGATCAGAATCACATAATTGACCAACAGAAAATAGATTGTGCCCAAGTCCTTCCACGTAGTAAACTCTGGATATAACACTGTCTCCAAAAACGTAATCACCATAACCCATTATAGATCCAAAATGGTCGTTCCCAAATCTAACCGTACCAATAAACTTTTCCACGAAATTCTTGAGCCGCGAGCGATCTCCAGTCATATGTTTTGAGCAGCCTGAGTCCAAATACCAAAGGACGATTTGTACGACCTGCATTTGAAACCAGACAATGGTGGATAACTGAAAAAGCTGGAGCCCCACAAACAGTTGGGGTCCGTTTGGTTAGCACACAAAAATATTGGATTATCATATGTTACAGATATCTCACTGGAATTTTCACATTTAGATGCACTAGAACTAGGAGTGGTACTAAGTGCATCTATTGGGAACATTCTACCAGTAGGTCTCCACCTCTTAATAGGCACAACTTTGGAGTTAGTGATCCTAGTCATTGGGCACTTTTCACCTAGGGTGAATTTCCTTCCAGTAGGTCTCCATTGATAACCAACATTAGTGAACACTTTTCCTATTTTATTCCATACTTGTTTTACCCTTTTAACACTCGAAACATTCATAACAGGAGATTTCATAGTGGATTTAAGAAAGGACACAACACAAGCATCATGATTACCATAAAATAAACATTTGTCACAAGTCTTACAAATAGCACCAGAATTCGAATTAATTACATCATTGTTAACACAAATGTTTGATTCAACTCGATTCTTTTCATTAAGCAAAACTTTATTGTTCCTAGAGGATTCTTCTACTTCCTTCATAAGTGTACTCTTAGCTGGCAAAGTCCTATCATTCTTTGTATTGCAACTAGGCTGTGACTTGCTAGCTTTAGATACACCTTTTACTCCTGTAGAAGCAATGACGGGAACATTAGTATGATTAGTTGCAATTTGTTTACCGGTGATCATGATGGTGGATTGTGACATGGTTTGGGGATAGTCAAATTTAACATGTTTGTTGCCACTGTTAGAGTGCGACGCAAATGACCTATCCGGCTTGTTATCATTCTTGGGGCACGATCCTATAGCATATTCTAATAATTCCTGGGCTCTATTAGTAAGGAAGCAAGCACCAACAATAACATCATCCTGTGGTTTAGGTCTCCTCTTTTCCTCAATGGTTTCTCTAAGCATAGCCAGGCAGTCCTTAAGATATCTAAGATAGTTTCTATGAACTAACTTGTTGTTCCTAAGGGGAAGAGAGACATTCACAGCATCACACGCATATTTCTTACAAGCATGTACATTGGAGATTGCATGATCACATGAAACGACGGGCATTTTACCCTTCACCATAGTCTTTAGATTCTCAATTTCGTTTAGCAAAGAAGTGACTCTTTCATTGTTTTGGTCACGCGTTATTTTAATAGACTCAAATAACTCTTTGTAACGTTGTTTAGCGTTTGACATTTCAGCACGAAGCCACTCATTTTCATGTTGTAATACATTGATAATGCCTTGTTTCTGACAGTTTTGAGAATCTATCAACATCTGGTAATTGGTATTAGTCACGTCGCCTTTGTTCGACTTTAATTGTGCAATTTGGGCCCTCAACTTCCGAATCGTGTTTGAGTGAGCTTGAATTACGTCATCCTTTTTGGCTAATTCAAAACATGTGTCAAACTCAGGAGCATCCGAAGATGTCTTGTCATTTGATACTTTTATGTTTTCTTTCAGATGTTGGTATTTTAGTTGCAAGTTAAAATTATCAACTTCTAGTTTTGAAAAGCTCCTGACCATGTTATCATGGTCGTCGTTTTGAATTTTGTAATTTAGTTTGTAATTCTCCCCCTCAAACTCAATCACATGATTCTGAAATACATTTAAAGTAATTGACATTTCATGAAATTGCCGAGTAGATAGGGCAGAGCCAGTAACAGTGTAAAAGACATCTTGTGCAATGCAATTAGCAATCAAGTTCTCATTCATGATGAGAATGTTTTTTCTATCAATTTCACTGTATTTGAGATCGATTGCCAATTGGTTACCCTCATTTTCCACCTCTTTAAAGACCTTTTTCATTTGAGTCACATCATTATTAATGGTAATTTTAAGGCCTTCAAAATGTTCTTTAAGAAGATCGAAAAATGGCATGACTTCAGTTAGGTAACACTGTTTTGTTTGCTCAAAACCCCTTTCCCCTTCTGTAATCCCCGTTGGTGTTATTCTTGTTTTACATGTTTTTTCAAAGTCCTTGAACAATTGACCTAGAACATATAACGCAATTAGGGTATTACACTGTGTGGGTAAAGTATATGGTACTAGATGCTGGGGTGTGTGCAGGGGATAGATGGGTGGGTCAGCAATCCTAAAGATGGTACGTGTGTTACCAACGATTCTTTCAGCTTTCATTTTTTCCATGTAAATATTCCAAAACACTTTTTCAGGGAAGATTTTCTTTTGAGGGAAAAAATGGCTGAGTGATTGTCATTAGTATAATCATGGTGAAACACTATATTTTTTGCAATGCAAAGGGGATCCTTAAGTCGCTCAGCAAGTTTTTCCCTAGTTCTATCCTCAGCCTCATCAATCTCGTCATATGATTTCACATCAGGAGGAGCATGGTTAGGGTCAAACATAGTGTGGGCATCATATAGCGCAGGTTGAGCACCTATACCATTTCTAAGAAATTTGGCTTTAGTCTTAGAGGCATCTAGTTCACTAAATTCATCTCTTAGTTTCCTATGGTTATGCATCATTTGAGCAGATTGAATGGTTTGGCCTTGCGTGTACAACTTATCTTCCAATTTGTTTTTCAATGTTTTAAGTTTTGAGAAATCATTTAGAAGTTTAGTTTCTTTTTCTTGGTATTCGAGTTTAATTGAAGTCAACCCCTTTTGAATTTCCTGTCTTTGCTTGACAGTTTGATCCAATTGTTTTTTTAAAGAAACTAACTCCTTTTTCAATGTTTCTTGTTTGGCATTGTTTTCAGATATGTAAGTACGCATTTGCCATTCCATTTTCTGCTCACGTTCATTAAGTTCAAATTTAGCACGCTGCTCGTATATGGCCACCTGATCCTTAAGGATGTTAACTCTAGTGATCAAGGAGTCATCAGGGTTGTATATAGTGTGCTCATGTAACTCAAGTTCTCTAGCATCAACCGACGGCATGTCACTTGGTACAACTTTCATTTTATTGTCATTCACATACCGTTCATATGGGATATTATTGGTATTTCCCATATTGGTGATATTTATGTTGTCAATATTCTTGGGTTGTACCAAGTCACATGCCCCCTGTGGATTGGTAGAGAAATTCAGATTAGAGTTTAGTGGCTTTGGTACCTCAGAGATAGCAGATGTGATGGAGGAGCCAGACTGCTGTGGAGATGATGCAGCTGCAGACAGATTAGCCATGAAGATGGTTTGAGCTATGGGTTCTTCATCAACATCCGAATCAAAAGCATCACAGTCTTCAACTTGAAAGATGTTCGGATCATTTAGTGCCATGTCCGGAACAGGTTGATCATCCACATCAGCATCAAACGTATTCTTGTCATCACCAGCTAGAAAGAGCAAAGCTTCTTCATCCAGAGCAGTACCATTCTCTTGCGCCTGCATTAGCAACATCTTGTCCTTGAAGTACTCAGAATTTTGAGGACGCTTTGGGTGAGTGCAATTCCTAGCTATATGGCCCAACCCTCCACAGTTATAGCACTTAGGCTGCCTAGCTTGCACTTGAAGCGCATTCCCGACTCTATACTGCCCATTATCTCTACCAGCATTTCTTGGATTGACATTTTGTCTTCCTTGCACATTCTGCACCACCACTCTTCCATCTTCAATGACTGCCTGATTCCGTGGGTTAGACGAAGTCCTGAGTTGGTTATTAGTTGGTGGAAGTACAGCTCTGAACTGTTGGACTAATAAGGAGACTTGGTTGGAGAGGTTATCAATCATCATGTTAGTATGAGAATATCCAGAGTCAAGATGGGTGTTTAAGGCAGGTGGTGAGGGAGTTGATGATTGTCCATTAGTTGAGGTAGACCTGGATGAAGGTGGTTGAGATTGATCATTTGAAGATTGAGTGAATTGTTGAACATTAGAGACAAAGGCAAGAGACTCATTTGTTGTTGTAGGACTGAGCTTTTCTCGCATTACCCGATCATAAGCTGCATGTTTCTCATGTTGTTGGAGATATGCATAAAGTTGTTCATGATTAGTATGCCTGAGACCTTTGTTGAGCTGAATGTTGGGCATTGTCATCTTGATGGCTCTCATGTCATTGACTAGCTTGTGAAATCTGACGTAGTAGTCAGTGATGCTTTCACCTAGATTCATTTTGAAGTGCTCGAATTCATCATACAGCTGAGACTCCCTATCTTCTTTGGTTAACTCAGACCCTGCAAGAAGCATCTTCACATTATCCCAAACTGCTTTGGCTTCTGTGTTAAAGTTGATGAGTTTGTAGACATCTTTAGGAAGCCCTTGAATGACAATATTCGATGCTCTGATGTCAGCATCATAGCGTTTCTTATCTTCATCAGAAAGATCATTGTAGGTGCGAGGTCTTTCTGGACCAACTGCCGCAGGATGGTCATCAGTAGCTGCGATTGTGTCTCTAGTTGTGCCCATGAGGAAAGGTCCTTCATCAATGGATTTCAAGATGTTCACACCATTTTCCTTACCCAAGCAGTATAGACGAATCCTTTGTGCCCATGATTCATAGTCGGTCCTGTCCAGCATAGGAGGACGAGTATCCGACCCTGCTGCCTGAATGTCATCCGATGCAGTGCTTGCCATGCTGTAAAGAATGAGTAGTTGCACGTATCAACCTGTTAAACACACGTGAATTTCGTGTTTTATTGCAACAAGTCGAATTACAGTCACTTCTCAGAAAACAAGTCAAATCGTAAGATTAAACTCACAACGTCAAGTTACTATTAAAATAACAAGTCAAGTTGTGGGAATAGTCTCACAACGTCAAGTTACTGTAGGAGTAGATGTAACAACTTAAGCCGCAACAGCTCACAAATTTCACAAATGTCAACACGCTAAGATAATCACAACTCGCTAAGGCAACAACTCGCTACAAGTACCAAGTCACTGAAACAACTCAACTCGCCACAAAACTGCACTAACTCGCTAGGCTAGAATCAACTCGCTAATATCAACCCGCTACTTCACTAACTCGCTGGATGATCAACTCGCTAGTCTGACACTTCACTATCAACCCAACTCGCTATACACAACTCGCTGCTAGTAGCAACTTGCCAATAGTCAACCCGCTGGTAAACAACACGCTAACAGTCAACTTGCTGGATATCAACTCGCTGGATATCAACTCGCTAATAATTAACTCGCTAATGATCAACTCGCCAGATCCACAAAACTCCAAAATCTGACAACTCGCTAGTAATGAGACAAAAGTGTCCCTTTCGTAGCGATTTGTCCGTATGTACCAAAATAGTAAAGCTCCAAAACGCTAACGTCAACTCGCTAATAAATCATGCCAACCCTCTACCAAGATTGTGTCAACTCGCTGGAAAGAAAAGTCCAACGAAATTCCACCCAAGCCCACAAAAATGATGAAATAATAAAACCAAAAGTAACACGAGATGTCTACAACACTACTAATCAAGAAAGTACAAGAAACAAACACATAAAAACACTTAACGAGATCAAATTCGTGTAAAAACCACTAGAAAAACTCGAACCAACCTAAAACCACAAACGACACTATAAATTCGAGCATACCACGAATCCTAGGATAGAACCATGGCTCTTGATACCAATTGTAGTATACTCTAATATGAGAACATGGATGGTTTAGTGATTAGATTGATTTAAGGTTATGTTTTCTAGTGAGAAGTTTGAAAGAGAAAGAGATGAGAAAGTTGGGAGCCTTGTGTGAGAAAAACATGTAGAATGTTAGATTGCAAATGAAGGTTCAACCCTTTCCCATAGGTGGGAAAGGGTACACATAGTTACAATGGAAACGCCCCTTGAAACGGGCTGTAGAGCGGGCTGACAGTGGGTAAGAGACCCGACCCGACTCCACAAATACTAACTAATACTACTCTACATACTAACTAATATGATAATTACTACGAGCTACAATATGCTAAACTATACTCGGGGTGACCGAGTCTTCATATGAATAATTGTATTCCTAACAATATATCGTTATTGTATACATTCTCATCTTAAATAGTAATATGTATATAATTTATCGAAAGTTAGTCAGAGATAAATTATAGTAAGTATAGAATACTCCTAGTTAAATGACTCAATGAGTTTTGTAAGAATAACCATTCTTGATTTGATATGAAGTTAATCAATATAACTTGCGTTATACGTTTTATAAATGTCGCGTTTATATATATATATATATATATATATATATATATATATATATATATATATATATATATATATATATATATATATATATATATATATATATATATATATATATATTGGTGTTTTAGTTTTGAGATATAAGGTTTATACATGTTATCACAATATAAATTTTTCCAGATGTAATTAAGCAACTGGATAAACCTTCAAGTTATATAAAATTTACACTTTTAACCCAAAAGTCAAATAGATTACAATTTTAGTCCAAAATTAACATATATTTACAACATAAGTCCAAACATTTTAAATCTTATACATTTATACTCAAATTTTTTGTATAATCAGTTTTGTACCCTTAGAATCCAACTTTGACAGTTTTTACCTTTAACTTTCAGAAAGTTACATTTTTAACCCTAGTTTCATATATTTTTCAAAAATAGTCCAAAAATCACTAAGTTGTAAATTATTATTTTTCGCCAACTAATGAAATATCCACTAGCTTATTTTAAGCTTAATGGACTGCTTATTTTACTAAAAAGTGCTTATTTTGGCTTTAAGGCCCAAGTCGTGAAATCTTTGTATATATTAAACTGTTTTGAACGTGTTAAGCTTTGGCTTATAAAAAGTGTGACTAATTGGTACAGCTTATTCCTCTAGCTTATGAACAATTGGGATGGGCCTTTGGCTCATGGTGTCATGTGTGAAAATCGTGGTTTTTGAGCCCATTTCTTAGGCGATTTAGTGTCTGAGTTTAGTTTCTATTATGTCAAGTATTTATAGACTAGGCCATATGAATTAAGTACGTGTTATAAAAGTTGATTATACCATGTTATACGTGACAAATAATTATTGAACTTCAAGCATTGTCATACTAAGAAACAATATGCCACATTTGTTTAGAATATGAATAACGATAATAGCTAAATAACGAGGCAAAGCTAACTAGGTTCGTATGATATGATAAGAAGAATTTAGGAAGTGAAATAAAAAGTGTACTTGAGAAAAACGATTTACTACACCAACAAGGGTGGGGGAAAACGCGAGATAGGGATCAGTGATCACAAAGAAAAAGGTACCATTCGTTTCACGACCCAACAAAGATACGAGAGCAAGACTTTAAATTCCTAGACCACGACTTTAGCTCCAACTTTTCTGGCCAAAGCTTCCTCGTTCACAGCAACCAATAAGAGACTTAGAATATTTTTGAAGTGTGAAATTTTTAAGTGTGTGTGTAGACGTACGTATGTAGGAGATATAATAGATTCTTATACAAGTTGTGTCTCAAGTTGGAGTATTATTGGATGCAACGACTGGGTATGGGGGGGGGGGGGGGGGGGGGGGGGGGGGGGAGGGAATAGCTCAAGTTGTCAAGTGGTGTGGGATAAATAGATCGATTATGTTTATTTACAAGGGGTTCGGTTTAGTTTGTTTATTTGTGTACACCAAAGGGTCCAAACGACTTGCTAGATGTGACTAAAACGATTTAAGAAATGATTTTAAGACTTGTGAATCGATTTGGTACCCAATACGTGCCATAGGTACTAAAACGTATAAATTTTGTGATGTTGAGTTATATAAAGGAAAGTTGAAACATGCCTAACGTGGCTTAGCTTTTGCATTCGTTTTCCCTTCAATGCCCATACCAAACCTAAGTTTTAGTCATTCCTAGATTGTAGTCGTGTGGTGAATTGATTCGTGAAATGTGTGACACGACTTGTGTATGAAAAACGAAAATAATTGAGGCCAAGTAATAGTAGATTGAACCGGGTATTAAAAATTTGCTAAGGGTTATTGGGTTTGATTTGTTGGGCTAAGTTTATGTATAAGGCCCAACTTTAAGGATCCGGTTTGTTTTATTTAGGGTTTAGGCCCAAGATAAATGGATTAAGGGTCTGTTTGGTTTAATTAGTGTTTGAGGCTTGTTAAGAGAAAAAGAAAATTTACGGGACGTTACAGATAGCAAAGCAAAGCAGTAAAGTAAATAATTAATTTTGATGACGATATCCGACAGAAGCAAAGATTAATTTTCACCATGCAACAACAACAAAATGAAAGAAAAAAAAAAAAAAAAAAAAAAAAAAAAAAAAATCATTCTTTTTTTTTTTTGGAAAAATGGATAAATGATGACGGATAGGGTTTGACGGAGTGTACCTGCTTTGATATCATGTTATATGATGAAAACCTCGTAGGTGATACATTTTATTGATACGATATATGTAAAGACAAATACATAATAAAACGTTAATGGACCCAAACCTTCAATAACCTTCAATCGGTTTGGGTCATATCTATCCTCTAATAATTGCAATTGATGTTCTGCATATAAAGTAAATAACTAATATGACTAATCGGGCGTTTGGACATTTCCTCAAATAACAATACAACGTCCAATGATGGAGATTAGATGATCAACATTATTTAAGCATGTAAAAAATCAATAGTTTAAAAATTCGAGGTGAGTTATTTTATAAACTAAGTTTTTGTTACAAACCGAGGGAAAAATCCCCACCATCCATTTAGTTTGATCTAATGGTGAGGATTAACCTAAGATTTAATAAGACAACCTAAGTTCATATTTTTTTTTTCCTTTTCCTTTTTGTCTATCTTATTTATTCATTTTTTTTTCTTTTTTTCTTTTCTTTTTTTTTTTTAACTTAACGTTTTTTTCCCTTTAACTCAAGTTTTTTTTTTTTTTTTTTTTTTTTTTTTTTTTTTTTTTTTTGCGTTTTTTTACGTTTTTTTCGTTTTTCATACATATTCGTCGGTTTTTTACGTTTTCTTACCTTATCGTTCGTTTTCATACATTTTTGTCCGTTTTCATACGTTTTCGTCTGTTTTCTTACGTTTTCGCTCGTTTTCATACGTTTTCGTCTGTTTTCTTACGTTTTCACCAGTTTTCATACGTTTCGTCCATTTTAATATACGTTTCGTCCATTTTAATACGTTTTCGTCCGTTTTTATACGTCTTCGTCTGTTTTTTTACATTTTCGTCTGTTTTCATACGTTTTTGTCCGTTTTTATACGTTTTCATCCGTTTTTGTACGTTTATATACGTTTTCATCCGTTTTCATCTGTTTTTATACGTTTTTGACCATTTTTATACGTTTTCGTTCGTTTTCATACATTTTCATATGTTTTCAGGCCTTTTTATCCGTTTTCATACGTTTTTGACTGTTTTCAGACATTTTCGTCTACTTTTATACGTTTTCGTTTGTTTTTATACGTCTTCCTTCGTTTTTTGTCCGTTTTCGTACGTTTTATACGATTTTGTCCATTTTTAGATGTTTCCATCCTTTTTTATACGTTTTTGTCCATTTACATACGTTTTCATCTGTTTTCGTCCGTTTTCATACGCTTTCGTCCGTTTTCGTCTGTTTTCAGATGTTTTCGTCTGTTTTCAGACGTTTTCAAACATTTTCGTCCGTTTTCGTGCGTATTCGTCCGTTTCTTACGTTTTCATCTATTTTCATATGTTTGCGTCCATTTTTAAATGTTTTCGGCCATTTTTAGATGTTTTCATACGTTTCTGAATATCGAAAGTATTATTCTTTGATACTCAGAATATCACAAGTGATATTCTGAATATCACAAGTGATTTTCAACTAATGTTTTGTAACATGAAAATCACTTGTGATATTCAGAAAATCACAAGTGATATTCAGAAAATCACAAGTGATATTCTAAATATCACAAGTGATTTTCACCTAATGATTTATAACGTAAAAATCACAAGTGATATTCTAAATATTACAAGTGATTTTCAACTAATGTTTTGTAACATGAACATCACTTGTAATTTTCTAAATATCATTTGTGATATTCTGAATATCACTTGTGATTTTAATGTTACAATGTATTAATTGAATATCACTTGTGATACTTAGAATATTACAAGTGATATTCTGAATATTACAAGTGATATTCTGAATAGCACAAGTGATTTTCAACTAATGTTTTGTAACATGAAAATCACAAGTGATATTCTGAATATCACAAGTGATATTCAGAAAATTACAAGTGATATTTAGAATATTACAAGTGATTTTCACGTTTTTTTTAATTCACGTTTATTCACTTTCATACGTTTTCGTTCGTTTTTATACGTTTTTGAATATCACAATTGATATTCAGAATATCACTTGTGATTTTCTGAATATCACTAATAATATTCTGAATATCACTTGTGATTTTCTGAATATCTATCACTTGTGAATATCACAAGTGATATTCTGAATATCACAGAATATCGCTTGTGATATTCTGAAACGTATGAAAACGTATGAGAATGGCCAAAAACACAGAATATCAATTGTGGTACTCAATATATCACTTGTGATATTCAGAAAATACAAAATATGACATGTGATATTCAGATAATCACTTGTGATATTTAGTATTGTGGAAAACTAGAAGGGGGGTTGAATAGTTTACTGCTTTTTATGTCACACCCCCAATTTACCTGACTTGCAGCGGAATGGAATACCTGAGGGTGTAACTGTCATAGCATCACAACAAGGATATATTGAACGACCTAAAGTGTCGTTTGGAAAAATACATCGTTTGATCATTAAAACATTCAAAGTTTACAAAACTTAGGTCCCAAAAGATGTTGCCAATTTAGATAAAACAAATTCAACAAGATCAAACGTATCATAAGTGCAGAAAATATAGTGAGACGCGTCGACTCCGTGACTCCATAAAGGTCCAAATGTATGCAACATGAGCTACCTTAATAACCTAAGAAATACATTGCGAAAACGGTCAACATAAAGTTAGTGAATAATCATAGGTTTGTATGTTAAATCGTATGTACATAAGCCAAAAGTATAAAGTAAACCGATAAAATGTCAAAAATGCTACATTGGCTCTTAAGCTCATGACCCCGAAGCTAGACTTTGTAATGGCCCCACCAGAGTGTTTACCAGACACTCAAATTGTTAAGACATGAAATGCATTCGTCCCGTTGGAGCAACCCAAACACGAATGGAGGCGTCACCCTCAATAGATCTATCCACTCACTCTCGCTTGGCAATATAATTAACGGTCCATGATAAATAAGGGGACTTAACTTGGTAGTAGGGCAACTTAAGCAATGTATGGAATTTAATACTTGGGCATGTACAAAAATAATTGATGCAATGTATTCTCCCCCGTGGGATTTGAAATCAAATAAGTAATTGAAAACGGGGCTATGAAAACTCACCTTAGCAAAAGCAATATCCGATAGACAAAGTAGTAGTTAGAAATAAGGTCCGGGTACTCTAATCGCGACCTAAATAGTACATATGTCTTAGGTTCGAAAACAAGGTCAAGCATGCAAGTCATACACTATATTATCACTTGTACATGTTGTTGAAATTTTTATCGTTAAAAAATGTAGGTAATCAGAGTGATCTCGTATTTAAGTCATCCACCATTTTAGAAAACGTAGCTTGTAAATTTCACGACCAAATATTAGTCGTCTTGAAAATATATATTTTGAAAATCTCTAACGTACCTAATAGGTATACGTAATGCTCTACCATTTTTATTTACGTCATTTTAGCCAATTTATACTCTAAAGTGTCCCAAAAACTCATTTTAATATTTCTAACAGCTTTTAATAGTTGAACCAAAGTTGTCAAAAATTATATGTTTCGTCGCAACTTTCTTAGGCCATAACTTTTGCGTCGTAGTTCCGTTTTTCAAGTTTTATATATTCCCGCAAAGGTATTCAAGTATACTTTAGGTTTTTCAAGGTCTCGGCTAGCCTAGATGTCATTAAACCTCAGTTTTCCTAGCTAGAAAAATTGGGACAGATTCATTATTTCAGAAAATATAGTTTTCGTCGTCAATCTTGAAAATAGCATATCTTTTTCGTTATAAGTCCGTTTTAACTCGTTCAAGCGGCTATGTTTTCGTTATTAAGTCTATATTCTATATTTCTAGCCTAATATAGTCACCAAGGTACTGATTTTTCTGTGAAGGGTCGAATAGAACAGATTCATCATAAATACTGTCAAACTATATTCTATATTTCTACCCTAATATAGTCACCAAGGTACTGATTTTTCTGTGAAGGGTCGAATAGAACAGATTCATCATAAATACTGTCAAACTATATTTCCTAGTGTTTTATTTATTTTCACCACTTACAACAACTCCAAATCTAGTCCTAGTTCATCCATCAACTTCTCAACTAGTATGTGGTGATCTAAACATAACTTTACAATATTCAAGATCCATGTACAAGATCATCTAATTAATTAAAACTTCATATCTACTAACATATATATATATATATATATATATATATATATATATATATATATATATATATATATATATATATATATATATATATATATATATATATATATATAAAGTCTTTATCATTTTCTTGTAAAGATTATTACTAGCAATTTTTCTTGTAATAAAATCTTGTTCAAAACATATTTTCTTGCTAAGAGATCAGAGTGGATGTAAAGATTTTCAACATGTACCAAGTGATAACCAAGTATATATACTAGACAAGCATGAAACTCATGAAAAATCATGAAGTATAAATAGTGTAAAATCACTTACAAAGAGGTTTGTGAGATGAGATTGGTAAAAACACTTGTGTAATCCCCAAGATTAGTATCAAACCCTTGTAGCTTAATTGTAACCTCAAATAACGAATTGGACTAGCAATTGTAACTTTTCTTGTTTCCTTTCTTCTTGTGGTCGTATGGTATAAGTGAGGGAGTAAGTAGTAGTATTTTTTTTTTTTTTTTAGTAAAGTTTGTGTGTTATGTTAAACCTTAGGCTACTTATTTATACAAGTGGTCAAATGGTCAAAGGTAATTCTTCACTTGGTCTTGGTCTTCTATCTAAGTTAATAGGAAACATATAGGGTGGCGTTTGTATTGTTAGCCGAAAAGAATGGAAGACAAATTGGCTAGTCAAGCACACACTATTTTTGTCCTTGTCCCCTTTGTTGAATTCTTGGTCAAAAATTTAAAACATGTGATAGTTATAAAAGAAAAAGGGACGTCATTGCTAAAAAAAAAATACAAGATTGTGTAAAATTTTATAAAAAAAATATTTTGTGAGATTATTGGGTAGTAAAAATATGCATAGGGTATTAGTTTAGTAGTTAACGAAAGTTATACTTAATTAAACGTAAGATGTAAAGAATTTAACTTGGACGTCGAAAAATATTTTTGGGACTTTTGTAATGATTTTGGAAGTATAAAAATACTCTAAAAATAATTGTTGAGAAATTCGGGTATGTCAAGTGTTACATTCTTGAATAAAAATTAACGTTTTGTTGAATTTAAAACCGTAAGTATTTAAAGAATAGAAATATTTTTTATAGTATAAAATTATGAATTGGGGAAGGAGCAAGGTACCGGAGCGTTGTGGACTAAAATTAGCCTAAGTCCTAGAGTTTTTAGAATTTATTTAAAAATTCGCGTCGATTCAAGTAAAAGAGCTCATGTGAATTGTTTTAAATTAAATGTCGAGAATTTTAAATTCGAGTTTAGAAAATAGTATTGACCTGGGAAATAGCGGGTTGTGACATTCTACCCCCCTAAAAGGGAATCTCGTCCGCAAGATTCAGTCAGCGTTGGTCATTGGAGTGGTATTGGTGAAGAGATGGGGGTATTTCTGACGAATCTGGTCTTCTCGTTCCCAAGTGAACTCGGGACCTCGTTGAGAATTCCAGCGAACCTTGACGATAGGAATTCGACTTTGCTTCAACCGTTTGACCTCACGGTCCATGATTTCTACTGGTTCTCCTACCAGGTTTAGGTTTGTCATTGGGTTGGATTCCTTCCAATGAAATTATCTGTGACTAATCTGAAAGTCATTTCTCGGGATTTGAATTTGTGAAACATGTCCGTGTAATTCTGCTACTTTCCAATAAGGCTCAATTCCGACGGCCACTAGGCCTACTCTGTCTGAAATATTACATGGTCCAGTGTATATCGGGTTTAACTTCCCAAATTTTTCTGAATGGTATTATGCCTTTCCTAGGCAGAACTTTCAACATGATCCTGCCATCAACTTGAAATTATAAGGGTTTACAACTTATCGACTTGTAACTGATTCTTGATTTGCAGGAAATTCCTGGTTATTTCATGAGTGCTTACAGGAATAGTGAGTTTGGCTTTTTCCGCGTTCGGTCCGTCAATAGATGAATCAGCGCTTTTTGAGGTTTACAATGTGATATGGGCAACATATGTTGCTGAACTCTGCCAGAATTCAAATTTGTATGTCAGCTGGTCGATTCTAAATTGAATCTTAAATGGTCCAATATACTAGAGGTTCAATCTCTCGTGTTACCAAAATTGTATCATGCCTTTCCAAGGCAAGGCTTTAAACTTAGTTCGTTCTCCCACTTGAATCTAGATGGTTTGCTGTTCAGGGATACCCAATCCGCATGATGTGTGTCAAAAGCCAACCCTAGTTCTACCAGTTTCTTGTTGGTTGTAACTGGTTCTTGACTTGTGAAATTTCCTTTGTTGTTCCATAGTTTAGTTCTAGACCGGTGAATTTAACTTTCCGGTTTCAGTCTGTAAATTGGTAATTGGTACTTCGACCATAAAGTGCATCAAATGGTGTAATCCCTACGCTCGTGCGATAACTATCGTTGGAAACGAATTTGATTTATGGTAGTTGGTTAGTCCAACCATTTCTAGGGTCAATCACTTATGCTCTGAGCATAACCTTCTTATGTTTGGATCGTTCTCTCGTTCTGACCATCGGTCTGAGGATGATAGGCAATGTTTACATCTAAATGGAGTTTCGAAGGAAATCTTAAAATGATTGCTAGGAGTCTGAGGTGATTCGATTACCTTTATCAGGAACAATTAAAATGGGTACAATAAATCTTGTGACTAATTCCGCAACGTTCTGTCTTTCGAACTCGGCGTTATCTGAAGGGGATAGAATATGGGAGAAATATTGGATTCCTTGTGTTTCGTTCTAACGGATGCTAAGACATGTGTTTTTCTTGTATCGAGTAATCCTACTTGTAACTGACATGGAAAGTCTCTCCTAAGGAAGTCAATGGAAAGTCCAACTTAATGGCTAAGTGGGTGATAGGTGGGGTAAGTATCCAGGGAGAGTTTGTCAGAAAGAGACGTTTATAAAAGAGTTTAATTGTTTAAAACGCTTTTAAATGAAGATTGTTATTAGCAATACTTTAAAAGATAACTATTTCCTTCATGGCATAATCCTTCCTGAATTATACATAGGTGATCAGGCTATGTATAGCTGAGGACCAAATGATGCAATGCTTGAGTTAGTCAAAATAGCATTATTTTTCTCAAAAGTTTTAGATGGTGTTCAACGTTTTGTTTTGAAAAATGGTATTCTAGTCATTTCCTTTCAAGTAACATGAAAATTGTTTCGCGAAATAATATTAAACACTTGGTGTAATGACAGAAAATCAATTTATAGGGTGGTAATAAATAGCTTCTTTTAATAATTCTGTAAAACAATTTCCCCATATGAAAATAGAATAGCTTGAAATAAATTTCGTTGAATGGTTTATTAGATACATGGGTAAATCTTTGGAATGGTAATAGTCTACTAATCCGTCAAAAACGAAATCGGCCTAACCTCTAATAAGACAGTGACATAATGTTGCGAAACGATTGAAAATTGCAATAAAAAATGGAATAAACGAAGGTTATGATTATCATATAGATAACAAAAGATAGTCATTACATTAGATAGGAAAGTGCTTAACATAACTAGGTTACACCAACGTACTTATGGAAAGTACCAAAAGAAAAGTACAACCCTAGAGGGCTCGAACTACAGTTTATATAATTAAAACATAAACTTCTTCTTCCAATTCTGGTTTCCCAACTCCGGGCATTCACTCCTGAAATGTCCTACTACTCCACACTCACGGCAGATTACCGTGAGTTTTTGATGCTTTGCGAGGGTGGGAGCCTTGCAGTCCTTGGCTTCATGTCCGAGCTTTTGGCAGTTTTTACATTGAGAGGGGCAAGATCCTTTGTGATGAAACTGACACTTGTTGCACTCGGGTAATTTACCCACACACCTCTTCTTTTGGCTTGACCCAGCAGCACAGGTCTCCACCACTTGTTGTATCTTAAATGGTTGTTGAGAAGCATTAGCATCCAGATTACCGACCCACTTTCTCTTGTTGCTACCATTGCCTCCAAAGATCTTGGTGTAAGCTATGCGTTCCTTTGCTTCGATCGCCATTCTGATAGCTGTAGGCATGGTATCGGGTTCCAATGAGATGACCAACATACGAATTTCAGGAGAAAGTCCTCCGATGTACCTTTCAAGTTTCTTGTTTTCCGGTTCATCCATTGCAGAGCCTAGTCGAGCTAAATCATAAAAATGAGCAGTATACTTGACAACATCATCTCCTACCATGGTAAGGTTTAGTGTTTCCTGTTCAATTGCTTGTAATTCGCTTTTCACACAAAATTTTAAACTCATCATCCTTTTTAGTTTCTCCCAAGAGTGTGAGTAAGCAGCATCCACTCCTACTACCTGAACATATTTAGTCCACCATTTCTGGGCATGATCCTGAAAAGTGCAAGTGGCGAACTTAACCTTGTCTTCCTTGCAGCAGTCGCCACATTGAAATATTGTTTCTATTTCTTCAAACCATTTGAGAAATTCCTTTGTGTCTATAGTTCCGCTAAAGGAGGGGGGATTGCAACCCATAAATTCCACATGAGTAAGTTCCTTGGTGAGGGCAGTGGTTATGTTTCTGGCGGTGAATTGTCCAACAGCGGCTTGCATCATGCTTGAAGTGATTTGCTTAATCTATTTTCATCAAATTATAAGAGACCATGAGAATCTATAAGTAATAAAACCATCATATTCATAACTCATGAATATAACACATGAAATTTTTGGTCTACGTGGACCGATATCATAGAGAGCACCACCATTCCCTATAGTAGTGTCAATACTTGGTGATTCCGTTTGTACAACAGTCAAAATACTACAAGTTTCTTTGAACTATGCCACACCTCTCATGGCTAGGGTAATACTAAAAGCTAGCAAAGATATAAGTCTACTCTAGAGACTTCCTGATGTCCCTCTGAGTGAAACCAGGTTTGTGGCATTATAAGGTCGAGATAGTCCTGAAGTGGGGTCTGGAGTTGTGCATCGATCAAGTCCTAGTTAGTGTAGATTCTAAGCCATTCCTAAGGAATCTGCGGATGTTCCAGTGGAGTCCGTGGTCTTGTTATTTCCCGCAAGGTGTTATCTAATTCATGGCAAGTGGAACTGTAAAAGGGAAATGACAATGGTGGTATTCAAAAGGATAAGAATAACATTGATGACGATGAGATCCTAGTGATGAGTTAGGAGATGATGGTGATAATAGTGAATGGAATACTACCCTCTTCCGCGCTATCTCGCGATATCTAAGAGGTAAAGCTGAAGTACACACTACGGAACGACCAATAGTGTAATAAGTAGTTGGTGGTGGTGGTAGTACCTAAGTAGTAAGCGCCCTACTAGTGAAGGAAAGAAAACATACTATCTTCCTTGCAATAAGCATCCTAATAGGTCCATTAAGATTAAGTATGAATACCCTACCAAACGGCATTCTATGTATGGGTTGGATGTTAGGAAAACATTGTTCCTAAAACAATTCAATAGTGCTAATGGTGGTGTAAGTGCAACTGTCGGTACAATGGTAGTGGAAGATGACAAGGCATCTTCAATGTCGAACTCCGACGAAAGGATAACAGGGAGGGTATCTGAAGACATGTCACTTGTGAACCAGGTTAACATAATCATATATATATATATATATATATATATATATATATATATATATATATATATATATATATGTGAGTATGGGTATAAATAACTCGCACAATGTGTGCATGAAACAACATGTATAATGAATATGCACCTATGATAAAATGATGAGATGCTATGATGATGTGGTTATAGTCTAGGGTTCAAAATACATTCTAGTTCGCTATAACCTTAGCTCTGATGCCAATCTGTCACACCCCCAATTTACCTGACTTGCAGCGGAATGGAATACCTGAGGGTGTAACTGTCATAGCATCACAACAAGGATATATTGAACGACCTAAAGTGTCGTTTGGAAAAATACATCGTTTGATCATTAAAACATTCAGAGTTTACAAAACTTAGGACCCAAAAGATGTTGCCAATTTAGATAAAACAAATTCAACAAGATCAAACGTATCATAAGTGCAGAAAATATAGTGAGACGCGTCGACTCCGCGACTCCATAAAGGTCCAAATGTATGCAACATGAGCTACCTTAATAACCTGAGAAATACATTGCGAAAATGGTCAACATAAAGTTGGTGAATAATCATAGGTTTGTAAGTTAAATCGTATGTACATAAGCCACAAGTATAAAGTAAACCGACAAAATGTCAAAAATGCTACATTGGCTCTTAAGCTCATGACCCCGAAGCTAGACTTTGTAATGGCCCCACCAGAGTGTTTACCAGACACTCAAATTGTTAAGACATGAAATGCATTCGTCCCGTTGGAGCAACCCAAACACGAATGGAGGCATCACCCTCAATAGATCTATCCACTCACTCTCGCTTGGCAATATAATTAACGGTCCACGATAAATAAGGGGACTTAACTTGGTAGTAGGGCAACTTAAGCAATGTATGGAATTTAATACTTGGGCATGTACAAAAATAATTGATGCAATGTATTCTCCCCCGTGGGATTTGAAATCAAATAAGTAATTGAAAACGGGGCTATGAAAACTCACCTTAGCAAAAGCAATATCCGATAGACAAAGTAGTAGTTAGAAATAAGGTCCGGGTACTCTAATCGCGGCCTAAATAGTACATATGTGTTCGAAAACAAGGTCAAGCATGCAAGTCATACACTATATTATCACTTGTACATGTTGTTGAAATTTTTATCGTTAAAAAATGTAGGTAATCAGAGTGATCTCGTATTTAAGTCATCCACCATTTTAGAAAACGTAGTTTGTAAATTTCACGACCAAATATTAGTCGTCTTGAAAATATATATTTTGAAAATCTCTAACGTACCTAATAGGTATACGTAATGCTCTACCATTTTTATTTACGTCATTTTAGCCAATTTATACTCTAAAGTGTCCCAAAAACTCATTTTAATATTTCTAACAGCTTTTAATAGTTGAACCAAAGCTGTCAAAAATTATATGTTTCGTCGCAACTTTCGTTTTTCAAGTTTTATATATTCCCGCGAAGGTATTCAAGTATACTTTAGGTTTTTCAAGGTCTCGGCTAGCCTAGATGTCATTAAACCTCAGTTTTCCTAGCTAGAAAAATCGGGACAGATTCATTATTTCAGAAAATATAGTTTTCGTCGTCAATCTTGAAAATAGCATATCTTTTTCGTTATAAGTCCGTTTTAACTCGTTCAAGCGGCTATGTTTTCGTTATTAAGTCTATATTCTATATTTCTAGCCTAATATAGTCACCAAAGTACTGATTTTTCTGTGAAGGGTCGAATAGAACAGATTCATCATAAATACTGTCAAACTATATTTCCTAATGTTTTATTTATTTTCACCACTTACAACAACTCCAAATCTAGTCCTAGTTCATCCATCAACTTCTCAACTAGTATGTGGTGATCTAAACATAACTTTACAATATTCAAGATCCATGTACAAGATCATCTAAGTAATTAAAACTTCATATCTACTAACATATATATATATATATATATATATATATATATATATATATATATATATATATATATATATATATATATATATAAAGTCTTTATCATTTTCTTGTAAAGATTATTACTAGCAATTTTTCTTGTAACAAAATCTTGTTCAAAACATATTTTCTTGCTAAGAGATCAGAGTGGATGTAAAGATTTTCAACATGTACCAAGTGATAACCAAGTATATATATTAGACAAGCATGAAACTCATGAAAAATCATGAAGTATAAGTAGTGTAAAATCACTTACAAAGAGGTTTGTGAGATGAGATTGGTAAAAACACTTGTGTAATCCCCAAGATTAGGATCAAACCCTTGTAGCTTAATTGTAACCTCAAATAACGAATTGGACTAGCAATTGTAACTTTTCTTGTTTCCTTTCTTCTTGTGGTCGTATGGTATAAGTGAGGGAGTAAGTAGTAGTATTTTTTTTTTTTTTTTTAGTAAAGTTTGTGTGTTATGTTAAACCTTAGGCTACTTATTTATACAAGAAGTGGTCAAATGGTCAAAGGTAATTCTTCACTTGGTCTTGGTCTTCTATCTAAGTTAATAGGAAACATATAGGGTGGTGTTTGTATTGTTAGCCGAAAAGAATGGAAGACAAATTGGCTAGTCAAGCACACACTATTTTTGTCCTTGTCCCCTTTGTTGAATTCTTGGTCAAAAATTTAAAACATGTGATAGTTATAAAAGAAAAAGGGACGTCATTGCTAAAAAAAAAATACAAGATTGTGTAAAATTTTATAAAAAAAATATTTTGTGAGAGTATTGGGTAGTAAAAATATGCATAGGGTATTAGTTTAGTAGTTAACGAAAGTTATACTTAATTAAACGTAAGATGTAAAGAATTTAACTTGGACGTCGAAAAATATTTTTGGGACTTTTGTAATGATTTTGGAAGTATAAAAATACTCTAAAAATAATTGTTGAGAAAGTCGGGTATGTCAAGTGTTACATTCTTGAATAAAAATTAACGTTTTGTTGAATTTAAAACCGTAAGTATTTAAAGAATAGAAATATGTTTTATAGTATAAAATTATGAATTGGGGAAGGAGCAAGGTACCGGAGCGTTGTGGACTAAAATTAGCCTAAGTCCTAGAGTTCTTAGAATTTATTTAAAAATTCGCGTCGATTCAAGTAAAAGAGCTCATGTGAATTGTTTTAAATTAAATGTCGAGAATTTTAAATTCGAGTTTAGAAAATAGTATTGACCTGGGAAATAGCGGGTTGTGACATTTTAATTTAATTATCTTTAAAAACTTTACGTTTGATCAAAGATATAAACACAAATTACTTGTTAATCTTTGAAAAGCTTTTTGTTTGATCAAAGATATAAACTCAAAATACTTGTTAATCTTTGAAAAGCTTTACGTGTAATTAACGATTCTAAATAAAGTCAATATGTAATATGCAAAGATAAAGAAAGAAACGATCAAACCACAACACGATTGTTTATTGTGGTTCGGCTACAAGGACTCTTTTTCCTTGCCCTACATCCACGCCCCGAGTTTCCAACAAGAGAGTTTCAAGCACAAGTCAACAATCTCCTTTCACGGGTGGAGAAACCTTTACAATCGTCGCTTACACTTTATCCGGTACAAAGCTAGATACCAGGTCCTAGTTCAAGGTAGAACTAACCTAACGTCGCCTATCCACTATTTCCGACACTAAGCTAGATGTCGAGTTCTTTTACAAGGGTACAACCACTCCCGATAGTTCTTTTACAAGGGTACAACAACTCCCGTCACACTATGTATTTTGAGGCTAAAAATACTAACCGATCACTTCTACACAAGATACAAATGAAGTATAAACTACCAAAGTTCATACATAACAAAGCTAACAAGTCTTGCAACTTTTGAGTTGAAACTTGTAACTTCTTGGAAGAACTTGTGAACTCCTTTGCTACATAAGAGAATCACACAAGTCAAATGTTACTGAGTTAGATGAGAGAATGTGTGAAATATATGTCCTAAAGTGATGGGTAAAAACTAGCAAATGGCTTGGTATTTATAGCAAATCCTTCAGCAGGTCTGGCGGATACGGCGGAACCCTCAGATGGGTTCCGCCCGTGTACCTCCAAGGTTCCGCTAGGCACACTGTAGGTTTTGCAATAAATCTTTCCAAATCAACCAAAGTCACATCAACTTAATTTTAGTCAAACACACATTGAATCAAAGTAGAATACTTCCAAAGATGTGTAAGAGCTTATGGTAAGTCAAACACACAAACTTACCATAAATGCATGTTGATGTGATGTGACACTTACTTATTTAAGAAATAAAAACAATGTTATGTTAAAAGAGAAATGTAAAATCTAGTTATACAAGACTTAAAACTAAAGTGATGTTTTTACTATAAACTAAAGTTCATACTTTGTCATTAACAAAACTTAGCAAAGATCGTAAAATATAAATAACGTTTTTAGACGATATTTGTATTAACAAGTATATCACTGGGGTGATATTCTGAATATCACAAAATATCACTTGTGATATTTCGAAACGTATGAAACGTCTGAGAATGGCCAAAGATATTGAAAAGCGGACAAAAACGAATGAAAACGACGAGAATATAAGAAAACGGAAGAATATGTATGAAAACGGAAGAAAATATATGAAAGCATAAAAACACGTATGAAAAAGGAAGAAAACGTATGAAAAATAGGACGAAAACGAAAGAAAAGAGATGAAAATGGACGAAAACGCAAGAAAACGGATGAAAACGCATGAAAACGGATGAATAAGTATGAAACGGACAAAACACATGAAAGCGAAAAAACACGTCTAAAAACGGATGAAAACGTATGAAAAATAGGACGAAAACGAAAGAAAACGGATGAAAATGAACGAAAACGCAAGAAAACGGATGAAAACGCAAGAAAACGGATGAATAAGTATGAAACGGACAAAAACACATGAAAGCGTAAAAACACGTCTAAAAACGGATGAAAACGTATTAAAAATGGACGAAAACGTCTAAGAACGAATGAAAATGGACGAAAACGTGTATAAACGTATGAAAACGGACAAAAACGTAAGAAAGTGAAAAAAACTTGAATTAAAATAAAAACGTGAATTAAAAAAAATACACGTGAATTAAAAAAACGTGATTTTTTTTAAAAAGAAAAAAGAAAAAAAGTGAATTAAAAAAATCTTTATTAAAAAAAAGGTTTAAAAAAAAAAAAAAAAAAAAAAAACGTGAATAGAAAATGAGGGATCAAGGAAAAAATAAAAAATAAAAAAAAATAAAAAAATTGACTAGAAAATAAAAAAGACAAAAAAAAAGCCACATAAAGGGCTAAAGAAGACAAAAAAATTAATAAAAAAAAGGAAAAAAAAAGAGAAAGAGAAAAGAAGTGAATAAAAAGAAAGAGAAAAAGACAAGAACAAAACATGAACTTATGTTTTCATATTAAATTAGGTTAATCCTCACCATTAGATCAAACTAGATAGATGGTGGAAATTTGTCCGTTAGTATGTAACAAAAAATTAGTTAACAAATGAACTTTTCTCTTAAAAATTCTTATAATTCCACGAGTTTATATGCACTTTAGAATACAAGAGAGTATATTTTGTGCATTCATTACTTAACTTATTATTGCTCTACCATTTTATTCTACGAATCAAGAAAATCCGATCACGTTTGATCAAAAGATAATGATAACTATTTTAAGGAGCGGCTATAATAAGTGTAATTAAATCCAAAGTCAACCAACTATATTTAGCTATGATAAAAAAAAGTATTAAGGTGCTATTTGGTTTAATGGTTTTGGCCAAAAAGTTTAGGATTAAAATGAAATCCATTGTTTGGTTCATTTGTGCAGGATTTAAAATTGGTAGTGAGTCCTTAAAATAAAGAGATCTAGAAAACCAACTATGCAACCTTACTTTACTGTCTTGATTTCTGACAAGGGCCCACACTCTTCTTCTGTTTTTAATTTTGTATGTGTAAATGTCACTTTCAAAATTTACATACATATTTACGTCCCTAAAAATATAATTTAATATATTTTCCTAGTGGGCCTATTGACAATATATTTATTTTTAATATTAAAATAATAATAAATTTTAACCCTCACTTATTTATGTATTGTAATAAAATAGAGTTTTGTACCGCTCATCAAAGCAGCCCATGAAATTAATGATCTGACGTGTCTTGATGCTCAGCCCATTGATACACCTCTCTAAAACTTCTTCTATACGATTAATTTTGCTCAATCCACAAGCCAGTTACAAATCACCAATTAATGTCAATTCATCAATTAAATTTAATGCATTCAAAAATTCGCTCCTTTGTAAATCGGTATTCAATTTTCAGTTGCAATTCACCAATTAAATACGGTGCATTCAAAAATACATCCAAAAATAACCTACAAATTGGTTTATATATCTTTGATTCCAGCATTGACATCAACCCTAACAACTCAATTTTTGGTAAATTTTAATTGTATTGAAACGATTTGGTTTGTACTATTGCTAATTTCTTTATGTTTATGATGTAAACTCAGTTATTCTGGACTTGGATGCAGCCGATTACGAAAACTGAATCACATACTCTGCATAAATTGTATGTGTTTTTTTATATGTTGTGGCTTTACTTTTGTGCCGATTCAGTTAAGTATATTTAATTTGATATGTATGATTTGGTTGTTTTAATGTATTTTTGTATTTGATATTATTTATAATTGTATATTTTTGTTTTGCTTAAGTTCAATTAAATCATTATTCTATCAAAACCCTAAAATTTGTTGGGGGAAAACTGTTTGTATTAATTGGGGGAAAACCATTTGTATGAATTGTTTTTCGTAAAGTATGATTTTGCTGTATTAATCGATCTTTTGCTGATATGGCCCATTATTGCTTTTTCAGGTTCCTAATTTGTTTCAAGAGACGATGAGATTCATTTCCACTATGAGGTATTTGATGTACAGTTCCAAATGATTTTATTGTTCTTTGTTTGAGTAATATTACTTATTTGATTACAAATGTATGTATCACATCAATCTGATGTTCATGTTTCGAATCAAATAAAGATTGAAGGTTTGTTTTTAGACGGGTGAAAATGGACAGGACAGGATGGGCCTACATACAGTTTTTTTTTGTAATTAAAACTAAAATTATGTGCTTGCTTCATCTAATCTGAAATTGTGTTGCTAATTAGATTACTACTATTGTGTTGTACAATGGTTTATCCTTACGTGATTTTTTGTTAGTTTCATGCCCATCGAACGTTGGATGAAATGCTATAGTTTTAATCCTTGTGTGCTTATAGAGCTTGTTAAACTTATTTTAAGGGCTTATTTCACAAGCTTATAACTTTTTGAGGTTAAGTTTTAAATTGAACCTTGAACTGTAGGTTGTTCATTGAGATGTGGAGAGTAGACATTTGAAATTCAACTTTGTTATCCATTGTCAAGATTGTGTCGTCCCGCATCCTTTATCTTCGGTTCACACCTTAGTCTTCCGTGGAAGCTTTTCCAAAAGGTACATATTTCATATATTTTTACTTTTCATTGCGCAACTAAAAAAGCAAGCTTAACAACAGCCGTGACATAGAGAGTGATCACAATTTGTCAGATGAAAAGTCTTGAAAAAACTTGGATTTTCATGTGTGAAATTAGCATTTGTCAATAAGGATGACAACCGGAAAATAGAATCTTTAAATTACTGCATTTGTCATTGGTTCTGCATATCTTTCAAGTTTTTAAATTATTGTGTCTGGTTTATAACTAAGGAGTTTGTGCATATAATCATCCGTTTTTACAAGTTGGCACATAAGTTGACCCATTTAGTTGCGCAATGAACAATCTGTAACGCGGAAAAAAATATATATATGTCTTCAGCATTCCGTTTGAAATTTGTAATTGTGAGCTCTTGATGTTCCACATTGAGCAAAAGATAGACTTTTACAAGAAAGTTGGTTCATACATATCTCTCAAATTATGCCAGTCTTCTTCCTTTTGTGTATGTATATGAAAACAAAAAGGATCAATTCATTATAATGATGCTAATGTTAGCGATGTTGCTGCAGTGTTTTCAGAAAATGTTATCAAGCATGGCTTGATTGTACACAAACCTGATCTTTTTATATATTTTAATGTTGGGTTTTTGGATTGGAACCTTATTCTGTGATTGGGAAAATCCATAGTTTTTCGGTACATGCTTGCGACTTTAGTTTATATCAATCTCTCATCGACATCATTTGACCTATGTTATGTTGGTTTTTATTTAGCTATCTTTGAGCGTTTTCGTGGAACAGAAAGATATTAGGTTTGTGAATAGAAAGAGAAAGGACCGACATTAAATTTTGCAAACTAGAAATTACAAGCATTTCTGTAATATTTCCTTCAATGAATAATTAATACTAATAAAGTTGGATTTCGTTGCACGCTATTAGAATCACTGCTCACAGGTGGATGAACTGTGTAATGATTGTGAGTTCTTACTATATCCTATTTTTCGTGATACACCTGTGATTCCTAAAAACATGTATATTTTCAGGAAATGGAGATACAATTGCATTGTGTTTCATTGGAAATCCTATATACTTCGACGGTAACATGTGGAGCTGATCAAAATGGTAAAATATTTCTTTTTATCATGCCTACACTAATCGTTTCATAGATCACACTATTATTAACATATTTCTCATACAATATAAAGTTAAGATTCTTTGTATTGGAAAGATGAATCATAAGGTAAGCAACATTATTTGAAGTTGTAATTTCTAAGTGAAGTATGTAACAGATCTCTAATTTTTTATGCATGTTTAAAATTAGGAGATATTTGGTAGAAAAAGGAAATATTTCTATAGTATGTAACAGATCTTTATGTTTGATTGTTAATTGTTATGATGTGTATTGCCTAAAGTTAATTTTGTTCAATGTTTTTTGATTTTGGGGGAAAGTTATTTAAGGAAAACAACGTTTTGGTTCATGTCGATTTCTATCGTGACAGACAAATAGTGCAACAAAAGTTAAAGGAGCCTTTTTGGTGGTGGAATTGGCCCAATATTGGTTGGATTTTTAGTAAGATTATGCACGTAAGAGTATTCATATGTTGCACTTTACGCAATTATAATTCATGTAAAGATATCATACATGTCTTATACTCTTCAACTTACTGATACTCAACCATGAAATGCCAAGTAATTATGTGTTTTGAAGGTCAAAAGTTATCACCTTCAAGAAATGTAGCAGATGCACAGGTAATAAGCATTTCCATTGGAGGTGGTTCACCTTTGAGAAATATAACAGATGCACAGGTGATAAGCATTTCCAAACAGCCCTTCAAGAAGTTCATTTATTATAATCTCAAACATCCTATAGTATGCAAGAGTAATATTCCAAACAACCCTTACAAAATGTATTATTAGAATATCAATAAGTAGAGCATTACTTAGTACATTTTTTTCTTTTGACCATGGGCATATTATGCCTTCTTCATAGAACCCGGTGTCTACTTTAGAAAAACTAAAAGTGTATTGCATTACTACTGCTCTGTATAACATATATGCATGCTGATCAATTTAAAACCTTAAGTAGCTGCTTATTTTTGAAAGAGATAATGGTAAAAGATCCAACTTATCAGTCAATAGCTTTCTTTATTTTTTTGAGAAAAATTAATACATGTAATCATAGGACTACATAATTTTATTTTGGGTTATACCATGGATGTGTCTCAATGTGTGATCTCAAAGTGATTATAATGGCTTGAAGCATAATTTTGACTAAGTAATTAGAAATTTTGAATCATGATCAATGTTTTCCAAACGTACAATGTAATTATTGTGACTCCTGAACTAAAAGAAGAACATCAAGTCGATAATGTGTTTTCAATAATTGCAGAAGATGCAATTCATGCTCTTGCTGATGTTGATCAAGTATCAGCTCAAGGAACTAAACCAAAAGGCTCTATGTGGTGGAAAGAAACCGGGACAGAGGTAAAACCAGATAGAGTGGTTTGCATGTGGACATGTCTGAAATGGGTAGGTTTGGGGGGCTAAATTTGGGGTTGAACCGGGTGGGTTTCGGTGCTGAAATGAGGGCTGATATGTGCGTTTAGGTGCTGAAATGGGGGCCAAAAGAGATCGGTTATTCAAGTCATTAAAATTATTCTTAAATAACAAATCTACGACAGTCCCTTTATGGAGTTCTATTGTTTACATAACGACCCAAACAAAATATAAACCTATCATTTAATGACATATTTAAGTTTTTTTTGGCAGGACGAATGGGCGGTCAAGTTAAAATATGGGAAAACTACAATGGAAATCAGACTTGGGCGTGATGGTGATCAATTTGTGTCAGAGGCATGCAGGTGCATAAAAAAAACATTCCCTTGAGAAGATGGTATCATTCGTGAGAATGGTTATATTGTTATAAGAAATCGTGATTGCAAAGTAGTTTTTTTTATATTTTATTATGTTATTTAAATAATAGAGTTTAGTATGTTGATATTGTCAAATTTTTAGTCTTTTATCATATAAAAAAAAATCGTGTTAAAAAAAATCATATAAAAAAGCGGGCTATGTGGATAAAGTCATAAAACCAATGGTAGCTAATTAAATGTTAGGATGGTGGTTGGTTTGTGTTAAGCCCATATCTTACCCTTCTTTCTGTTTTACAGCCTTGAGGGTGAGGCGATAAGTTTTCTTATTCAAATAGTTAAACGATTAGAGTTTTAATGGTCTAGAACTTAGAGGCTCAATAATATATGACATAATGTAACAGTTATACATTATTTAGTAGCTATTTTTGTAAATTGCCGTTTACAATTCCAGTACTTATCTTATTCATAGTAGAAGTCTTCAAATTTGGGTAAACAACTAGAATAAGAAGCAATTATATTTGAGATGACAGTGTGCACACACTTGAGAATGGAGAAAATAGTTCAAATGGTAGTTAACTAGGCTCTATGGTAGATGATATGGTAATGAATTGCCTCTTTAAGTGATGAATTTACATTTTTACATGGTTAAGATGTAATGTAGGTATATGACCGGTGGTCGAGTGATTGTGCATAAGGTGAATAGTCTTATCATCATGCTTTTATTTATTGGTTATTGTGGCGAACTCATTCTTGGATGCAATGATACAAGAGCTAATATTTTGGATGCTTTTGCATTTGTATTTTGGATGCTTTCACCTCCACCCGAAGGTTTGTTCAACTCTTTAGGTAAAATTTTACCATAAACGCAGCTCTAGAAGGTAGCCCCTTGAAGAAGTTCCTTTGCTCACACACGAGCCAAGATTAACAAATGAAGGTACACCTAAAGACTAAAAGGTATATATAAGATGTGTTTATGACCCTTTATTGTATTATAGGTTAAATAGTGCCAATATTCTCCACATTTTAACATGAAATACCTAAAAAGACTCTACTAAGGACCATCTCCCTTGCTGCTGGAATACTTATTGTCTATACTATGTCATGCATGTTATTGTAGATAGGGCGAAAGACTACTGAGTGACTTTGTTCAGGGTGAATGAAAGACAGGGTAGGCTACTGCGTCCGAATAAGTGGTAGTCCCTTTATATGCAGTAATGGAGCATTTGGCTGTGAGAGGTGGAAAGAGATATATGGCTATGAAGTATGTATGTAATATTGTTTAGCTTGCACTAGAATGTCTTCATAGTATGTAGTCTTCGTTTGTATGTTTAGTCATTTCATGTCATCTTAATAGCCTTGGGGCATGTCATTGGATATATTATATTAGTATCACTTTGTCTATGTAATTAAAATTTACTCTTCCAATTCATCATGGGTTGAATCATATTATGTGAGCAATTATAGACTCATCTTCTATGAACATATTTCTTTTCTTAACAAATTCAAAACCATTATTCCAAGGTTCTCCATTATATCACCTCGATCAAACATATTATTTACTCACATATTCTTAACAATCGCTCATTTTTCTTTTCTTAACAAATTCAAAACCATTATTCCAAGGTTCTCCATTATATCACCCCAATCAAACATATTATTTACTCACATATTCTTAACAATCACTCATTTATCTGTTAAATGCCTTTACATAACACATTCTCTATTGAGGTCCACATATGTAATATGAGGCGGTATAATTCAATGTTTGCCTTAACTTTCATGGGTGGTCAACAAGATATGTCTATTAATGTCGGACGTGGTCCTTTTTGCTATCGTCTGCATCATGAGATTATTTTACTCATTTTTAAAGTGATATCTCAAAATTATGGACCATAAAAAGTTAAATGTGTTTTTATAGCGTTTCAATCATTTCTTTGTATTGTAATTTAGCACTAATATTTTCTATTCATATATCTAACATGTAATTTTTTTACATAATACCACAAATAGATTTCTAAACACTATCAACGGTTTCTTAATGGTCCGTGAATTTCACGGGTCAATAAACTATTTAAACTATAAACACATTTATATTAAATCAAATTACAAGAGTACGCAACTGAAGACACATAAATCAAGTAATAACTATTCATGCAATCTTATACTAAAAAACAATTATTTCATGCAGGCTTGCGACATCCTGTTATTGCGCGATCCAATAGTTATTATACAAGCTAATGGTACCACGTCCTGTTTTCACACATGGACAATTATACGTGGCTCTTTCAGGCGTAAGAAAAGGGTTTGAAGGTTGTTGTTTTTGATGCGGATAGTAATTTATCAAACACTACTAAAAATGTAGTCTACAAAGAAGTTCTTTACGGTTTATGATCACGTATCGAGAGGTATGTACCAATTGGAATAAGAAGTGATTTATATTGTTTTCTTGATTTTACATATATTATCAATCACACAAAATGTTTTACTTACACTTTCTTTTTATACTTATTAGGTTATCAACAAATGCTCATTGCCTTGCCAAGGTTGTTAAGATTTGCTTTTCATCTACATTATCAAGATTGGAGCACGCGTGCATGACCATTTATTACATTCTTGGTTACAAGCATTGACTTATTAGTTAATATTCCTTATTGAATAAATGATTCATCCTGTTTACTTTGTGGTTTTTCCTTACTTTGTTTACACACACTAATTTCTTTTTTGCACGATCTCATCTAAAAACCCGTGAGTTACCACGGGTCTATAAGCTAGTATCTCAATATACAAAACAAACAACTTTTATTCTTTCAACCCAAAACCAAATCCTAATCTAAATGTAAATCCAAATCCTAATACTAAACCCATCTACAAACCAAACGGCCCATAAATCATCCCATTAATACATCCACCATCTTCCCACCTTTACCATTTTCAAGTTAAAAACGTTTCACAAACTACTGTCTTCCACTTGTTACTAATTAGACTTTTCACAAACAAATTGTCAACATGGCCGGCGGTGGAGCTCTCACAAATCACGGAAGCAACAAAGGTTACCCAGGAAACCTTACTCTCTATGTCACATTAACTTGCATTGTTGCAGGCATGGGTGGTCTCATTTTTGGTTACGACATCGGAATCTCTGGTAACTATTTTATGCACCCTTATATGATTATATGATCTACTACGCTGTTTGGAAAAGTTTCGATGAAAACATTTTACACAACAGTAACTTATTTTGTTTATTAGATAAACAGCACAATAGCTTATAATGTTTTATGAAACTATTTCACACCAATACATTATACATGGTCTGGCGGCATTACAAATTAAGTTTTACTGTAATTTACGGGTAACATCAATTCATTATATCAAATTGTATACATATACATTTGGCATATGCAAATGACATCGTTTCTATTAATACACTAGCAATTGTTATTTCCTAACATACATGCTAAGAGCACCCTCAATGGATAAAATTGCAAAAGTTTTTTCCTATTCTAAAAAGCCTTTTAGAAGTGGTTTTTTGCATTGCATCAATGGATTTTTGAAAACCTTTGCACAAAGACTTGACATACACCAAGTCTTTCACAAAAGCTTTAGCTAATAAATATAGTTTGCATTTAATACATTAAATGCTTCAAGTCATTGAAGACTTGGAGCATTGTGGATGCTCTAAGGAAGGTATTAGAACAAATATTTGGTGTTAGCTTAGGTGGTAAAGTCTCGTTTCTATTAATACTTTTATCTTTTAATGTAGTTATTATTAGTTAATCATTATTATTTTTATAATTATTTTTTTCTTTTTTCTTATTTATTTATTTTTATACTTATTTTTTGCTTTTGTCATATAGTTATTTTTTACTTTTGAAATATGGGCTTAAGATCGTTGCTGCAACTGCAACTAAACTATCTGCAGCAACTTTTTTTTTTTTTTTTTTTTTTTTTTTTTTTTTTTTTTATATATATATATATATATATATATATATATATATATATATATATATATATATATATATATATATATATATATATATATATATATATTTAGGTGGATTTCAAGATTTTCACTTTACCTCCTTTAACTTTCACAATTTTACAAAATTGGTCCCTCATTTATATGTAGCAGCAGATGCAGTTCCATGCAGTTTGTTGCGGGTCTCTTGAAATATACATATACATACTTATATATAAGTGACCAAATAATTCAACTTTTATTAAAAATAAATAAATAGAAATACAATATAAAGAGCGTTCCATAGTTACTTTGTTAGGTCAATATTTTCTGGAATACAATAATAATATTCGCGAAACATATTTTGACGACTAACATATGTGCCCTCCCATCCAGATGCATTTTCACTTTTATATATAAACTAAAGTGCAAGAGTGAACGATAATGGGCAACCTTCGCATAATATCACTTTAATATAATGGTTACCATCCATATGAGCAATCACAATTGTCTCATGTAGTTCCGATTGTGGTGGACTCGACCATAACGGAAAACTCAGAGTGCAGCCTCCAACATTTCCTCCATGAATTAGACTTATAACAACTCTTTTTTATGTTGAAGCAATAACCAAACCTGTGTTTGGCATTCCCATCCATTTTTCATCTTTTTTTTATTTATTTATTTTTTATTTTATTTTTCAAGCTTGATCGTCCACGAGTATTTTGTTAACCGCCGGTTCTTTAATTTGAATTGCACTTAGATTACTTATACAACCTAGCTTCTATTCAAAATTGATAAACCATGAAGCTGTGCTTAGAATTTAAAAACCGTGTCTTATTAAAAAGTTTCCAATCAAATTATAAACCATGTAGTTTTTTTTTTTTTTTTTTTTTTTTTTTTTTTTTTTTTTATATATATATTGTTTGTTAACTTAATATTTTAGAAGTTGTCATTTAAGATTAAAGTCTAAAAATATTAGGGGTATTAATAAGGGGTATTTTAAGAAACCACTTTACCCATTTATAAGTCTTTTTAAGTTTTCAAGATTAAGAATATATGTTTCATAAGTATTATAGATAAAGTTTTTGTTTAATACATGTAGGAAAATCTAATATCTATTACCGATAATATATTTTTACCGTCCTTGTTTTTAAGATTCTTATAAATAGATTTATAAGCTACTACAAATAACTAAGCACTATATACAATCAAATAATACACTAACACGTATAAAAAATTAACGGGTCAACATCTAATTAAAACCCCATTAAATGAAAAATACAAGCTACTAAACTTATTATACAAACCAGTATAATACAAATGAATTCTCATATCAATGTAAAGATAAAAACCAAAACTTTCTACTAAGGCAAGGGGGTATTTAAGATTGTGATTGGGTCTAGATTATATGATTATCACGATTCAAAAATACAATTAATCCGTTCGTTGCGTTTGGAAAAAGACTTTTGATAATCAATTATTTACATTTGTTAAAAAAAAAATCATCTAATACTTTGGTAAAAAGTGTTTATGACATAATATCCTATTACTAAAATACCCACACTAAAATATGAACAAATGTATAATATATAGATCATGTGTTGAGATCAATGTAAAACCAAAATTATCTAAAGATCCAATGAAACAATCTTAGCCAATCATTTTTTTCATCAAAAAAATAAAATAAATAAATAAATAAAAATCACTTTCCACATCTTTTTTAAAAATAAAATATCTGGCAAACGGTAAATCGTCAAGTAAAAAAAAATATATATCATCGCGACAAGCATTTTTTTATCTTTCAGTAGACGAGCACTTCAATATACTTTCGATCATTTTTTTTTTTTTTTTTTTTTTTTTTTTTTTTTTTTTTTTTTTTTACGTCTGGAAAAATCGCGTGCTTTGTGATACAAATCACATGTGATTTTTTCAGACGTAATTGAAAAAAATAATCGATAAAAGAGTTCGTCGAAAGTATATCGAAGTGCCCGTCTATAAAAAGATGATTTAATTCTCGTCGCAATTGTATGATTCGTTTTGCATAATAATTAACAATTTGCGAGATATTTAATTTTTAAAAAAGGGTTAAAATTTATCCTTTTTTGCATAATGATTAACAGTTCAATTGTCATACTATAGCTAATCCTTTTATTCATAACTTGTCAAATGTTTTTGGCATGATAGTACGGGAGTCAGATTAATTAAGTCTTCTTTGAAACATATGTAAAGTATTACTGGTATATTGTACGTGTACAAATATCTGTGTTTCTATAACATTTTCATATTTTATTACTAACATTACTTTGGTCGAATATTTATAGCGGAGTCACATCAATGAATCCATTCTTGGAGAAGTTCTTCCCATCCGTGTATCGGAAACAGATAGCGGATACGTCAACAAACCAATACTGTAAGTTTGACAGTCAAATATTGACAATGTTCACATCTTCTTTGTATTTGGCGGCATTGTTGTCATCGCTGGTAGCCTCGACAGTTACACGTAAACTTGGCCGAAAATTATCTATGCTCATTGGAGGTATCTTGTTTTGTGCTGGAGCTTTGGTAAATGGATTCGCTCAGGCCATTTGGATGCTTATTGTAGGTCGAATCTTACTAGGATTTGGAATTGGGTTTGCCAATCAGGTGATGATTCTTTACTTGGATATAGATAATTTTATATATTTGTTAAATAAAATTTTGAATATGTATTTATTTAAGTGTTTGTTGGCAAGAAATGTAATTCAGTTCACCTCTTCCTTTTTTACACTGGATAATTATTTTCTCATTTTCTACAGCTATTGTGGTGTTTGAATTCAAGTATACACAATTACTTTGCATCATAAATTACTTACTTAGTGAATTAACTTACATACAATTATTTCATTCATATGGAAATTTGTGATTGTGATTATTTTATTTATTTTTCCCTTCTTATTTGATCTCCAGTCTGTGCCATTATACCTCTCTGAAATGGCACCATATAAGTATAGAGGGTCACTTAACATTGGGTTTCAATTATCAATCACAATTGGAATCCTAGTAGCAAACATATTGAATTACTTTTTCGACATGATCAAAGGAGGGTGGGGTTGGAGGTTGAGTCTCGGGGGTGCTGTGGTACCTGCCTTGATCATGACTGTGGACTCCCAATTCCCTGATTGAGAGAGGTAATAAAGAAGAGGCAAGAAAAAGACTAAGAAGAATTAGAGGCGTTGATGACGTTAAAGATGAATTTTTTGATTTGATCATGGCTAGCGAAGCATCACAAAAGGTGGAACATCCTTGGAGAAACTTGTTGCAAAAGAAATACAGACCACAGCTAACAATGGCTATACTGATTCCAATTTTCCAACAGTTGACGGGGATCAATGTTATTATGTTTTACGCCCCGGTTTTGTTTAAAACAATTGGGTTTGGGAGAAAGGCTTCACTTATGTCTGCTGTGATCACGGGCACCGTAAATGTTGCAGCAACATGTGTTTCAATTTATGGCGTGGACAAATGGGGAAGAAGGTTTCTTTTCCTTGAAGGTGGTACTCAAATGCTCATTTGTCAGGTATATTAATATTCATCGTGTACGAAGGGGGAAAAAATCCTCAGCTCACACATTCCTCACTCTCTTTTGTCATTTGGCACTCTTTTAGAGTGAACTGTTTTTCTTGTTTGAAACAGGTTGCGGTTGCAATATTCATTGGGATGAAGTTTGGTATAGATGGGAATCCTGGGGACTTGCCAAAATGGTATGCCCTAGTGGTCGTTCTTTTCATATGTTTATATGTATCGGGCTTTGCATGGTCATGGGGTCCACTAGGTTGGCTTGTACCTAGTGAAATCTTCCCACTTGAGATCCGATCAGCTGCTCAAAGTATCACTGTATCTGCCAACATGATCTTCACATTCATTGTCGCCCAATTATTCTTAACAATGCTTTGCCACCTGAAATTCGGACTTTTCCTGTTTTTTGCTTTTTGGGTGGTTGTCATGACTGCCTTCACATATGTGTTTTTGCCCGAAACAAAGAACATTCCAATTGAAGACATGGTTGTCGTGTGGAAGAATCATTGGTGATTTGGTTCTGGTCAAGGTTTATGGTTGATGTTGACTGTTGAGCACCCAAAATGAACAAAAAGGTGATCGATCTACATAAGAAAGTATAAGAAGGAAGAAGGACAAACCAATATAGTGACATGCTTGCAAACTAATGAAGTATTTGGCTTTTCTTCTAGTAAGTAGAAGTAAATAAAAACTTAGTTTAATTTAAGATGTTTTTTAAGTGAGTTTTTTAAGAGAGACTAGTATTTTTAAAAAGTATTTAACAAAATAAGTACTTTTAAAAGTATTTAAATTAGTGAGTATTTAATTATATTGTTTCTTTTTTGTTTTTCTCTTTGTATTTATTTTCCTTTTACAAAACCATAAAATCATTCTCTTGTAATATATGAGTACTAGCGCTAAACCAACCATCGTTTCCATAATAATTAATACAGTATAATCTTTATATATTTTCTTTTACTTTGTATAAGAGTGACCAGAAGAATCCATGAAAGCTTGTTACCAGCCATTGTCCTCGTCCTCGTCCTTATAGATGACAATCATGACATCCTCATTAGAGACGATGATGATGTGCGAGATGATTCTTAGTTCTTACGATCAACAATTCTATGAATATTATATCTTCTTTTGATGATTTCGATGTGCCAACACGATCCCGGCCAAACGTCTAGCTAGACGAACATGTATGGTAGACAAACAACTAGCTGACTTCTATCATTACAACCAATATGATCAACTAAACCTAATACCATAACATTGAATGGCATTGTTAATTGAAACATTACATTTCCTTTTGCTCGTTATCGATATTTTCTTGTGATAATGTCTGAATTATTATGTACATCATGAGTGTCATCGATGACCGAGTCGGCAACGACACATACATATGATGACAACCGGATGAAGATGATGGCTGACGACTAATACTATATTTGTTACAGTTTTCTTTTTTGGATTAAATAAAAACTAGATAGCAAACTAATTATTATGGAAAGTTGGAAACGATGGTTGGTCTGGTGCGGGTACTCATATGTTATAAGAGAATAATTTTATGGTTTTGTAAATGGAAAATAAATACAAAGAAGAAAAAATAATTAAATACTTACTAATTTAAATACTTTTAAAAGTACTCATTTTGTTAAATACTTTTTAAAAATACTAGTGTCTTTAAAAAAACTCTTTTTTAAGTACAATCGTATTAAATGAAGCTAATTTTAGTATCATCTGCAAGTGAGGACTAGTTTGTGGTATCTAAAGTAACTAACTTCATGATACTCCAAGCAAATTTTTAAATGTCTAGCAAATGCTTGTAATGAGACAATTAAAGAGAGAGGGAAATGGAGTTGTGAAAATTAGTTATTGCATTAAAATGAATTCATTGATTGAAATGATACAAAGATAACAGTATTTATATTCTTACAACAGCTGACTTATTACATCGACTAACTAAGCTAACTTTGACTTTTACAAGCTTCCACACATCTTTATAACACAAAGCTTATTCCTTTGTTGCTTAGGCTTGAGCTTGAGCTTTGAAGCTGCCACACTATTGATCTTTGATGATGAGCCAAATGATACAAAGATAACAGTATTTATACTCTTACAATAGTTGACTTATTACATTGACTAACTAAGCTAACTTTGACTTTTATAAGCTTCCACACATCTTTATAACACAAAGCCTATTCCTTTGTTGCTTAGGCTTGAGCTTGAGCTTTGAAGCTGCCACACTATTGATCTTTGATGATGAGCCATTACACCCCCCCCCCCCCCCCCCCCCAACAAGTTGGCAATGTGTATGGATCACATATGCCAAACTTGGATAGACAATGATAGTGAGGGGCCTTGGACAGTCCTTTTGTTAGAATATCTGCCACTTGATGTTGAGTAGGAATGTTGGTAGGGAGTATCAGACCATGTTTGACCTTGTCTCTCACAAAATGACAATCTATTTCTATGTGTTTTGTCCTGGCATGTTGCACTGGACTAGAGGCCAGAGCAATTGCAGATGCATTATCACAGAAGATGGGGGTTGGAGATATGATGTTGAGACCTAAATCTTTGAAAGGACACTTGATCCAAGAGAGTTCGCAAGTAACATCTGCTAGAGACCTGTACTCAGCTTCTGTAGAACTTCTTGACACAACTGTTTACTTTTTAGATTGCCAAGAGATAGGATAGGATCCTAGAAATATGCAGTAGCCTGTTACTGACCTTCTTGACAAACTACAACTTGCCCAGTCACTATCACAAAAGGCCTTCAATGTGAGGTTGTTGTTTGTAAGAAAGAGAATACCTTGACCAGGACATGCTTTGAGATATCTTAAAACTTTGATTAAGGCCTTGAGATGAGGTGTTCTTGGTGCTTGGTTAAACTGAATCAGAGTTTGAGCAGCATATGCAATGTCAGGTCTTGTTATTGTGAGATACAAGAGCTTACCTACCAAAGGTCTATAGTTTGTTGGGTCATCAATAAGTTCACCATCTTCATGATTGAGTTTGATGAGAGGATCAAAAGGTGTTGATGATGGCTTGTTAGGAATACGATTATTCAGTTAAAGACTCGGTCACCCCAAGTATTGCTAAGCATTACGTAGCTCGTAGAATTATCCTTATTATAGTTAGTACGTAGCTTATTAGTAGTTAATATATGTAAATAGTATTCATAGAGTGGGTCGGGTCTTTACCCTCTGTCAGCTCACTCTACAGCTCGTTTCATGGAGCACCAAGTATTGTAGTATAAATACCCTCTCCCACCCAAGGGAGAGGGTTGGACCTTTCACATAGTTCAATCTAATATATGTGTGTTTCTCTCTCTAAGGCTCCCAACCTCTATTTCTCTCACTAAACTATTATATTTCTCCTTCTTCTATCATCTTAATTCGAACCACAATCACAAGAACCATACGTGTTTAAGATTATGAGTATCCTACAATTGGTATCAAGAGCCATGGTTACATCCTAGGGATTGGTTTGTGCTCGAATTTGGTGCTTGGTTTTGTGACTTTATTTGGTTCGAATGGTTCTTGGCTTGGTTTGATCTTTCTTGTGTTATTTGACATGTTAGTGATGTACTTTTATGATCATAGGTGTTAGTTGAACATTGTGTTT
This sequence comes from Artemisia argyi, assembly GCA_030686995.1. NCBI lineage: Eukaryota > Viridiplantae > Streptophyta > Magnoliopsida > Asterales > Asteraceae > Artemisia > Artemisia argyi. The sequence goes on from CM060680.1 coordinate 105,411,737, forward strand.
CAGTTGGCTATACCATATCTTTAATCTATTTGAAGTTTGGACTTGATTTTGGGCGTATTTCATAGTTGCGTTTAAGTCTACTGTTACATTGCTTATCTGCGTTTAGTTTCTGATTTCTGCGGTTAGTTTGCTGCGATTACTATTTTGGGAATACAAACAAATCGCAAGGAAAGTGACAGATTTGGATTTTTGTGTACTGCGATTAGCTCTTGCGGTTAAGTGGTTTGCGGTTAGTTTTCTGCGGTTAAGTTTTTTGCGGTTAAGTGGTTTGCGGTTAGTTTTCTGCGGTTAAGTTTTCTGCGGTTAAGTGGTTTGCGGTTAAGTGGTTTGCGGTTAGTTTTCTGCGGTTAAGTTTTCTGCGGTTAAGTGGTTTGCGGTTAGTTTTCTGCGGTTAGTCACTTCCTGCGGTTATCTCATCTTGTGGTTAACTCACCTTGTGGTTACCTTTCCTGCGGTTACCTTGCCTGGTCCTGCGGTTAACTCTGTTTGACCATAGTTGACTTTTTACGTCGAAACTTCAAACGGTCATAACTTTTGAACCGTAACTCCGTTTTCAGCGAATTAGCTGTCAAAACGTCCGGAACAGGCTGAATATTGTGAGGTTTCACCACGAAGTCGTGAAACGAATTTTTCGAGGCCCAAATCACCTCCGGAGTGAAGTTATTGAGGTTTTAAGTTTTCAGACCAAAAAATTTCACCGTAAAAACTTGCATCAACCGAACCAAGATCACAACTAAACAACATATAACCTTGTCAAAACTAACAATCACTACTCTTAACATACAATCACTGCTATGGAATCTTCGTGCTCGAATTCTAATGATAATGTGCTTCATCAGCCAATTAAATTGCCCGATAATGCAAAGAATAGTCGCATTGAATGTTTTCGATCACTCCATACACATCTCAAGGTTCTCTTTGCAAAACCTGGATACTTGGGAGGTTTCAATCGTACATTCGCAACACTTTTTGGTCAAAATGTTGAGACCTTCACAGTCAAAATGATTCTACACTTAGATCAACTTCAACAACAACTTGATACAGGTGAATTTTCTGAAGGTAGTTCTATGGCTGCATTCTGTGTGATCAACAACCAACTCCAAGCGTTCATTGATTCACGATTCACTGAGGAGTATGATCATGAGTGTCAAATGACGAAAAAGAGCTTTGCGACTCATACGGGAATTGAAGTTGACGTGTTCAGAGTCACACTACTCCAACTCATGGGTAATGTGAAAGAGTACATTATGGAAAGAGCAAAGCACGAGCATAAGTATGAAGACAAAGTGATGGCATGTCGGGGGCAACCATGTGATGGTAGTGTGGATTCGGGCAAAGCATCGAATGCTGGGTCAGCTATCATCGAAGGCAGAGGATCAGAGACTGAAAAGCTTGACACAACGAACAGTTCAATGACTCTTACACGTGATGTGGATGCAGATATCAGACCGGTAAAAGAACATGTGTCATGTGCTAAGGTACTCGAACTGTGTAACATTGTTGATGAACAAAAGATTCCTAACAAAGTACAACCGACAAACAATGTCGATTCAGATGTCGTTGACATGGGAAATAGCAATGTTGATCCATGTGAACAACATATGAAACACAATGAAGTGTCTGTTGTACAATGTAGTGCATCTTCTGTTTTAAAAGATGATTGTGTCGTGCATGAGTACACTGCCTATAACCCTGATGACTCCTTGACCACTAGATTTAATATCCTTAAGGATCAAGTGGCTATGTACGAACAACGTGCTAGATTTGAACTCACTGGACGTGAGCAGAACATGGAATGGCAAATGCGTGCATATATATCTGAAAATAATCTTAAGCGAGAAACATTGAAAAAGGAGTTACAATCTTTGCAAAAACAATTGGATCAAACTGTTAAACAAAAACAAGAGATTCAAAAAGGTTTAAACACACTCAAACATGATTTCAAAGAGAAGGAAACAAAACTCCTAAATGATTTCTCTAGTCTTAAAATGCTGAAAAACAAACTTGAGGATAAGTTATACACGCAAGGCCAAACCATTCAAACTGCTCAAATGATGCATAAACATAGGAAGTTGAGTGATGATCATAGTGAGAAGGATTCTACTAAGCCAAAAGCCAATTTCCTTAGAAGCGGTATAGGTGCTCAACCGGCATTATATGATGCAAACATTATGCTTGAGCCTAATCATGCCCCACCTGATGCTACATCTGATGATGAGGGCAATGAGATAGAAGATAGAACCAGAGAAAAACTTGCTGAGAAATTAAGGGATCCCCAGTGCATAGCTAATAAAATCTTGTACAATTATGATTACTCTGAAGATAATCAATTAGCTATCTTTGTCCCACAAAAGAAATTTACTCCAGAGCAAGTCTTCTGGAACATAGACATAGAAAAATTGAAAGCTGAAAGAGTTGTAGGTAACACACGCACTATGTTTAGAATTGCTCACCCAACTGCTTACCCCCTGAACACACCTAGGCACCTTGTACCTTTCACTCTCCCCACGCAAAATAATACACTAATTGCCTTATATGTCCTTGGTCAATTATTCGTTGATTTTGACAAAACATGTAAAAAGAGAATAACACCAACGGGTATTACTGAAGGGGAAAGAGGTTTTGAGCAAACAAAACAATGTTACCTAACTGAAGTCAAGCCATTTTTCAAACTTCTCAAAGAACATTTTGAGGGCCTTAAAAATACCATTAATGATGATGTGACTCAAATGAAAAAGGTTTTTAATGATGTGGAAAATGAGGGTAAACAATTGGCAATTGATCTTAAATGCAGTGAAGTTGCGAGGAAAAATATTCTCATCATGAATGAGAATTTGATTACTAAATGTGTTGCTCAGGACGTATTTTATACTGCTACTGATTCTATGTTATCTGCCTGCCAATTTCATGAGATGTCTATTGCATTGACCGCTCTCCAGAATCGTGTTGTTGAGCTTGAGGGGGAGAATTTAAAATTGTGTGAGAAAATTCAAAACGATGACCATGATAACATGGTCAGACATTTGTCAAAACTAGAGGTTGATAATCTTAATTTGCAATTAAAGTATCAACATTTAGAAGAAAGTACTAAAATCTCAAATGCCAAGACATCTTCGGATGCTCCTGAATTTGATGCATATTTTGAATTAGCCAAACGTGATGAAAAGATTCAAGCTCACACTAACACGATTCGGAACCTGAGGGTCCAAATTGCCCAATTGAAGTCAAACAAGTGTGATGTGATTGGCACCCAAAAACCACAGTCTATAGATTCTCAGAATTTTCAATTTCAAGATACCATCAATAAATTGCAACATGAAAATGATTGGTTTCGTGCTGAAAATTCAAAAGTCAAACAACATTACAAAGAGTTATACGATTCAATTAAGATCACACGTGATATAAACAATGAAAAGATAACTTCTTTGCTTAAAGAGATTGAGAATCTAAAGACTCTGGCAAAAGGGAAAATGCCAATCATCAATTGTGATAATATTGTTCAAAAGGTTTCTGCTTGTAAGAAGTATACTTGTGATGCTGTGTATATTCCTCTTCCCCTTAGGAATAATAAGTTGGTTCATAGTGACTATCTTAAACATCTTAAGGAGTGCCTTGATTTGCTTCGTGAAACCATTGAAGAGGATAGGATAGCAAAACCACTTGATGATGCTATTGTAGGTGCCTGCTTTCTCACTAATAGATCTCAGGAACTCTTAGAATATGCTATTGGTACATGTCCTAAAATTGATAGCAAGCAAGATAGGTCTACTGCATCATCATCTATGACTAAGAACAAGCATGTTACCTTTGAGGTACCCTTGGAAACTTCAGATCCCAACTCATCAAAACATGTTCAGCAACTGGAAGTGAAAAAGGCTAAAATTCCCATTAGTCCGTCTACAGGAGTAAATAGTAACACTAAAGCTAGAGAGTCTAAACCAAAGAGAAATAGAAGGAATTATAGGACTTCACCTGCTAAAAGTGTTCCTAAAAAGAAAGTAGACGACCACATGAGGAACATTAAGTCCAACTTGAGCAAAATGAGTCATAATTCAAAACCTAATTCACGTTGCAAAACATGTAATGAATGCATAATTTCGAGTAATCATGATAAATGTGTTGAGAAATTTCTGAAGTCGTTTAACAAAACCCCAGTTAAGAAAGTTTGGAGAGCTAAACAAAGTAAGCAAATTTGGAAAGCAACAGGTAAACTGTTTGCCAATGTTGGTTATCAATGGAAGCCCACTGGAAGGAAATTCACTTTAGGAGAACAGTGCCCTTTAACTAGGATAACTAATTCTAAAGTAGTGCCTATTAAGGAATGGAAGCCAACTGGTAGAACCTTCCCTTTGGAGACCCAATGTCCTTTAACTAGGCCCATTGCATCTACTAGTGAAATTTCCACCATTGAAACGAATGCACCTAAGGTCTCAGTAGCTCCAGAACTTGTTTATACTAACCAATTGGAACCCAACTCAAATTGGGGATCCGACACTCCAAATTTTCTGCTCTCGTCTGTTTCCAAATGCAGGTCGTATTTTTCGTCCTTTGATGTTTGGACTCAGGCTGCTCTAAACATATGATTGGGGATCGCTCGGGGCTCGAGAATTTCGTGAATAAGTTTATCAGGACAGTTAGATTCGGGAACTACCATTTTGGGGTAATTATGTGTTACGGAGATTATGTTTCTGGTGACAGCTAATTTCCTGGGTATACTACGTGGAAGGACTTGAGTATAATTTGTTCTCTATTGGTCAATATCTTGAGTCCGATCTTGAAGATTGCCTTCAGATATTACACATGCGTCATCAGAGAATTGGATGGTGTTGATCTTCTTAAAGGTTTTCATAGCGCCAATTTATACACCATCTCTATTGAAGTCATGATGTGGTCCTCTTCTATTTGCTTGTTGACTAATGCCTCAATGAACAAAACATGGCTATGGCACTGATGTTTAAGTCACTTGAACTTTGGTACCATCGATGCTCTTGCTCGCAGGAATTTGGTGCGAGGTCTACCCAGATTAAAGTTCAAAAAGGAACTTCATTCGGCTTGTTAACTGGGTAAACGAAAGGAGCATACTCACAAACCTAAAATTGTCAACACCAACATGGATGTTCTTTACACCCTTCACATGGACCCAGGCAGACCAATAAGTGTGAAGAGTATAAATGGGAAGTAATGTGTACTCGTTGTTGTCGACGAATACTCTCGGGTTACATGGGTAAAGCTTTTGAGAACCAAGGACGTGACTCCAGAAGTTATTATAAAACTCATCAAACAACTGCTAGTAAGACTCACATAACCATCAGAATCATTCGGACAAACAATGGAACGAAGGTTATCAACAAACAACTCGTTCTACTTCTCCAAGGCACCGATGATCCTATGGGCGGAAGCAATATGCTATAGCTTGTTACACCGAAAACCAATACTTGATACATACTCTTCACAACAAAACTCCATATGAGCTGATATATGGCAAGTAACCGGATCTCTCCTCTCTATTTGTGTTTGGTGCTTTATGCTACCCTACAAAATGACAGTCAAGATCTGGGAATGTTATAAGCTAAACCTGGTATTGGATTCTGCATTGGTTACGCTCCAGATAGTAAGGGATACCGAGTCTACAACAAACGAACCCGATAAATCCTGGAAACCGTTCACGTCACATTCGTTGAGCTGACTGAGCACATGGCTCCTGTACACATCAGTGCAGGACCCGCGTCTAAACTTTTGTCTCCTGAACCATTCAGTTCAGGTCTTGTACAGAATCCCACTCCTGCATGTACCTTATGTACCACCTACAAGTGAGCATTTGAAGATATAGTTTGACCAAACGTTTGATGAATACTTCGAGACACCTACTGATGATTCACTTACACCACCAGCTGCCGCTGCTCCAGTTCTGTACAACTCAAATGGTCCATCAGTGTCTCTTTGAATTGATCAAGATGCTCGATCTGCAAGTTACTCACCATCATCGTCAAACCTTCAATCTCTTTCGGTTCATCAAGGCACTGCAGTCGACAATTCTTTTGAAGTGAATTCATTAGCTCCTCTTGAAGATGCTCCGTACTAAAACCTGTTTGCTCATGAATCTTCTTCTGAGACATCCTCTTCAGGGAATACAAACACGGCATGATCCTACCTACATCCACATGAACATCTCAGAAGATGAATATAGGATCATCCGATTGACAACATTATTGGATATCCTTCTCAAACGGTGTTCACACTAAGGAAACTTACCACCCATGCCTTGTGGTGTTGTTATACTTCCATACTATCCAAATTCAAACCCAAAGATTCCAAGACTGTTATCTCTAAAGATTGTTGGGTTAATGCGATGCAAGATAAAGCTCACACTTTCGATCAACTTGAAGTATGGGAATTGTTACTACCTCCAGACTGTGCAATGATTATAGCTCTAAGTGGATCTTCAAAGTGAAACTTGATGAGCATTATGTTGTTCTGAAAACAAGGCAAGACTTGCTGCTAAGGGATATCGTTTACAGGAAGGCATTTATTTAGAGGAATATTTCGCTCTGGTTGTTCGTATTGAAGCTATCAGAATGTTTCTCGCCAATGCTGCAAGTCAGAACATGACGGTTTATCAAATGGATATGAAAATTGCATTTCTAAATGGCGAGCTGAATAAAGTTCTTTATTTCAGTCAACCGGAAAGATTTGTATATTTTGATCGTCCTAACCATGTCTATCGTCTGAAAAGGGCTCTCTTTGTCCTAAAACAGACGCCTAGGGCATGGTTTGATACATTGTCAAAGTTTCTCCTGGGAAACGGATTCTCCTAAGGTGTAGTAAAATAAGATGAGAATGGGGTAGTGGAACTTTACTTCGTGAGGACAGAATTTCGGCTGGCAGATTTCTTCACTAAGGCTCTCTCAAGAGAACGATTTCCATTTGTTCTCCAGCGCTTTGGAATTAAGAGTCCTTCGCCAGTATCTCTCTAACGTCTTCAGGAAGAAAATGAGGAGAAATGGTTTTGCTTCACATATCCTTGTATATATCTTATACCATATAGAAAACAGAAAAATATAAAACCTATAAAACCCATAAATATCAGAAAAATCATAAAAATCCAAAAATATTCTTCTCACGACATGTCTCTTGTGTAATCAATATTATATACGTTTCTAGAAATGTCATTCAATAATGACACGGAAACATACATATGCTTGAGCAAGAGTTTTTCGGTTTCTAATAAAGTTTTTTTCTAAAACATGTCGTTTCTCAAAATATTCTTCAAAAAAATGGCTTGCAGTCATTTCAGACTGTCACCCGGACTTCAAAACTTTGGTTTGCTATTACTTCAGATAGCAACCAGTTTTTCAAAATAGGAAAACACGTCGCCAACAAGACGGTTGTTCCTTTTACTGGGTGAAGTTATCCTGGGCATGGATTACTTTATATCCATGTTTCTCCGATCTAATGTACGTTTAAGTGCATTATTTCTGGTATAAGAAGAGAAGTCTTCTTTGTATGCAAATGATTTTCATTCTATGATTCTTCGGAAAATTATTTGAGTAATACATGGTGGTAACGTGTTGTTTGTAAATCAATCAGTCTTAGACACTTCATACAATTTGTCACTCAATTAATGACAATGGGTCATCAATTGAGGGGGAGAGTGATTTCCAATTTTTATCAACAAACGGATTTCTTGGTTGTCTCATAATTGTTATAAAAGGTTTTGTAGTTAATGGGGTATTAGTTGAAGAGGAACTTGCTAAGCTTTATCTTAAATGGCCAAATGTGTTAGTTGTTAGAAAGTTTAGGGCATTATGTGCTATTTGCGTATAGTTTCCTAGCTTTATGTAACTAAAAGGTCCATTTGTCTCACGTTGGTTTCCTCGCTTAATCCCCTAAATACGTTTTAATCCAAAATCTTAATGATGTTAGGAAACCATTGTGTCTGATGCTCTTGTTCTCTCCTCTAGCATTCGTATAATCTGATTGATTGTGTTTCGTTTGCTGTTTGCTGATAATTGTTTGATTGTTGCTGATTATGTGTTCGTGTTCTCAGGATTTGCTTAGGTATGTAGTTACCGGGTTAGAATCTTTTTCCTAAGCTCCTGATTTGAATGTTGAGATATGCGTGAATTGCCATGCTAGTGATTGTTGTTTATGTCTGATAGAAACTTGCGATGAATGTTCATGATTGCTAGTTTCTCTTCATACTAGATAGCATTTTGATGAGTTGCTTGAATGTTCTTTGATCATGATATGAATATGGTATTATGAGTAGGATAGCTGCTACGTGGTAGCAGTTAATTAAGAGTAAATCTGTATGTATGCATATCTTTGTTGATACTCTTATGCAGATTCCATGGCTGATGTGAATGTGCCTGCTCCTGCTCTAACCATTTTGATCAGATGTTCAAACTGCATTGACTGGCTTTGATTTCACCACAACAACAACATCGGTTACAACAATGACAACAACTCTTTCACCACCACCACCAGTCATCTTGTGCGTCATTAGTAGTGTGGTATCAAATGTTATGTGTTAGTACATGATTTTTTATTTCATGAGTTTCTCGTTGAACTCTAAATCATTTAGAAACTCATCATCTCTAACACATAACATGCTCCCTCAAGGATTGAGGGGGAGCAAATGTATCGTCTCAAAATCAGTCATTCTTAAATCTGACACATCTTTCTCCCAAAATCTTTAAACTTATTTAAATCACTTGGGATCACAAATCTCAAATGGTTTGAAATTTTTGATCGGGGGAGAAAATGTGATTTAAATATGAAAATCTGATTAAAATGTGATGTGTTGAACCTTAATGAATGCTATGAATGCTTTCCTATATGTGCTAAACTCTTTTGTATATCAATGCACATATTGAGGGGGAGCAAATGATTTGTGAAAAAGGATCCTTGCATCTTATGAGATCGAGTCTCAGACTTAACCAATGAATTGACGAAACAAAAACCGTCATCAATCGAAAGGACTAGTCCTGGCCGGGTAATAACTTCAAGCTGGGTTAACCAGTGATGTAAGCGTGTCTCGAAGAGGACTTGTCTGAGTAGAGTGTACCATTTCGAGAAACCTTTGTGGACTTGACCAGGCCGGGTAATAATTTCAAGCTAGTTTAACTAGTGATGTAAGCGTGTCTCGAATGCCTGTTCATGTTTACTAAAGGTGGATCAATTCTAAAGTGCAACTCTTCCCGACATGTGTACATTTTCAAATCAAAACTTATGAGCACATGTTAAGGGGGAGCATTTGAAAATGGCAAAACTCTCAATGTGTTAACAAAATGTGTTTCTTAATCATAAACATGTTGAGAGAATTTTCAATGATTTGGTGTATGGCAACATAGGATAGTCATGAAGTTATAAGGTGGCTAAGGTTAGGAAAACCGTCCTATGATCCGCCAGAGTCGGAGGGATCTACCCATGGACAATACCCAATAGATAGTATTAGAAAGTCCGTAGGTATGATTATGAAAAAAGGAGAAATGTGAGAATGGAGAAAGAAGGGGTTGAAGAATTAAAAAGAAATGAAATGAGAAAGGGTGAAAAGAAATAGCCCTCCAATTATTCAACCTTAGGGCAGAAACCGGGTTCAATACATATGCTGCTGGTGGTTACCAAGGTAACACCGGTATTGAAGACAAGACGTCATGGACCCAGTGACGCACTGCACTAAACCTTCTAGCCACTCAAGTTCTCTCAAAAGGACTTGTTTCATTCTCACGGGGAACCGGTGTAAACTATCAACGTATCTCTTAGAGATGGTTGATATTGAAGCAGGAGACCTCTCCCTAATCTCCGCATAGGAAAACCAAACGCACTTATTGAGTCTAGAGCCTCGAGATGCATACCAAGATCTCATAGGAACACGTGATATTTCTACCTTGGTTGTTCAACATTAAGGACACCAGTGGTAAACTTATGAGTCCTACGCAGATCTTAGTAATCTGCCAGAACATTTATGAGGGATGTTGCTTTAGTATCTCCCAGTGATTGAATGGAAATTCCTGCCAGGGTCAACATCAAGCAGCCCTGAAAGCAGGTCACTTAGGTAATTCCTTGTGGATTACGCTTAGTGGTCGCGGCGGTTACCAATGGTCTACAGTCGTGGAGAGTACTCCAGCGACTCACCCAGTCGTTGATTTACTTAGGTAGATCGTGTAAATCCTCACGGGGGTTTGCCGATTGGGAACGGTCTTGGTTAGGATTAGAAGGATTCATCACACTATGCTGTTGACAATCTCTATTTCCAAACCTATAAGTACCGGATGATTTGTTGCTAACTGTCTACTTGCAGGAATTTCTGACTGTTGCGGTTGATTGCTGAAAAGATGCTGATCCATCAACACATGCTCACACTTTAACTTCACAATCTAAGAAATCATGATCATTGGTTGGGCTTCATTTATGCTTCCACAACTCTGATGCAGAAGATCATGATCCAGAAAAGTGTGAGCATGCAAACACAATGATGTTCAAATCACATGGAGACATTACTACTCAAAGATGACTTGCAGATACTCACTTGGATGATGAACTCGAAGTAATGCCAAAGATCATCCAACTCACTGAACAAGTCATCTAGAGTCTGTTGCTGAATGTATGAAGACATGTTTGAAGAATCAAAGTCTACGAGCTACAAGATTTCAAGGATGCAAGAATTCTGTGCTTATCTTCTGGGGTGACCTCCCTTAGGGGGAGATTGTTAGGAATACGATTATTCAGTTAAAGACTCGGTCACCCCAAGGATTGCTAAGCATTACGTAGCTCGTAGAATTATCCTTATTATAGTTAGTACGTAGCTTATTAGTAGTTAATATATGTAAATAGTATTCGTAGAGTGGGTCGGGTCTTTACCCTCTGTCAGCTCACTCTACAGCTCGTTTCATGGAGCACCAAGTATTGTAGTATAAATACCCTCTCCCACCCAAGGGAGAGGGTTGGACCTTTCACATAGTTCAATCTAATATATGTGTGTTTCTCTCTCTAAGGCTCCCAACCTCTATTTCTCTCACTAAACTATTATATTTCTCCTTCTTCTATCATCTTAATTCGAACCACAATCACAAGAACCATACGTGTTTAAGATTTTGAGTATCCTACATGGCTTCACATTCAAAAGACCTGCACTTTGAAGTAATTCCAGGGTATACTTCCTTTGTCTCATGATCATACCATTTGAGTTTCTAAGAAATTCAATACCAAGGTAATAATGTAGAGAGCCCAAGTCCTTGATACTGAATTCAAGATGAAGTTGCTTCTTGATGTGATTGATAAGTGAGATGTTATTGCCTATCAGAATTATGTCATCAACATAGACTAAGAGGCACAGAAAGTTATGGTCTTTTTTGTAGGTGAATAAAGAGGTGTCTGCATAACTTTGAATGAAGCCCAGTTATTGAAGAAAAGTGGTAAGTTTGATGAACCACTGTCTGTTGGCTTGTTTTAGTCCATAAAGTGATTTTTGAAGTTTGCAGACACTGTTTGGTGAGTGAGGAGTGGTGTATCTTGGAGGTAGCTTCATGTAGATCTCTTCTGTAAGGTCTCCATGCAAAAATGCATTATTAATATCCAGTTAAGCTATGTGCCAATGGTTGTGAGTTGCTATGGCTAACAATGCTCTAACTGTAACCATCTTTGCTATAGGGGCAAAGGTCTCATGAAAGTCCACACCCTCCTTTTGTGTATAGCCCTTAGCCACTAGCCTTGCTTTAAACTTATCTATGGTACCATCTGCTTTTAATTTGATTATGGGCACCCATTTGCAATCAATAGGTATCTTCCCTGGTGGTAGTGTAATGACTATCGATGTACCATTCTCTTTAAGGGCTGTCAATTCAGAATTTACTGCAACTATCCACTTTGGGTCCTTAGCAGCTTGAGTGTAAGACTGGGGTTCAAGTATTTTGTTAATGGTATTGATGAGGTGTCTGGTGGAAGGTGTGTTGATGTTATTGTAGTTAATAAAATTAGTATAATGATGTTTGGATGAAGTTTGTGATTTTGGTAAGTTGAGGTGGTAATCTTTAAGTTTAGTTGGAAGTTTTGAAGTTCTGGTTGATGTTCTTGGTAGAGGTGGGGGTGGTGATGTTGTGTTCTGTGTAGATGTAGCAGTGTGTGATGGTTGTTGAGTATCATGTGATGATGATTGTAATGGTGTTGGTTGTTGAGTTTGCTTTGTTTGAGCTTCTGTGTGATGAGTTGTTATTTGTGGTGATGGTGAAGAAATTGGTGAAGTATTTGTGGAAAAGGTGTAGGGGTGGTTTGAGGTGTGAAAGGAGTGTTTTTGTTTGGTGAATAGGGATAATATTGAGGTGCAGGGTAAGAAGGTAAAGGTTCAGTTGATGGTTGATGTGGTTGACTCGTTGGTGAGATGTTTGAGTGAAATGGGAAGATAGTTTCATGAAATGTAACATGTATGCTTGTGAATAGTTTGTGAGTGGTGAGGTCATAAAGAATGTATCCTTTTTGATTATCTGGGTAGCCAATGAAGACTGAGGGTATAGCTCTAGCAACAAATTTATCATTGAGGTGTTGGTGTGTAAAGGTTTTGCAACCTATGACTCTCAGATGTGTGAGATCAGGGGTGGTTCCATACAAACATTCAAAAGGACTTTTGTGTTGAATTGTTTTTTATGGAAGTCTATTGATGAGATAGGTGGCTGTGAGTATGCAATGTCCCCAAAAATGAGAAGGAAAGTTGGCTTTAAATTTGAGTGCTCTTGCTACTTCAAGTAGCTGTCTATGCTTTCTTTCCACCCTGGCATTTTTCTGGGGTGTGTATGGACAAGAAGTTTGATGGATGATGCCACTTTGTTGAAAGAATGTGGAAAGAGATTGATTTACAAATTCAGAACCATTGTCACTTCTTACAACTTTGATTGTTTTATTGAATTGGTTTTGAACATAGGAATGAAATTTTTTGATTTGGGAAGTGGAATGAGCTTTACTAGGGAGTAAATATGTCCAAATGCTCTTGAGAAATCTTCCACAATGGTTAAGAAAAACTTGCATTTATTAATTGTGGGATGCTTGTAAGGGCCCCAAATGTCAATATGTACGAGCTCAAATGGTGCAGAAGCATGTGATGCACTAATAGGATATGGTGATGTATGTTGTTTAGCTAAAGGAAAGATATTTATAACAACCCACAAAATCTCATTACTGTCATTCCCATTACAATACCTATAGTAGGTATTTCACATGTAAATTTTTGCTTTTTATGTGCATTCATTACTTGCATGACTCTCTAGACCTGCTCACGTATCCACACAAGCCAAATATCTCTACCTACACATCCTATAAACCCCTGGTATGTTAAGCATAAGATCACAACAACACCATAATAAGTAATCTACCAATCTAACATACTAAACATATCACAAAACCCAAATGAACCCTAATTAGGTCTATGTGCTTACTAAACTCTATATGCTTAACTAAACTAGTTTGAAAGTGTCCAAGGCTTAAGTATGAGTTACCTTAGGAACATTAGGATACCTTAGGACCCTTAGGAACTTGTAAAACCCCTTAGAACTTAGGTACAAGTCTCTTAAGCACAAAACCATAACTAGATTATAACTTCCTGGAATTAGGTCCAAACCTTCCCAAAACTTTACCATAGGCTACCACCACTTAGTATAAGCCCCTTAGGACTTAGGATTAGTCACTAGACACTCATAGGAACCTAATTTAGGCACTAAACCCTAGGATAAACCCTAATCTCCCATTAAGCAAAATTAGGTCATTTAGGTCATGAAACTAGGTCAAAACCATTCCGAATCTTTAGTTTAAGCTACCACCACCTAGGAAATGATCCCTAAACCTTAATATTAGTCATTAATCACTCTTAGGACCCTAAACTAGGCACAAAACCCTAATTATAAACCCTAAGCTAGTACAAGCCCTAAACTAAACCTAAACTAGTAAAACCTAAACATAAACACCTCAAGCACCTTAACTGATGAGATGAAAAGTGTACCGCTTTTAGGGGGTCATTTAAGCCCAAATTCGAGATTAATTGATCAATTACTACCCTAAATCGTTTCTTTTGTCATTTTAGTTACTTTGGATAAGAAATCTGGAAAAGGAAGCACTTTGGACGTTTTTGGAGCGAAAAAAGTGAAGATAATGACAAAGTCTCCAAATCATACTGAAATTGGAACCTGACGGCATCAGGAATTGCATGTGACGCCGTCACTCATGGACAAAGAGGTGGGTAAATTAAATACACGTGACGCGCTAGAATATTTTGGAGAATTAACACGTAACGGCGCACCAAGGCCGTCACGTTCAAATTACAAGAGACGGCCAAGAGAATAATAATACATGACGGCATCAGATTTGGATCTAGGCAATACGAGAGTTTTTATGGCGGCAAGTTGAAGGCGTCAGGATTTACACGTGACGCCGTCAGACCCAAAAATCTATATATAGTTTTCTATTTTTCATTTGTTAAAAGAGGAGAACTTTGGGATAGTTTTGGAGAAACCCTAGCACGATTTTTACCTTACTTTTAAGGGTTCCAAACCCTTGATTCATCCACGTTTAATTGAAGATAAGTTTTCCAATAATCATTCAATATGTCTATATGTTGTTTGATTCTATCTTATGCTTGTCTTTATTTAACATGCTAGGCTAGGTTTTCTTTGTGTTTGCTTAGATGTAATGAAACCTAGTTATTGATTATTGGTTGGTTGTTTGTTTATAATTGTTGTGGATGAATGATATTGATGTTAGGCTTAAGAAAGCTGGCAAACTTCCAATTGGTAACATGCTTGAACGTCAGAAGAAATATGATCGGATGTGTACTACGATTAATTGGTTATATTTAATGCATAAGTAACTACTAAGGAGGCAATGTTAGGAGCTAGTAGTCGGCTCGACATAGGAAGAGGTAGAAGCTTATAGAGTTAGGGAAGATTGTACACGTCCCTACGAATGGTAACCCATCATCCATGCAATTGTAACAAACTAATCAACTAGTGAAAGATAGCTAGGGAGTAGTGAAATATAAGTAAACACATTTCTCTGATTATTGTTTTTCTCCACATTTACTTTCGTGTCATTTCATTTTATTTCTATTGCATTTGTAGTTATTTGGGTTAGTTGACTAGCAACTAATTCCGCCCATTCTTCCAAAACCCGAGATTTTTACTTGCTTTCCATAAAATATAAAAATACAACAAGAATCATCCCTCATCTCTAGACCAAGTTTAATTAAGTTTTAACCCTAGCAAACACTATTCTTTGAGTTGAACGATCAATCCCCCGGTACTTGCCACTACACTATACTACATCGGTCAGGTACACTTCCTGGTAGGGATTGCAAGCTTCCCAAGATCCTTTGAGAGGTAAAACCTTTTGCAAGGCTGCAAAACCACGCATCAAGTTTTTGGCGCCGCATCCCGGGGAATAGTTATTGTCTAGGTTGAAATTTCTTTTTAATAGGTCTACTTGCTAGATTCCTTTCTAGTAAGATTTTTATTTTATTTTTTTAGGTTTCTTTGGTCTATCTTTTTCTTTGTTCCTTTGTTCCTTTGTTTGTAACCGTTGCCATCCGCCATCATGGAAGGTGGTAATCTCTTTGATCCCATCAACCCACGACATCAAAATCACCCATAAAACCCACCACAACCAAATCAACCTCCTAGACCCCGCACTTTAGGAGAGTACTCCCGTCCTAGCCACCAAGGCTATCGAAACACCATTGAGCTCACTCAAGGAGCCAATGTGTCTCCCTTGCGATCCGACACCATCCGGTTGGTGCAAAGCGGATGCGCATTCCATGGATTTCTTTCCGAGGATCCTAATCAACATCTCAAGGATTTCCTCAAAATCATAGATTCCATAGACCTTGATGTTTAAACTCGAGAGACGACCCGATTGTGTCTCTTCCAATTCCCTCTACGTGACCAAGCTAGTCAATGGCTTGAGCGTTTACCCGCGGGATCCATCACCTCTTGGGATGATCTCACCACTCGTTTCCTTGCTCAATTTTTCCCACCGGGGAGAACTACTAAGCTTAGAAATGACATCTTGATGTTCCAACAACGTCAAGGTGAAACTCTTTATGAAGCGTGAACTTGTTTCAAGGACTTACTCCAAAAAGTCCCACATCATGGCATAGATCTTTGGATCCATGTCCAAATTTTCTATGACCACATCAATCTCTCCACGAGGTAAACCATTGACCAAGCGGCCGGTGGCAAGCTACGTGATCGAAGTGCGGAAGAATCATGGGAACTCATAGAAGATCTTGCTCTCTATGACAACGAAAGTTGGAATGATCCCCGTGATTTGAAAAAAACGGTCGAGGCAATACCTTTGCCTTCAAACAATTCAAGCACTCCCAACCGTAGGATCATGGAACTTGAAGACCGAGTCAAGTTTCTTATGAAATCCTACGTAGCTCATAAACCTTCAAGCCAAGTGAACAAAATCACTTCTCCATGCAAATTATGTAGTGGTCCTCATGAAACTCATAATTGCATGGAACTTCCCAAACGAGCTTTTAAGGATAGGTAGCCCACCACTAATCATGGACCTCAAAATTTCAGCGAGGCCTCCGAAGCATGGAAGGATAAGCCAAATTTCAGACGGTACCAGACTCGGAGCGTATCCTTCAATGATTCTCCCCCACTCACCTGGTCCGAGCATTATCCACCTCAGAAGATCCCTAAGCAAAGCTATGAAGAAACACTACGAAAGTTTTTTCTCTCTCAAGAAACATAGCTTTTCACGCTTGAGATTCAATTCAGACAACAACACGCCGATGTCAATAACAAGGTTGGTTACCTGTTGAACGCTATCAATGAGCGCATTGCTAGTAAATCGACTCAGGCTGAAGGGGTCAAATCCGTCACCATCATTAATCAGCCACCTTCCCATTTAATAATAAAGAGCCCTAGTAAACCCTTTAAACATATGTCACCAAAGGTGAAGGAAACTAGGGATCCTTCTGACTCCTCGGGACCAATCCACTTTGTAAACACCATTACCACAATACTTGCTCCTAAACCTGATCAGAGCCAACAAATAACTATGAATGGGGGTTATGAAGTATAAGGTGAAGCCCCCAAGAAGGACCACGATGTAGCTATGGGCCCTATAAACTTGCCCGAGGACCCCATCACACAAGGGGTCGAATGAGTGGAAGGAGTCGAAAGAAGAATCCGAGGGGCCTAAGGAAAATCTGGAAATCTTGGATAACTCTATTATGGAGGAACTCGAGAAAGACACGGTAGGATTTCTATAGGGTCTAGAAATAGGATAGAGGAAGGCGACTCCAAAATTTTTAAGATTTCTTGCACCACTAGGAAAAAGCTTATAACCGATACATACATAGATCCTGACCTCCCTGTAAATGCGATCTCTCTCTCCCTTTACAACGAAGCCTTCCCTGAGCAAATTACGTGTAAAGGACTCAATAGCATCAGGATAGTGAAAGGGTTACCAGTTATGATTGGAGGATTCATCTATAACATTGATCTAACCGTGATCGATGACATATACTCATTCATTAACCCAACATTAACTAACCTCGTCTTCGGAAAACCATTTGTAAAAGAAACAAGAGTAACCTTAGATGAGAGCGATGGTAGTGCACTATTCACCAATGGTGTCAGGAAAATTATTTTTCGTAAAGGTAATGAGGAAGTGTATGATACGCGGGATTGCGCCCTCGCAACAGGTTTTACCTCTCAAGGGATCTTGAGAAGCTTGCAATCCCCGCCAGGCAGTGTACCTGATCGTTGTAGTATAGTATAGTGACAAGTACCAGGGGATTGATCGTTTAACTCAGGAATAATGTCGCTAGGATTAGAAAGCCTACTAAACTAGGTTTAGAGATGAGGGGTGATTCTTTTTGTGTTTTTTATTTTTATGAAAAGCAAGTAAAATCTCAGGTTTTGAACGAGTTGGCGGAATTAGTTGCTAGTCAACTAACCCAAATAACTAAAGATGCAATCAAAATAAAATAAAAAGAAATGAAATTAAACTAATGTGGTGAAAACAATAATGAGAAAAGATGTGTTTACTTAGATTTTATTACCCTAGATATCTTTTACCAGTTGATTAGCTTGTTACAATTGCATGGATGAAGGGTTATATTCCTTAATACTAGTCGTAGGGCCATGTACAATATTCCCTAACTCTATAAGATCCTACTTCACTCCTATGTCGAGCCGACTAAAAGCTCCTAACATGGGATCATTAGAATTCACTTATACATTAAATACAACCAAAAATCATAGTACACCTCCGATCATGTTTCTTAAGACGTTCAAGCAAGTTACCAATGGAAGTCTGCCAGTTTTCTTATGCCTAACATCGAATACAATCATCCACAACAATTATAAGCAAACAATCAACCAATAATCAACATCTAGGTTTCACTACATCTAAGCAAACACAATAAAAACCTAGCCTAACATGTTAAAATAAAGACAACCATAAGATAGAATCAAACAACACATAGACATATTGAATGATTATTGGAAGACTTATCTTTATTCAAACATGGAAGAAAGAAGGGTTTGAAACCCCTACAATATGCAAAAAATTCGACCTAGGGTTTATGCTTCTAATGTTTCACACTTTGTTCCACACTTTATAATGAAAAATTGGAAAAATATATATAGATAAAACATCCTGACGGCGTCATGTATTAGCATCTGACGCCGTTAACTCGCCGCCAAGTTAAGAGTCGTATTGCCTAGATCCAGTCTTGACGCCTTCATGTATAAATATACTCGGGGCCGTCACATGTAACCTGACTCTGGCGGCCTTGGTGACGCCGTCAGGTTATTAATACTGAAAATGTTCTGGGCCGTCATGTTATAATATCCACTTCCACCTCTTTTATCACTCTTGACGTCGTCATGTATGAATCCTTGACGTCGTCATGTATGAATCCTTGACGTCGTCAGGTACTGTTCCCAGCAAGGAATTTGAGACTTTGCCGTTTTCTTCACTTTTATGCTTCAAAAACGTTCAAAATGCTTCCTTTTCCATATTTCTCCTCAAAAGTACCTAAAATGACAAAAGGAACGATTTAGGGCAATAATTGATTAAATAATCACATATTCGGGCATAAATGACCCCTTAAAAGCGGTACACTTTTCGCCTCATCAAATACCCTTACACTTGAGATTTGCTTGTCCTCAAGCAAATGCGCTTTTATTCTAATCAAAATACAAGTTAGGGGTCATTTAATACTAATATAAAAGTAATTACAACAAATAATGGTTCAACTAAAAACCAAAAACAAGCACGGAGGTCATACACTAGCACCTCACAAATAGTGTTTAGATACTCACATCTCTCGGGTGTAGTAAAGTATATATCACAATATGGAAATGGAAAACATCTCTCACTACCTGTCATAGCAAATAGATTACCATAGGTGATGCGTGGGAATCACAACAGGCTTTACCTCTCGAGGGATCTCGAGAAGCTTACAACCCCCACCAGGCAGTGTACCTGATCGTTGTAGTATAGTATAGTGACAAGTACCGGGGGATTGATCGTTCAGCTTAGGAATAGTGTCGCTAGGATTAGAAAGCCTAATTACTAGTTCTAAAGGTGAGGGGTGATTATTTTTGTATTTTTATATTTTTTAGAAAGCAATTAAAATCTCGGGGTTTTGGAAGAGTGGGCGGAATTAGTTGCTATTCAACTAACCCAATACTAAGATGCAATCAAAATAAAATAACAAAAATGAAAATAAACTAATTAAACTAAAGTTGTGAGCAGTAATTGGAGAAAATGTGTTTACTTAGATTTCACTGCTCCCTAGATATCTTTTACACGTTAATTACTTGTTATAATTGTATGGATGACGGATCGTATTCCTTAATACCATTTATGGGGTGGCATACATAACTCCCCAATTCTATGAGCTCTTATCTCCTCCTACACCATGCCCAGCACAACTATAGGGATTGTAAACAGTGGCTCATGCATTAAATACAACCAATAAAGACCTAGTACGCCTCGGTTCATGTTTCTTAAGACGTTCAAGCATGTTACCATTTGGAGATCTGCCAGTTTTCTTAAGCCTAACATATAAATCATTCATCCAAGACAAGAATAAACAAGTAATCAACACATAATCAATATCTAGGTTTCATTAGATCTAAGCAAACACAAAAGAGATCTAGCCTAGCATAATGGAATTGAGACAAGAACAAGATATAGACAACCAACACATAGACATATTGATTGAATTAGAAGAACACTTATCTCAATTACAATGCAAGGTCTCAAGGGTTTGGAACCCTTGAAAAACCTGTAAAAGTTGCACCAAAATCGTCTTTAGGGTTTCTCCAAAACTTCTTTCCAAAACTTCTCTCTTTAAATGTAAAAAACTAGAAAACTATATATAGGAAAATAGGGATGACGGCATCAAGAACAAAGGTGTGACGCCGTCATCTCACCGCCAAATACTTCCTCGGACGGCCTTGATCTACTTCTGACGCCGTCAAGGCCTAGGCCGTCACACAAATTACTCTTGACGCCCTGTGTGTGACGCCGTCATCAACTACAGATTTTAATTCTTGAGGTTTTGACGCCGTCATGAATTTACTCTTGACGCCTTCATGTACTGTTCCCAGCATGGAAAATTGAGACTTTGCCGTTTTCTTCACTTTTATGCTCCAAAAACGTCCAAAATGGCTTCTTTTCCAGAATTCACTCTCCAAGTACCTAAAATCACAAAAGGAACGATTTAGGGCAATATTTGATCAAATAAATTCGGATTCGGGCTTAAATGACCCCCTAAAAATGGACCATTTTTCGCCTCATCATATACCCTTACACTTGAGATTTGCTTGTCCTCAAGCAAATGCGCTTTTATTCTACTCAAAAGACAAGTTAGGGGTCATTTAACACTAATATAAAAGTAATTACAACAAATAATCGTTCCACTAAAGACCAATAGACAAGCACGGAGGTCATATACAAGCACCTCACAAATAGTGTTTAGATACTCACATCTCTCGGGTGTAATAAAGTGTAAATTACAATATGGAAACGGAAGATATCTCTCACTACCTGTCATAGCAAAATAGATTACCATAGGCTTGGGAAAGGATCAAACCTCCACCACATGGCGTAAGCACCTAGGATAAACTATCAAAGAGGTCTTTTAAAGGGTTGTAACGTTAGGTATAGGGATATGAATTACACGGTTTTGTTGGATAAAGGAAGTTTTACTGGTGGCGAGTTAACAATCTTGGTTAATTACATGTACAATATGGCGTTGCTAAGCCAAGACTAGACTCGACTTAAGCTAATAAATGAGAAATAACAAAAACATAAAATGAAACGGGATGGTAGTCCGTATGTTTTTTCTCTTTTTCCTTTTTCTATTTTTTTTCTTTTTCTTGATTTTTTCGATTTTTTTTTTTTTTTTTTTTTTTTTTTTTTTGCATACACTCTTACCCTACCATCCAAAATAATACATCATAGGGGATGAGAATTCCCCTTACACTTGAATCTTTACATACTTTACAATTAATTATTCTAATGACTCGAATTTAGAAAATCAAAACACTTGGAGCACTTTTAAGATTAACGTACAATTGGGGGTAATAAGTGATGTTCTTCCCCATTACTCCATAAGATAAGTACTTACCCATGAGTCCCAATCGTCCCAAAACAATATGTACAAAGATATGACTCGACTTAGCAACCATGTAATCAATTAGAAAGTTAACTTAGGGTTTAACAAATAACAATAATGCACTAAAAATGAGCGCATACACGGAAGGCTAAGGCGATTTGGTTGTACATTTAAGTGGGGTGTAACAAATTCTTCCTTTAAGTAAAATGCTTAAAGTTAGAAACGAAAAGATAGGCTCGGAGGGGTGTACTAGGGGTTTCGTGTACTAAAAATGAGTACAACGCTAAGGGTGTGGGAAAAATTAGTTGACTTAACTAGCCAAGTAATATGACTTAAATGGTCAAGTAATTATGATACGGGTTTAACACAAGGGTGATCCTAATGCCTCTTATCATGTAGTAAATCCTACCACACGAATGTAGTCTCACTAGCGGTCTCGGGATGTATCACTAACGCAAGTTCTAGAATCTAAATGCTACCGGTACACTCATAAGCACTAATAGTAAATGCTTTTCCTATCAAATCTAAAGGCGAACCTCACATATTTGGGTGGAAAATTTTTCTGAATATACGGTTAAGTGCTAGTCATACAATCTCCTATCCATGAGACGCTTGCTATGGCTAAAGTTTCACTCCTAAATGTTGTAAAAAATTTTAAATTTGGCGCTAAAATTGTACTAACAAGTATTTCTCATAGTTTTATTACACATCTACTATTAAACAAAACAAACTCAAGCGAAAGTGCATATGTAAGGTATCATCTTTTTACCCTCCCCTTACACTTAAGATGAACATTGTCCCCAATGTTCAAGTAAAGAATGTAAAAGTGAAAAAGTAAAGAGAATGAAATCAAATACTCCCCTGATTCGCTCGGTATGGATTATAGGTTGGCCAGGTTAGATCTTCCTCCAAGAAAACGAACAATCAAAGCTTCCCTTCCAGAATATAAATCATCTCCTTGTCGAACATAACCTATAAATCCTGACAAAATAGACAAGACAACCTCGCGTAAAATCGGCGGCATCCTATATAAGTTTCTAAATCCTAGAAAACAAAGTAAGATATAATGCTTGTGGAATGAAGTTTGCAGATCTCCCGGAGATTATAAAACTTAATAATTCACAAAAACCATAAGACTCCGTTAGAAAAACAAAACCGGTAAAATTTCCAGATTTTTAACTCCTGACGCCGTCAAGAGTAAACTCATGACGCCGTCAGAATGGACCTGCAGAAATTCTTATGTTAAGTTTCCGGAAAATTTCTGGAAAAACTTGGTCTTACTTCCTGGAAAATCCTGCAAAACTTCATTATGACTCAATACAAGCATTTGACTCTAACGAATACGAATATACATGTTCATTTAATATTGTGGAGAATCATGATCGGTTTGTTTCTTGAAAACATATTTGGGGTTTCCCCTTACACTTATCTTTTGCAAAAATACTTTTAGGTTGGAGTTAAGACTAGGCCAAACAACATAGTAAAGTATTTCCACATTTTAATTTAGAGACATGATCAACCAACAATAAAAATAAAACATGCATACGGAAGCAAATAACAATCAAACAAATAAAATCACACAAAACATGGGTTGCCTCCCAAGAAGCGCTTTTCTTTATTTACGAGTCTTGTAGCTAGACTCAAGGTCATGGGTTACTACGTGATACGGGTGAGTTCCTCATTGAGGACATCTTTGGGATCGAACTTAGGTTTCAACTTTCTATCGGTTTCCTTAGTATGGTACGACCTTTCAAACTTTTCTCCATCCGGATCATACAAGGTCATTCTAATATGCCATGACCCGTCACCTTCTTTAGGTGGCTTGTCCCACCTCCATTTACACTTGTCTCCCTCTCTTTTCCATTTATTCCTTTCTATGTTGATGGGCATTACGCTTAATAACTCAATCATCTTCCTAAAGACTAACGGGTCCTCAAAGGGGTCTAGCTCTTCATCTCTAGCTATGAGTTGTTCTACCAAATGTGTCTTTTCAACAAAGTCTTTTTCTAGATAGAATAGGCATTGAGGTCCTATAAAGTTCCTTTCTATCCAAGGTCCATATCTAGATGGTCTTCTATTCATCTCTACCCAATGCGGTGTCGGTTCATCATCACAATCATAACTATGCTTCTTTACATCGTACACCGACCAAGTATCGCCTTCACCTACCGCTATCTTGGATTCCTTGCAATCTATCATGGCACTAGCGGTTGCTAAAAATCCTCTTCCTACCAATAATGGGCATGTAGTGTCACTAACCATGTCTAGGACGTGAAAATCCGCTAATATAGTTAACCTTCCTACGTGAACAACTACATCCTTAATCATTCCAACCGGGTGGGCAATACTCCCATCCGCTAGCCCTATCAATACCTCCGTTTCCTCTAACTTTCCTAGCTTAAGAGCGGTGAATAAGGATAAGGGAATCAAGTTGAGGCTTGACCCTAAATCGGCTAGTGTGTCGAAAGCTTCGGATCTTCCTATCTTACAGGGCAAAACAAATATACCCGGATCATCAAGCTTTTTAGGCAACTTGTTTTGAACGAAGGCGGTCCCATTTTTACCTAGCTTACACTTCTCATATTTTTCTAGGAGGGCACTATAGTAAGGAGCACGTGCTAAGACATCAATGACGGGGCGTTCAAGGTGAAGTTCTTTGAATTCATCGTCAAGGTCTTGCGTAAGAGGTGTTTCAACAATGCTTTTGACCGGCTCTATAGTGGGTGTTTTATTTGATTGGTCCTTTTGGGGAACTTGGTTTTGTTTGAAACATGTGCTCGTTGATTTAACCGAGTAGTATTGTGGACACGAAGTGGGTGACGAAACTGAGGATATGGAATTAATGGTTAGTTTCGGATTCTTGATCGTGTCGCTCGGGAGTGCTCCCATTTCTCGGTCATTGAGAACTTTCAACAATGCATCAATTCTAGTGGTCATCTCGCTTTGCTTTTGTTTGAAATCGGCTTCAAACTTAGATATGCGAGCTTCTTGAGATGCCATGAACTTTGACATCAATCCTTCAAGATTGTTGGTACTACCATAGTTGTTAGAAGGATTGTTGTTGAAAGTACGGTTGGATGGTGGACCGTTTGGTTGGTAACGATTAGGCGGATTGGAAGAATTGGTCTGATTTTGTTTCCACCTAAGGTTTGGGTGATTTTTCCATGAGGGGTTGTATGAATCACCGTAAGTGTTTGGCTCGGGCTTGAAAGTGTACCACTTATCTCCCGCTTCGTCGGTACGCGTGGATGCGTAGTCCGCAAAAGCTGTTCCGGGGAGTTCCACACAATCACGAGTGTCATGGGGACCACTACATAATTCGCATGAAGAAGTGATTTTGTTCACTTGGCTTGAAGGCTTAGGAGCATCGTAAGATTTCATGAGAAACTTGACTTGGTCCTCAAGTTCCATGATCCTACGGTCGGGAGTGCTAGAATTGTTCGAAGGCAAAGATATTGCCTTGACCGTTTTGTTCAAATTACGGGGATCATTCCAACTTTCGTTGTCATAGAGAGCAAGATCTTCTATGAGTTCCCATGATTGTTCCGCACTAAGATCACGTAGCTTACCACCGGCCGATTGGTCAATGGTTCGTCTCGTGGAGATGTCGATATGGTCATAAAAAATTTGGACTTGGAGCCAAAGATCTATGCCGTGATGAGGGACTTTTTGGAGTAAGTCCTTGAAACGAGTCCATGCTTCATAAAGAGATTCATTTTGACGTTGTTGGAACATCAAGATGTCATTCCTAAGCTTAGTAGTTCTCCCCGGTGGGAAAAATTGAGCAAGGAAACCAGTGGTGAGATCATCCCATGTGGTGATGGATCCCGCGGGTAAACGCTCAAGCCATTGACTAGCTTGATCCCGTAGAGAGAATTGGAATAGGCGTAAACGGGTAGTCTCTCTAGTTGCAACACCTAGGTCTATGGAATCTACGATTTTAAGAAAGTCCTTAAGATGTTGGTTTGGATCTTCGGAACGAAGTCCATGGAATGCACATCCGCTTTGCACCAACCGGATGGTGTCGGATCACAAGGGGGTCACATTGCCTCCGGTGAGCTCAATGGTGTTTCGGTAGCCTTGGTGGCTAGGTCGGGAATACTCTCCTAAGGTTCGGGGCCTAAGGGGTTCTAGTGGTGGGTTTTGTTGTGGTGGGGTGACGGGTTCAAAGATGTTACCACCTTCCATGATGTCGGATGGTAAAGAGTTACGAACAAAGGCACGAAGAAATAAGATAGACTAAAGAAGACCTAAAAAAAATAAAAATAAAATCTTACTAGAAAGGAATCTAGCAAGTAGACCTAATAAAAAGAAATTCTAACCTAGACAATAACTATTCCCCGGGCTGCGGCGCCAAAAACTTGATGCGTGGGAATCGCAACAGGCTTTACCTCTCGAGGGATCTCGAGAAGCTTACAACCCCCACCAGGCAGTGTACCTGATCGTTGTAGTATAGTATAGTGACAAGTACCGGGGGATTGATCGTTCAGCTTAGGAATAGTGTCGCTAGGATTAGAAAGCCTAATTACTAGTTCTAAAGGTGATGGGTGATTATTTTTGTATTTTTATATTTTTTAGAAAGCAATTAGAATCTCGGGGTTTTGGAAGAGTGGGCGGAATTAGTTGCTATTCAACTAACCCAATACTAAGATGCAATCAAAATAAAATAACAAAAATGAAAATAAACTAATTAAACTAAAGTTGTGAGCAGTAATTGGAGAAAATGTGTTTACTTAGATTTCACTACTCCCTAGATATCTTTTACACGTTAATTACTTGTTATAATTGTATGGATGACGGATCGTATTCCTTAATACCATTCATGGGGTGGCATACATAACTCCCCAATTCTATGAGCTCTTATCTCCTCCTACACCATGCCCAGCACAACTATAGGGATTGTAAACAGTGGCTCATGCATTAAATACAACCAATAAAGACCTAGTACGCCTCGGTTCATGTTTCTTAAGACGTTCAAGCGTGTTACCATTTGGAGATCTGCCAGTTTTCTTAAGCCTAACATATAAATCATTCATCCAAGACAAGAATAAACAAGTAATCAACACATAATCAATATCTAGGTTTCATTAGATCTAAGCAAACACAAAAGAGATCTAGCCTAGCATAATGGAATTGAGACAAGAACAAGATATAGACAACCAACACATAGACATATTGATTGAATTAGAAGAACACTTATCTCAATTACAATGCAAGGTCTCAAGGGTTTGGAACCCTTGAAAAACCTGTAAAAGTTACACCAAAATCGTCTTTAGGGTTTCTCCAAAACTTCTTTCCAAAACTTCTCTCTTTAAATGTGAAAAACTAGAAAACTATATATAGGAAAATAGGGATGACGGCGTCAAGAACAAAGGTGTGACGCCGTCATCTCGCCGCCAAATACTTCCTCGGACGGCCTTGATCTACTTCTGACGCCGTCAAGGCCTAGGCCGTCACACAAATTACTCTTGACGCCCTGTGTGTGACGCCGTCATCAACTACGGATTTTAATTCTTGAGGTTTTGACGCCGTCATGAATTTACTCTTGACGCCTTCAGGTACTGTTCCCAGCATGGAAAATTGAGACTTTGCCGTTTTCTTCACTTTTATGCTCCAAAAACGTCCAAAATGGCTTCTTTTCCAGAATTCACTCTCCAAGTACCTAAAATCACAAAAGGAACGATTTAGGGCAATATTTGATCAAATAAATTCGGATTCGGGCTTAAATGACCCCCTAAAAATGGACCATTTTTCGCCTCATCAATAGGCTTGGGAAAGCATCAAACCTCCACCACTTGGCGTAAGCACCTAGGATAAACTATCAAAGAGGTCTTTTAAAGGGTTATAACGTTAGGTGTAGGGATATGATAAACAAGGTTTTGTTGGATAAGGCAATATTTACTGGTGGAGAGTTAATCATCTTGGTTAATTACATGTACAATATGGCGTTGCTAAGCCAAGACTCGACTCGACTTAAGCTAATAAATCAAAAATAACAAAAACTTAAAACAAACATAGAATGAAACTGGATGGTAGTCCGTATGTTTTTTTTCTTTCTTTTTTTTTTCTTTTTCTTGGTTTTTTCTATTTTTTTTTGTGCATACACTCTTACCCTACTGATGAGTGCTCAAACACTAATCATTTTTGGTCAAATATGAACTGCAAAACATACAAAAACACTCAGTAATGCATCAAAATACTAAAAATATTTCAAAATTGTGTTTTATATGTTTTAGATGCAAAAAGAGTAAAAACGATTGAAAAACGTACAAAGTTTGCAAAATTGGCAATTTCAGTCCCCCAACTTTCATAAAATGTCAAAACTAGTCCCTGGTCATTCAAAATATGGAAAATTATCACCAAAGGGCATTTTAAAATCGTAAGTTTTCATAATTAGTCCTTTGGTGAAAAATCTCAAAAGTTTTGGAAATTTACAAATTCAGTCCCTAGAGTTTCAATTTTGGCAGATTTGGTCCCTGGTGGGAATTTTTGGATGAAAAATCATTTTTTGGTCCTTGGAAAATCATAAGTTATCACAAATAGCCCTTGGATCATAAGTTTGGGCAATTGACAGAAAAAGTCCCTCAACTTTTGAAATTTACAAAAATGGTCCTCGGGTGTTTTTAAAATGAAAATTTTATTTGTGATCCTTGTACTATTGATATGTGGCAGGAAAAGACCTTGATACAAGTTTGAAGGATGTTACATTTTCAGTCCCTAACTTTCACCAAATTACATATATGGTCCTTGTATTTAATAAACAAACCAAATGGACCATTTTTATTATCATAAGCCATAAACCAATACCAAATCCAAACCAAACAACCCCCTGATCCACCAGGCCCACTCTCCTAAGCCCACAATCAAAACCAACCCAACCCCATTTATTATAACCTGGTCAACACCCAGGTCAAACACCATCTCCCCCACCTTTTCTTCCCATTCCCTGCAACCTGCCCCCTCCATATCCCCCCTCCTCACCACAAAATCCTCACCAATACTCCCCTTTGTCCCCTACAAACCCTCCCCCTCATTAAATGTCTCACCCACCTCACCAACTCCACTCAAACTGCCAAGTTCCCAATTTCCCGCCAAAACCTTAATCAACGGCCATGATCAAAATTAAGCCATCCAACGGCCATAAATGAAGTGGGAAAGAAATTGAAGCACCCCAGGTTCTATTTAAGTCAAAAAAAAAAAAAATGAAAAGAGAAGCAGTAGTTAGTGTAGCAGTAGAATAGAGTAGTATTAATGTCGAATGTAGTGTAAATTTCATTTTAAGTTGTATTCTTAGCTTAAAAAGGTTGTAATCTACATTTTCAGTGTATTGGTAATTTGTTTCAATCATCAATTTCAGGTGTCTCAGTTGAATTCAGTTTTTGCCATTTTTCTCTAAAAAATCTCAAATTAATTGTAAGCTGTTAAAAGTTGTTTTTATTTGGTTGGTTAAGCTTATTTTAGTGAATGACAAGCTTTTATAAGTTTACTATGCATTAAATCCAGTTTCAAATCAAGTTCAATGAGAATACTAAAAATAAGAAATAAATAGCTTAAAGAAAAAAAAATCAAAATTCAGTTGAGGAAGGAAAGAAGCAAGGAGTATGGTTGCTTCATGAATTCAGGGGAACTAGAGCTCATGGGAGCACTTAGGATATGGTTTTGATCCCTAGTCCTCAGGTTGCTAAGTAGCTTTGGAAGACAAGTAAGGTTTTGGACATTACTTTCCTATAATCTTTGTTAAGTGATTTTTGTTGTATTTACTTGTTTGATTCTGATTAGTTAGGTATAATTTAGCTTAATATAAGTTTATAAATCTAATTTAGGTGTTCATTTGTTCATTTGCTTTGAAATTCCTCAAATCAGTTTTCTTAAGGAGTGTTTGGATTGCCCTGCAATCTTGTGTTCAGGTCTGTTGCAATAGCTATAATTGGTTCACCCAAGTTACTTTAGATCATATTAGCTTAGTTTAGTCATAATACCTCAGTGTTGTTTGCCTAAAAGTCAAAAATCCATTTTAAGCTTCATCATAGTCCACTGTGTGGACTTTAGATTCCACAAGCACTCAAATCATTCCATAGTTAGTTTAGGTTGTGAAATTTCAATACATCTAGGCTTATTACAACTTATTAGATCAGTGGTAACCATTAGAATCTCAAAAAAGTCAAAGTTCCAAGTTTTCATTAAAAAGTCAAATTGCACTTTTGCAGAAAATCTCATTTTTTCAAGGATTTGTTTTGATTTATCTGTTAGGATCTAGGGTTTGTTCTTTTCTGGATTTGTAGTCCAACAGCTCAACTTTGAGGTCTCACCATCCTTTCATTTTTGCAATTTTTCTGTGGGCCCCCACACCCCTCCAAAGTAGGCTGCAGGGAGGGGATTTCCCCTGCTTCAGCAATTAACGCAACCACCACCACCACTTTGGTGGTGTTTTCTGGCCACCACAGTGGGCCCCACAACCACCTCTTTGTTTCTTTGAACCCCCCCCCTCATGGCCCTTTACATGTTTTGACCATTAGTTTGACCTTAAGACCCCTGGGACCCACCTGAAACCACCCCTAAGTCTTGTCCCATTGTCTGAGTTGAAATAAGAAATCCAAGTGCTTTTTGTGACTTAATTGCTTATCCTGTGAACCCCATGTGCTTATTCTGGATTTTTGTGACTTTTTGTGACTTAGTTGTTTTTACAAAAGTTAGTAGTTTTTAGTATTAAAATAGTTTTGTAAAAGAAAAATCAAGAAAAACCAATTTAATAATAAGTGATAGTTTCTATTTAATGTAATTTAAATTTAAAATTTCATTTCTAGATTTTTATTAAGTACTTAGCATTTTTATATTTTTATTAATTTCCTTTTATGTTAAAGTAATTTTAACAATTTTCTCAGATTTTTATTTTGTCATTTAGTATTTATTAGATTTAATATTAGTTTAATTAATAATTAATTAATAATTAAGTTTTAAATAGCATAATTAGTTTTTATTAAGTAAACCCTAGTTTTTATATTTTTCCTAGCTTTTATAAGTTATAAAATAATTTTAGGAATTTTCTTATAATTTTTACTGTTCATTTTCTATTTTTCTTAATTTAAAATAGTTTAAATTAATTAATAATTAGTTTATAATTAATAGTAATTATTTAAAAAGTAGGAAAAATATATTTTAAGTTTGAAAATTAGTTTTATAATATTTTAGATTTTTCCAAATTTATTTTTCATATTTTTAGTGTGATTTCATAATTAGTTATAATTTAGGCTAATTTAAATAATTAATAAGTAAATAGAAAATAGTATTTAATTAATAATAATTATATAAATAGTGTAAAAATTAATTTTAATTTTCCAAAAAGTTTCTTTTATTATTAGGATTATAAAAATGTAATTTTCGTATTCGTAAGTATTTTATTTGTACAAAACTCGCGTTTTATTTTGTACGTTCACGTTACTTTAATCTGAACGTACGCGTTTTAGGTTTTAAACGTTTCTGGTTTTTCCAAACTTCCAGTCTTGTTTATATAGCTTATTTAAGCTATTTCCTTGTAGATTCCCTAGTTTAATCAATCTCAAACCCCTTTCCATCCAAATTCACCTGATCACAGATCCGTTTGATAACCATCACACCTCGTCGGGACATAACGACCCGGGGAAACACTATATTTCGCGGAGTATTGAGCCTAGGTAGTTTGAATTTGTTGACCATATACTTGGTTAATTTAGGTTGACTGTTCTGAGCCAATCAAAATTTGGCGCCGTTGCCGGGGAGGTTGTGCGCGTTTTTCTAAAAAACGGTTTGCTGATTAGTGCTTTTGGAATTCAATCCTTTGTAAATTTCCCATCCTTGTTCATATTATCTTATTATTATCATATAAAAACAAAACCGTTCCCGAAAA
Source organism: Artemisia argyi (assembly GCA_030686995.1). Taxonomy (NCBI): domain Eukaryota; kingdom Viridiplantae; phylum Streptophyta; class Magnoliopsida; order Asterales; family Asteraceae; genus Artemisia; species Artemisia argyi. The sequence continues at coordinate 105,443,251 of CM060680.1, forward strand.
CATTTTAAACTCAGTTTTCAACGAACACAAAAAAACACAAAAACATTTTCTTTCTCATTTGTACAAAATGTTTACCCAAAAACCCAAAAATATTCACCTTTACCCTCTCACATCTTTGATTCTTCATCCCTACCCCTCCCTAAACTTTTGATTCTTTCTATGTCTCATCCACACCTTCTTATTTGCCATTGGTGTGGTAATCCTTATAATGGTGGCAATTGCCCCAACTGTGGCATGGTAGAGTCAGGAAACGGGTCTGTCTATAACCAAGATCCCTATTCTTACCATGACACGACTGATTCATTCCATCAGTTACCACACCATGAGACTCAGCAGTTTTACTATTGTGAGTACTGTGGTGGTTCACATTACACTTCTGATTGTCAATCGGGAAACACGCTTGTCTATGAGCAGTTTCCTGATAACAATTATGACTCTAGCACATACAACCCACAGCCACATCAGTTTTACTGTTGTGATTACTGTGGAGGTCCACACTCTAGCTCGGATTGTCAAACAAGGAATCCATTTCCTTGTAACAATTACGACTATTCGTTTTCAGACCCACCTCTACAATACCATATGATTCACACAACTCCTCATGATACTGAGCAAGACCTTTTACTAAAGGCTCTTGATATATTGAAAGAACTTAAGGAGGAGTTGGTTACTACATCGTTTCAAGACTCTCGTGAGAAATCTATGACAGAATTACTTGCTGAAGAACGAGAGGCTAGAAATGAATTGAGCATGGAAGAATTGCTAGTCTTAGAACAAGCAGCTATAACACGTGCCAAATTTGGTAAAGCTGCTCTTCTAGACTGTGATGATGATAGTGATAATGAAAACACCCTTGATATCCTTTAATTTTATAAGGGTTCGCCAGATTCATCATTTGTGATTCCTCCCATTGAAAATCAGGGAGATAATAATGAGACGGAGAAATTACTAGCAGAGGATCAAATGGAACTCGTACAATCCATGAATGCTAGCTCCTCTCCACTCCCTCAGTCTATTGATATCACACCCGAGGTTCCCACTCACTCTTTGATCATGGGGGACGAGCATCTTGACACTGTTCCTAAAAAGGAATCGGACGAATTCATAAAGTCTAGTGTTGAGAACCTTGTCCCAATCCCAAGAGAGTCACAGGGAACTCTTGAGCATATGTGTAATATTCCTTCCCCTCTTGAGTGTTCAAATGATCATTTTGAGACCTTCTCAGATTTTTATGATGATTGTACATCTCATGGAGACATTGAGTATATTGAGGCATCACTCCCGCAGTTTGATGCTGATCCTCTTCTTGAGGAGTTCGCCGATGAACTTACTCACACCAATCAACTTTCATTGGAAAGTGATGATGGTCTCCTCGATTTCGAAGCCGATCTGGGAGAAATTGAAAGTCTCCTATATCATGATCCACCACTCACTTCTGATCCCAACACTCCAATTGAGAATGTTAATATTTTTGTTCCCGAAACATTCAATACTACTCTCACCAATCCTCTATTTGAATTCGAATCTGAATTCACTTTGATTTCTGATAATCCACTCTTTGGTATTCGGAATGAGGATTGTCATGAGTCTATTCCACAACATGAGTTCACAGATTCACATCATGTGAATGATTCTCTTCATGAGGAGTTCTCCGGTGAACTCACTCATCATATCATGACTCCTCCGGAGTTTGATAGCCCGGGGGGAGATGCACTCAATCATGAGGATTTGCAAATTCCCACCCACCCTCCCGGGAAGTTTATGAGCTTAACCTTTGAAATCCAAACTCAGGCTAATGAGCCTCCTCTCGAGGAAGAAAATCTAATCATGATTTTCATCATGGTTTTCTTCCTTTTCTTCACCTACAGGGTGACTTCTCTTGTTCTTCACTCCTTCGGGAATGAAGATACTATATTTGACCCCGGCATTTTCATGTATCATTATCTTGAGCTGGGTACTTATCTCATCGGTGTGGAACTTTCACGTGCTTCAAATGTTTGTCCAAACATCTTGAATGAAAGTCCGATGGAGATTACTTCTTCCACATCATGCTTCCCCAAGGACAAATGAATTCGGGGTCAAGTCAAGCTAGCGACTCGGTAAACAAAAACAGTAGCATGCATATAGGGTTTTCACCCTAATTGTGGGGGAGTTACCCCTACAGTGGTTACTTATGAAGTGAAAATACAAAATGGTGTTTTCCACATTTAGCTTGTAATGTTGCCCTTTTACGTTCTAAGAGTCGGTATAATAGCCGGGACTTTGAATATTGAGGACAATATTCATTCTAAGTGTGTGGGGGGGGGGGGGGGGTATTCTAGCGAATTTTATCACATTTTACCATCTAGTACCCCCGTTTTGGCCAAAATTTCAAAAATTAATTTTTTTTTTCACTTGTGCTTCAAAATTTTTGTGGTTATCAGTCCGCCATGTCTAAACGACAAAAGGATTGGCTAATTTAGGAGCAAACGGCTCTTGGTAAAGATATATCAAATCCGTTTATGGCTTGTAATTTGCCCAAAATTGTATGGTACCTCAACTCGCCATATCCTAAAAAGCGAATGAGTTGGCTAGCCCGCAAGATTATGGCTTGTGGTAAAGGCAGTGGAAAAACCATAATTGGTAATCAGCTCACCAAGATGTTGACTTTGTCCATCAAGAGTTGCCTAGTCCAGAAGCAAACGGTTTTTGGTAAAGACTAATCAAATCCGTTGACAGCTGGTGGTTTGCTAAAAATCACATGGTTATCAGGTGGACCATAGTTCTTACTTGAATCGATACATCTGGCTACTCCAGAAGTGATGGCTTTTGGTAAAGATTTTAAAATCCATTAAGTTTTCAAAACAGTTTATTGCTAGGGACTAGCAATAGTTTAGTGTGGGGGATTGATGAGTGCTCAAACACTCATCATTTTTGGTCAAATCTGAACTGCAAAACATACAAAAACACTCAGTAATGCATCAAAATACTAAAAATATTTCAAAATTGTGTTTTATATGTTTTAGATGCAAAAAGAGTAAAAACGATTGAAAAACGTACAAAGTTTGCAAAATTGGCAATTTCAGTCCCCCAACTTTCATAAAATGTCAAAACTAGTCCCTGGTCATTCAAAATATGGAAAATTATCACCAAAGGGCCTTTTAAAATCATAAGTTTTCATAATTAGTCCTTTGGTGAAAAATCTCAAAAGTTTTGGAAATTTACAAATTCAGTCCCTCGAGTTTCAATTTTGGCAGATTTGGTCCCTGGTGGGAATTTTTGGATGAAAAATCATTTTTTGGTCCTTGGAAAATCATAAGTTATCACAAATAGCCCTTGGATCATAAGTTTGGGCAATTGACAGAAAAAGTCCCTCAACTTTTGAAATTTACAAAAATGGTCCTCGGGTGTTTTTAAAATGAAAATTTTATTTGTGATCCTTGTACTATTGATATGTGGCAGGAAAAGACCTTGATACAAGTTTGAAGGATGTTACATTTTCAGTCCCTAACTTTCACCAAATTACATATATGGTCCTTGTATTTAATAAACAAACCAAATGGACCATTTTTATTATCATAAGCCATAAACCAATACCAAATCCAAACCAAACAACCCCCTGATCCACCAGGCCCACTCTCCTAAGCCCACAATCAAAACCAACCCAACCCCATTTATTATAACCTGGTCAACACCCAGGTCAACACACCATCTCCCCCACCTTTTCTTCCCATTCCCTGCAACCTGCCCCTCCATATCCCCCCTCCTCACCACAAAATCCTCACCAATACTCCCCTTTGTCCCCTACAAACCCTCCCCCTCATTAAATGTCTCACCCACCTCACCAACTCCACTCAAACTGCCAAGTTCCCAATTTCCCGCCAAAACCTTAATCAACGGCCATGATCAAAATTAAGCCATCCAACGGCCATAAATGAAGTGGGAAAGAAATTGAAGCACCCCAGGTTCTATTAAAGTCAAAAAAATGAAGAGAGAAGGAGTAGTTAGTGTAGCAGTAGAATAGAGTAGTATTAATGTCGAATGTAGTGTAAATTTCATTTTAAGTTGTATTCTTAGCTTAGAAAGGTTGTAATCTACATTTTCAGTGTATTGGTAATTTGTTTCAATCATCAATTTCAGGTGTCTCAGTTGAATTCAGTTTTTGCCATTTTTCTCTAAAAAATCTCAAATTAATTGAAAGCTGTTAAAAGTTGTTTTTATTTGGTTGGTTAAGCTTATTTTAGTGAATGACAAGCTTTTATAAGTTTACTAAGCATTAAATCCAGTTTCAAGTCAAGTTCAATGAGAATACTAAAAATAAGAAATAAATAGCTTAAAGAAAAAAAAATCAAAAATCAGTTGAGGAAGGAAAGAAACAAGGAGTATGGTTGCTTCATGAATTCAGGGGAACTAGAGCTCATGGGAGCACTTAGGATTTGGTTTTGATCCCTAGTCCTCAGGTTGCTAAGTAGCTTTGGAAGACAAGTAAGGTTTTGGACTTTGCTTTCCTATAATCTTTGTTAAGTGATTTCTGTTGTATTTACTTGTTTGATTCTGATTAGTTAGGTATAATTTAGCTTAGTATAAGTTTATTAATCTAATTTAGGTGTTCATTTGATCATTTGCTTTGAAATTCCTCAAATCAGTTTTCTTAAGGAGTGTTTGGATTGCCCTGCAATCTTGTGTTCAGGTCTGTTGCAATAGCTATAATTGGTTCACCCAAGTTACTTTAGATCATATTAGCTTAGTTTAGTCATAATACCTCAGTGTTGTTTGCCTAAAAGTCAAAAATCCATTTTAAGCTTCATCACAGTCCACTGTGTGGACTTTAGATTCCACAAGCACTCAAATCATTCTATAGTTAGTTTAGGTTGTGAAATTTCAATACGTCTAGGCTTATTATAACTTATTAGATCAGTGGTAACCATTAGAATCTCAAAAAAGTCAAAGTTCCAAGTTTTCATTAAAAAGTCAAATTGCACTTTTGCAGAAAATCTCATTTTTTCAAGGATTTGTTTTGATTTATCTGTTAGGATCTAGGGTTTGTTCTTTTCTGGATTTGTAATCCAACAACTCAACTTTGAGGTCTCACCATCCTTTCATTTTTGCAATCTTTCTGTGGGCCCCCACACCACTCCAAAGTAGGCTGCAGGGAGGGGATTTCCCCTACTGCAGCAGTTAACTCAACCACCACCACCACTTTGGTGGTGTTTTCTGGCCACCACAGTGGGCCCCAAAACCACCTCTTTGTTTCTTTGAACCCCCCTCCTGGCCCTTTTCATGTTTTGACCATTAGTTTGACCTTAAGACCCCTGGGACCCACCTGAAACCACCCCTAAGTCTTGTCCCATTTTCTGAGTTGAAATAAGAAATCCAAGTGCTTTTTGTGACTTAATTGCTTATCCTATGAACCCCATGTGCTTATTCTGGCTTATATATATCCACTCAACTAGTTTGAACCAGAATTAACCATAGTGGGTCCCACTTAAGCTCATTTGAGCTTATTTCTTCATTTGGTCAACTAAAGTCAATTGTGGTGCTAATAAGCATCCACAGTGCTTATTTTTAAGTTACAAAAAAGTTGTTTTTACCAAAGTCAGTTGTTTTTAGTATTAAAATAGTTTTGTAAAAGAAAAATCAAGAAAGACCAATTTAATAATAAGTGATAGTTTCTATTTAATGTAATTTAAATTTAAATTTTTATTTTTAGATTTTTATTAAGTACTTAGCATTTTTATATTTTTATTAATTTCCTTTTATGTTAAAGTAATTTTAATAATTTTTTCAGATTTTTAATTTGTCATTTAGTATTTATTAGATTTAATATTAGTTTAATTAATAATTAAGTTTTAAATAGCATAATTAGTTTTTATTAAGTAAACCCTAGTTTTTATATTTTTCCTAGCTTTTATAAGTTATAAAATAATTTTAGGAATTTTCTTATAATTTTTACAGTTCATTTTCTATTTTTCTTAATTTAAAATAGTTTAAATTAATTAATAATTTGTTTTTAATTAATAGTAATTATTTAAAAAGTAGGAAAAATATATTTTAAGTTTGAAAATTAGTTTTATAATATTTTAGGTATTTCCAAATTTATTTTTCATATTTTTAGTGTGATTTCATAATTAGTTATAATTTAGGCTAATTTAAATAATTAATAAGTAAATAGAAAATAGTATTTAATTAATAATAATTATATAAATAGTGTAAAAATTAATTTTAATTTTCCAAAAAGTTTCTTTTATTATTAGGATTATAAAAATGTAATTTTCATATTCGTAAGTATTTTATTTGTACAAAACTCGCGTTTTATTTTGTACGTTCATGTTACTTTAATCTGAACGTACGCGTTATAGGTTTTAAACGTTTCTGGTTTTTCCAAACTTCTAGTCTTGTTTATATAGCTTATTTAAGCTATTTCCTTGTAGATTCCCTAGTTTAATCAATCTCAAACCCCTTTCCATCCAAATTCACCCGATCACAGATCCGTTTGATAACCATCACACCTCGTCGGGACATAACGACCCGGGGAAACACTATATTTCGCGGGGTATTGAGCCTAGGTAGTTTGACTTTATTGACCATATACTTGGTTAATTTAGGTTGACTGTTCTGAGACAATCACCTACCATCCAAAATAATACATCATAGGGAATTTGCATTCCCCTTACACTTGAACTTTTACATACTTTACAATAAACTACTCTAATGAATCGAATCAAGATAATCAAAACACTTGGAGTACTTTTTAAGATTAACGCGCATATGGGGGTAATATATGATGTTCTTCCACATTACTCCATAACACTAGTACTTTATGCATGAGTCCTAACCGTCCCAAAACAATATGTACAAGATATGACTTGACTTAGTGATGAGTGCTCAAACACTCATCATTTTTGGTCAAATCTGAACTGCAAAACATACAAAAACACTCAGTAATGCATCAAAATACTGAAAATATTTCAAAATTGTGTTTTATATGTTTTAGATGCAAAATGAGCAAAAACAGATGAAAAATGTACAAAGTTTGCAAAATTGGCAGTTTCAGTCCCTCAACTTTCATAAAATTACAAAACTAGTCCCTGGTCATTCAAAATATGGAAAATTATCACCAAAGGTCCTTTTACAATCATAATTTGTCATATTTAGTCCTTTGGTGAAAAATTGGAAAAGTTTTGAAAATTTACAGTTTGGTCCCTGGTGGGATAATTTTGAATGAAAAATCATTTTGGGTCTTTGGGAATTCACATGTGTCACTTTTAATCCCTGGATGAAAATTTTGAGAAAATTACAAGTTTAGTCCCCGGAGTTTGGAAATGTGCAAAATTAGTCCCCGGGTATTTTATTTTGGAAAATATTAATTTTCATCCTTGTAATATTTAAATGTTGTCAAAATTTGTCCTTGTGAACACTTTGGAAAATCACCACAGCCCCCCTCTAACTTTCTGGAAATTACACCTTTGGTCCTTGTGAAATAACACTTAACCAAATTGGACCCTATGCTTTATTATAAACCCAAAAAGCAAACCTGATCCAATAACCACCCTTAGCCCATCACAAGCCCAACCCCACTCCCTAGCCTGTTCTAATATAAACCCAGTCAACCCACGTGGTCAAACCGACCACTGTTCACCATCCCTAACCCACTTCCCCCGATTTTCAGCTCAATGTCTCCCCTCCCCCTCCTCCTTTTCACCAAACCTTCACCTTTTCAATTAATTCCTACACCTACACCTTACCTTCCCTCCTCCTCATTAAATTCCCACCTAAACCACCAACTGCCCAATCCAATTTTCCCGCCAATATGGGATTTGAACGGCTGAGATCAATTATCACCATCCAATGGCTCAGGAAGAGTGGGAAAGAAAGAGGATGCATCCAGGGACTATAAAAGTCAAGAAAAGCAAGAAGAAAAGAGCAGTTAGAGTAGTAGTAGTATAGCTTAGGTTAGAATTGTCGTTTTAACTTAAAATTCCTTTTCCAGTTGTAATTTTTTAGTTAAAAAAAGTATTGTAATCAGTCTTGTAAGCCTTTTGTTAACTTAATTTAATATAAATTTCCAGTTTACTCCACAAATTCAGTATTTGCAAGTTTTACTTAAAAATCTGTTTTATCTTTAATGTGAGTTAAAGTTGTTGATTGTTGGTTGTTTTAGCTCAAACTAGTCACTTATAAGCTTTTACAAGCTTCTTAATTGTTAAAACTAGTTGTAGCTTCAAAACCAAAAAAAAAAAAAAAAAAAAAAAAAAAAAATACAAAAAATTAGAATAAAATAAAAGAAAAATAAAAAACCTGTGTTCAAGGAAGTTAGAAGCAGAGAAGGTTGTGGATTCTAGAATTTCATGGTTTAGAACCTCTGGGGAGGATATAGGTTGTGTCCTTGATCCTTGTTTCTCAGTTCCTTGCATTGGCTTGATTGTAAGTATTTTCATAATTAGTGGCATAATCTGTGATCTTTAGTTTTTGTTGTTAATTACTGTTTATTTTTGCTTAATTAGATTTATTAAAGCCTAGTGTAACTTAGTTTAGAAGCTTTGTGGTTTGATTAGTTCATTTTCTTTAAAAACCTTCAAAACAGCCATTTAAGGGGATGTTTGGCATTGCACTGCTCAGGAGTGTTTGGTTGTTTGTTTGTGCATATTTTTGTTTGTATAACTCACATTAGGTCTAAATATGGTTTGCAAGTCACAAAAAATGGTACCTTATATAGCATAAAGTCAAATTCACAAAAACACCACCACCACAGTTAACTGTGGTGGTCATTGTGTCCTATAAGCCATCATCTCATGAGATAATTTGTTGTTTTAACTTATTTTGGTTGTAACTTAACTTAAAATCATGTTCACAGTCCATTAGAATCATCCAAAACTCAAAAAAGTCAAATTGTTAGTGTTATGTGAAAAAGTCAAAATAGCACCTTTTAGATTTTTCCAAAAATTCACATATTTATTTTGAATTTTGTGTTAGCTTTCATGGATTGAAACTTGTTGTAACTTATTGTCTACCACATCATCTTTGATTTTGCATGGTCTATTCATTTTTGTGAATTTTCTTCTGGGTCCCACACTGCTTGAAACTCAGCTGCAGGGCAGCCACCCCCTGCTGCAGCAGACTCAGTCCCAACACCACCACTTTGGTGGTGGTTCTTGACCTCCACAGTGATCCCCAAGCCACAAGACTTGTACCTTTCAGCCCCCCCCCCCCTGGTAGACTTCAACCCTTGACCACTGGTTTGACCTTGAATCCACTGGGACCCACCTAAATCAGCCCATCTCTCTTGTCCCATTTTCAGTCCTAACACAATAAGCCAAGTGCTTATTTGTGGGCTTATTGCTTATTCTGTGGTAAATTTGTGCTTTTTTCAGCTTATTCATGTTTCCTTAGCTTATTTACACTTAAATCATCCATTGTGGGCCCCCCTAACTGCCTGCATCATCAATTTCCTTTGACAGTTGACCAAAGTCAATTGTCACTCTAATAAGCTTGTAGCTAGCTTAATTCTAAGTTCCATTAAAATTGTTTTCACAAAAAGTTTTTTGTTTTTAGTTATAAAATAGTTTTCGAAAATAAAAATCCAGAAAAAACAAAGTAATTTTAAGTGATAGTTTCTATTTAATTTTATTTAAATTTAAATTTTTATTTTTATATTTTTATTAAGAACTTAGCCTTTTTATATTTTTCTTAATTTCCTCTTAAGTTAAAGTATTTATAATATTTTTTTCAGATTTTTATTTTGTCATTTAGTATTTATTAGAATTAATCTTAGTTTTATTAATTATTAATTAATAATTAGTTTAAAATAGCATAATTAGTTTTTATTAAGCAAAACTTAGTTTTTATATTTTTTTTAGCTTTTATATGTTATAAAATAATTTTAGAAATTTTATTAGAATTTTTACTGTTCATTTAGTATTTTTCTTAATTTAAAATAGTTTAATTAGGTAATTAGTAATTAATTAGTAATTAATTAGTTAAAAAACCACAAAAAGACAAAAATACTTATTTTTAATTCTAAAACTTATTTTTAGTTATTTTATAATTTTTGAAATTTTATTTTCACCTTTTTAGTATTTAACTAATATTATATTGTATTTAAGTGTTTTAAATATTAATAATTAGTATTTAATTAATATTAAATAATTAATTAGTGTTAAAATTAATTTTCTTTTTCTAAAAATTTTCTTTTATCTTATAGTTTGTAAAAAAGTCATTTTCACCCCCTGGGGGTTTTCAGATTTCAGTTTTTACTTTTTATTTCGTACGCTTACGTTTTATTTAAACGTGAACGTACGCGTTTTTATGTTTTTAACGTTTCTGGTTTTTCCAACTTTCCAGTCTTGTTAATATAGTGTATTTAAGCTATTTTCTCTTATATTCCAGTAGTGTAATCATCACAACTCACTTATACCCTATTCCTGTCCAAATTCACCCGATCACAAACCCGTTTGATAACAATTCACACCACGTCGGGACATAACGACCCGGGGAAACACTATATTCCGCGGAGCATTGACTCTAGGCTGTTTGACCATCTTGACCACATCCGTGGTTGACGGTTTAGCATCAATCAAATTTTGGCGCCGCTGCCGGGGAGGTGTGCGCGCTATTCTAAACGGTTTTTGCGTATTGGTGAATCGGGATATACATCCACTGTATATTTATCCACCCTTGTTCATATCTTTTCATAAAAACCCAAAAATATTTTTCCTTACCCTCTATCCATTTGATTCTACCATCTTATACCCATCTCATGTATAATTCTTATGGCGTCTCTCGGCTACACGTGTTTTCACTGTAAAAGCCCGATTGAGAACGGCTTTCGTTGTCTCCGGTGTATTTGTGAGAAATGTGGCAATAATTGTAGTAACAGATTTTGTGTTTTGTGCAATCTGTTCATAAGTCCAAATTCTCTCAATGATTCACCAAATTCTTCCAAGCCCGAGATACGTGCTATTAATGACAAACCTTCAAGAATTGATCCTAACCTTTCACGGTTTACGGTCAAAAGTTTGTCAAGCAAACGTGCTGAGCTTAGGGTAGTAACTGAAAAGAACGACTTGCCCAATCTTCACGTTTATCAAGAACCAAAACCCGAGACCATAACGGAAGTGGTGGAAATTGCTAGCTCTAAGAGCACACCACTTGTCCCACCTCCGGCTTTTATTCCTTGTGTTGGTTGTGGTGAGCCACTTTTTGGTTTGCCATGTCGTTGGTGTACATGTGTACAATGTGGTAATGATATCCAAAACGGGAGTTGTTTGTTTTGTGGGTCGAGTAATTCATTTGCTTATGATCCTAATCAAAACTCATTCAACGACTCTTCAAATTTTTCCAATTACCCAACACATTCATACGAGCAAGAATCATATTATCCAAACTTCAATGATGCTTCGTATCAAGATACACCAAGCCAGACTCAACAGTTTTACTGTTGTGAGTATTGTGGAGGTCCACACACTAGCTCTGATTGTCAAACAGGGAATCCATTTCCTTGTAACAATTACGACTATTCGTTTCAAGACCCACCTCCACAGTACCAAACTACCCAAGCAACCCCTCAATTCCCGCAAGACCTTTGTCAGGAGGTTCTTGAAGCATTTAAAAAATTTAAAGAGGGGTTGGCTACTACATCGTTTCAATATTCTCGTCAAAAATCTGTGGCAGAATTATTTGCCGAAGAACGAGAAGCTAGAAACGAAAAGAGCATGGAAGAATTACTTACTGAGCAAAGAGCGGCTAAAATACGTGCCAATCTTCGCTATGCTGCTCTTTATGATGACGATGATGACAGTGATGATGATGAAGATAACATTGTCATTATTCAAAACGATTCATCAGATTCGTCAGTTGTGATTCCTTCCATGGATAATCAGGGAGGAAATGATGAGACGGAGAAATTACTAGCAAAAGATCAAATGGAACTCGTACAATCCATGAATGCTAGCTCCTCTCCACTCCCTCAGTCTGCTATCACACCCGAAGTTCACACTCACTCTCTAAACATGGGGGATGAGCATCTTGACACTGTTCCTAATAAGGAATCGGACTAATTAATAAAGTCTAGTGTTGAGATCCTTGTCCCAATCCCAGGAGAGTCACAGGGAACTTTGGATGGTATGTGTGATATTCCTTCCCCTCTTGAGTGTTCAAACGATCATTTTGAGACTTTCTCAGATTTTAATGATGATTGTACATCTCATGGAGACATTGAGTGTATTGAGGCATCACTCCCTCAGTCTGATGTTGATCCTCTTCTTGAGGAGTTCGCTGATGAACTTACTCACATCAATCCACTTTCATTGGAAAGTGATGATGGTCTCCTAGACTTCGAAGCCGATCTGGGAGAAATTGAAAGTCTCCTATCTCATGATCCGTCACTCACTTCTTATCCCGACAATCCAATAGAGAATGTTAATCTCTTGGTTCCCGAAACATTCAATGCGACTCTCACCAATCCTCTATTTGAATTTGAATCTGAATTCACTTTGATTTCTGATAATCCTCTCTTTGATATTCAGAATGAGGATTGTGATGAGTCTATTCCGGAACATGAGTTCACAAATTCACATCTTGTGAATAATTCTCTTCATGAGGAGTTCTCCGGTGAACTCACTCATCATATCATAACTCCTCCGGAGTTTGATAGCCCGGGGGGAGATACTCTCAATTTTGAGAATTTGCAAATTCCCACCCACCCTCCCGGGTTGTTTACGAGCTTACCCTTTGAAATCCAAACTCAGGCTATTAAGCCTCCTCTTGAGGAAGAAGATCAAATCATGCTTTTTATCATGATTTTCTTCCTTTTCTTCACCTATAAGGTGACTTCTTCTCTTCTTCACTCCTTCGGGAGTGAGGACACTATATTTGATCCCGGCATTTTCATGTATCATTATCTTGAGCCGGGGTACTTATCTCATCGGTGTGGAACTTTCACGTCCTTCAAATGTTTGTCCAAACATCTTGAATGAAAGTCCAATTGAGATTGTTTCTTCCACATCATGCTCCCCCAAGGACAAATGAATTCGGGGTCGAGTCACGCTAGCGACTCGGTAAACAAAAACAGAGCATGCTTATAGGGTTTTCACCCTAAGTGTGGGGGAGTCCCCCATGCTATGGTTACAAATGAAGTGAAAAACAAAATGGTGTTTTCCACGCTTAGCTTGTAATGTTGCCCTTTTACGTTCAAAATGTCGGCATAATAGCCGGGATTTTGAATATTGAGGACAATATTCATGCTAAGTGTGGGGGGGGGGGGGGGGGGGGGGGGTATTTCGCTATTCTAGCGAATTTTATCACATTTTATTATATAATACCCCCGTTTTAGCCAAAATTTCAAAAATTTTCAAAAATTTTTCACTAAAAGTTTAAAATTTTTGTGGTAATCAGTCCGCCTTGTCTAAGCGACAAAAGGGATTGGCTAGTCCAGGAGCAAACGGCTCTTGGTAAAGACATCTCAAATCCGTTTACGACTTGCAATTTGCCAAAAATTGTATGGTTCCTCAACTCCCAAAAAACAAATGAGTTGGCTAGCCCGCAAGATTATGGCTTGTGGTAAAGGCAGTGGAAAATCCATAATTGGTAATTAGCTCACAAAGATGTTGACTAGGTCCAACAAGAGCTGGCTAGTCCAGAAGCAAACGGCTTTTGGTAAAGACTACTCAAATCCGTTGACAGCTGGTGGTTTGCTCAAAATCACACGGTTATCAGGTGTGCCACAGTTCTTACACCTGGCTACTCCAGAAGTGATGGCTTTTGGTAAAGAGTTTAAAATCCATCGAGTTTTCAAAACAGTATTGCTAGGGACTAGCAATAGTTTAGTGTGGGGGATTGATGAGTGCTCAAACACTCATCATTTTTGGTCAAATCTGAACTGCAAAACATACAAAAACACTCAGTAATGAATCAAAATACTGAAAATATTTCAAAATTGTGTTTTATATGTTTTAGATGCAAAATGAGCAAAAACAGATGAAAAACGTACTAAGTTTGCAAAATTGGCAGTTTCAGTCCCTCAACTTTCATAAAATTACAAAACTAGTCCCTGGTCATTCAAAATATGGAAAATTATCACCAAAGGTCCTTTTACAATCATAATTTGTCATATTTAGTCATTTGGTGAAAAATTGGAAAAGTTTTGGAAATTTACAGTTTGGTCCCTGGTGGGATAATTTTGAATGAAAAATCATTTTGGGTCTTTGGGAATTCACATGTGTCACTTTTAATCCCTGGATGAAAATTTTGAGAAAATTACAAGTTTAGTCCCCGGAGTTTGGAAATTTGCAAAATTAGTCCCCGGGTATTTTATTTTGGAAAATATTAATTTTCATCCTTGTAATATTTAAATGTTGTCAAAATTTGTCCTTGTGAACACTTTGGAAAAACACCACAGCCCCCCTCTAACTTTCTGGAAATTACACCTTTGGTCCTTGTGAAATAACACTTAACCAAATTGGACCCTATGCTTTATTATAAACCCAAAAAGCAAACCTGATCCAATTACCACCCTTAGCCCATCACAAGCCCAACCCCACTCCCTAGCCTGTTCTAATATAAACCCAGTCAACCCACGTGGTCAAACCGACCACTGTTCACCATCCCTAACCCACTTCCCCCGTTTTTCAGCTCAATGTCTCCCCTCCCCCTCCTCCTTTTCACCAAACCTTCACCTTTTCAATAATTCCTACACCTACACCTTACCTTCCCCCTCCTCATTAAATTCCCACCTAAACCACCAACTGCCCAATCCAATTTTCCCGCCAATATGGGATTTGAACGACTGAGATCAATTATCACCATCCAATGGCTCAGGAAGAGTGGGAAAGAAAGAGGATGCATCCAGGGACTATAAAAGTCAAGAAAAGCAAGAAGAAAAGAGCAGTTAGAGTAGTAGTAGTATAGCTTAGGTTAGAATTGTTATTTTAACTTAAAATTCCTTTTCCAGTTGTAATTTTTTAGTTAAAAAAAGTATTGTAATCAGTCTTGTAAGCCTTTTGTTAACTTAATTTAATATAAATTTCCAGTTTACTCCACAAATTCAGTATTTGCAAGTTTTACTTAAAAATCTGTTTTATCTTTAATGTGAGTTAAAGTTGTTGATTGTTGGTTGTTTCAGCTCAAACTAGTCACTTATAAGCTTTTACAAGCTTCTTAATTGTTAAAACCAGTTGTAGCTTCAAAACCAAAAAAAAAAAAAAAAAAAAAAAAAAAAAAAAAAAAACAAAAAATTAGAATAAAATAAAAGAAAAATAAAAAACCTGTGTTCAAGGAAGTTAGAAGCAGAGAAGATTGTGGATTCTAGAATTTCATGGTTTAGAACCTCTGGGGAGGATATAGGTTGTGTCCTTGATCCTTGTTTCTCAGTTCCTTGCATTTGCTTGATTGTAAGTATTTTCATAATTAGTGGCATAATCTGTGATCTTTAGTTTTTGTTGTTAATTACTGTTTATTTTTGCTTAATTAGATTTATTAAAGCCTAGTGTAACTTAGTTTAGAAGCTTTGTGGTTTGATTAGTTCATTTTCTTTAAAAACCTTCAAAACAGCCATTTAAGGGGATGTTTGGCATTGCACTGCTCAGGAGTGTTTGGTTGTTGCTTTGTGCATATTTTGGTTTGTATAACTCACATTAGGTCTAAATATGGTTTGCAAGTCACAAAAAATGGTACCTTATATAGCATAAAGTCAAATTCACAAAAACACCACCACCACAGTTAACTGTGGTGGTCATTGTGTCCTATAAGCCATCATCTCATGAGATAATTTGTTGTTTTAACTTATTTTGGTTGTAACTTAACTTAAAATCATGTTCATAGCAATGTTCTGAAAGGCTCAAGGCGCACTAAGGCGCAAAGGGGGGCAAAGAGCCTCAAGTCGAGGTGCATTCTAAGGCGCGGGATTCATGAATGCGAGGCGCACTAAATACATTAAGGTTTTTATAACATATGTGACCATTTATGTAGATTAAATAATACAAAATAACATTAAAATACTAATACATGACATATATTGCCATTATAAAGATTAAAATGGATCATTTGTCACTTCTCAGACGGATCAACTCTTTCATTTGATGACTTATATAGAGATTAAAATCCATATAAGACTAAATATGTGTGTATCCAACACTTGTAGACTTACATATAACAAACTCAAAATTTAACTCAAAATATCAAGCAAGCAACGTATTAATATTCAAGGCACAATGCCACATTTCATGATAATATGTCGTAAAGAAAATATTTAATGAAACAAAGTAACTTCTTAAATAAAATTTCAATCAATAAAATAAACATAAAATCAATTCAAATTTACAAATCATACAAGTACTCACCATGTGACTTAAAAGGCCCATGCATATAACATATAAGGCCCGTGTATCTTATCTTAATATTTAGAAAAAAAGCCCAAAAACCCGTTACATCTCTGAGGCGCAAAAATCCCTAAGGCGCAAAGGCGCAAAAATCCCAAGTCGCGAGATTTTTGTGGGATTCATGCATATCATGAGCCTCGATTCAAAAAAATCCCTAAGGCTAGAGCCTCGTGCGATTTAGCGCCTAGGCGCGCCTTAGGCGCGATTTTTAAAACTCTGGTTCACAGTCCATTAGAATCATCCAAAACTCAAAAAAGTCAAATTGTTAGTGTTATGTGAAAAAGTCAAAATAGCACCTTTCAGATTTTTCCAAAAATTCACATATTTATTTTGAATTTTGTGTTAGCTTTCATGGATTGAAACTTGTTGTAACTTATTGTCTACCACCTCATCTTTAATTTTGCATGGTCTATTCATTTTTGTGAATTTTCTTCTGGGTCCCACACTGCTTGAAACTTAGCTGCAGGGCAGCCACCCCCTGCTGCAGCAGACTCAGTCCCAACACCACCACTTTGGTGGTGGTTCTTGACCTCCACAGTGATCCCCAAGCCACAAGCCTTGTACCTTTCAGCCCCCCCCCTGGTAGACTTCAACCCTTGACTACTGGTTTGACCTTGAATCCACTGGGACCCACCTAAATCAGCCCATCTCTCTTGTCCCATTTTCAGTCCTAACACAATAAGCCAAGTGCTTATTTGTGGGCTTATTGCTTATTCTGTGGTAAATTTATGCTTTGTTCAGCTTATTCATGTTTCCTTAGCTTATTTACACTTGAATCATCCATTGTGGGCCCCCCTAACTGCCTGCATCATCAATTTCCCTTGACAGTTGACCAAAGTCAACTGTCACTCTAATAAGCTTGTAGCTAGCTTAATTTTAAGTTCCATTAAAGTTGTTTTCACAAAAAGTTTTTTGTCTTTAGTTATAAAATAGTTTTCTAAAATAAAAATCCCGAAAAAACAAAGTAATTTTAAGTGATAGTTTCTATTTAATTTTATTTAAATTTAAATTTTCATTTTTATATTTTTTTAAGAACTTAGCTTTTTTATATTTTTATTAATTTCCTCTTAAGTTAAAGAATTTATAATATTTTTTTCAGATTTTTATTTTGTCATTTAGTATTTATTAGAATTAATCTTAGTTTTATTAATTATTAATTAATAATTAGTTTAAAATAGCATAATTAGTTTTTATTAAGAAAAACTTAGTTTTTATATTTTTTTTGCTTTTATATGTTATAAAATAATTTTAGAAATTTTATTAGAATTTTTAATGTTCATTTAGTATTTTTCTTAATTTAAAATAGTTTAATTAGGTAATTAGTAATTAATTAATTAAAAAACCACAAAAAGACAAAAATACTTATTTTTAATTCTAAAACTTATTTTTAGTTATTTTATAATTTTAGAAATTGTATTTTCACATTTTTAGTATTTAATTAATATTATATTGTATTTATGTGTTTTAAATATTAATAATTAGTAATAATTAGTATTTAATTAATATTAAATAATTAATTAGTGTTAAAATTAATTTTCTTTTTCTAAAAATTTTCTTTTATCTTATAGTTTGTAAAAAAGTCATTTTCACCCCCTGGGGGTTTTCAGATTTCAGTTTTTACTTTTTATTTCGTACGCTTACGTTTTATTTAAACGTGAACGTACGCGTTTTTAAGTTTTTAACGTTTCTGGTTTTTCCAACTTTCCAGTCTTGTTAATATAGTGTATTTAAGCTATTTTTTCTTATATTCCAGTAGTGTAATCATCACAACTCACTTATACCCTATTCCTGTCCAAATTCACCCGATCACAAACCCGTTTGATAACAATTCACACCTCGTCGGGACATAACGACCCGGGGAAACACTATATTCCGCGGAGCATTGACTCTAGGCTGTTTGACCATCTTGACCACATCCGTGGTTGACTTTGGTTGACGGTTTAGCATCAATCACTTAGCAACCATGTAATTAATTAGATAATTAACTAAGGGTTTAAACAAATAACAACAATGCACTAAAGATGAGTGCATACAAGGAAGGCTAAGGCGATTTGGTTGCACATTTGGGTGGGTTGTAAACAAATTCTTCCTTTAAGTAAAATGCTTAAAGTTAGAAACGAAAAGATAGGCTCGGAGGGGTGTACTAGGGGTTTCGTGTACTAAAAATGAGTACAACGCTAAGGTGTGGGAAAATTAATTGACTTTGTTTGTCAAGTAATATGACTTAAATAGTCAAGTAATTATGATACGGGTTTAACACAAGGGTGATCCTAATGCCTCTTATCATGTAGTAAATCCTACTACACGAATGTAGTCTCACTAGCGGTCTCGGGATGTATCACTAACGCAAGTTCTAGAATCTAAATACTATCGGTACACTCATAAGCACTAATAATGAATGCTTTTCCTGTCAAATCTAAAGGCGAACCTCACATATTTGGGTGGAATTTTTTTTAAGTGGTACGGTTTTGTGCTAGTCATACAACTCCTATCCATGAGACGCTTGTTAAGGCTAAAGTTTCACTCCTAAATGATGTAAAAAATTTTAAATTTGGCGCTAAAATTACACTAAAAAGTATTTTTCTCAGTTTTATTACACACCTACTATCAAACAAACAAACTCAAGTGCAATTGTATCCTATAAGGTATAATCATTTACCCTCCCCTTACACTTAGGATGAACATTGTCCCCAATGTTCAATTAAAGGATGTAAAAGTAAAACAGGTAAAAGAATGAAAACAAATACTCCCCTGATTCGTTCGGTGTGGATAGTGTGTCAACAAGGTTAGATCTTCCTCCAAGAAAATGAACTTTGAAAGCTTCACTCCAGAAATATAAATCATCTTCTTGTCATATATAACCTGTTAAACCTGAGAAAACACTAAAAAAAAAACATCGCGCAAAATCGGCGGCAATCTATATATACTAAAAACAAATCCTAGAAAACAATTTAAGATATAATGCTTGTCGAATGAATGTTTGCAGATTTCCTGGAGTTTATAAAACTAAAGAATCATCAAAAACTTTAATACTCCTCTTTAAACAAAACTCGCAAAATATTTCAGAATTTTAGTACCTGACGCCGTCAGAATGTTCCTGAAAAAATCTTATGTTAAGTTTCCGGAAAATTTCTGGAAAAACTTATGCCTTATTTCCTGGAAAATCCTGCAAAACATCATTATGACTCGATACAAGCATTTGACTCTAACAAATACTAATATACATGCTCATTTAATATTGTAGTGAATCATGCTCATTTTTGTTCTTATAAAAAAATTTGGATCTCCCTTACACTTAGCTTTTGCAAAATACCTTTATATGTAATTAAGACGAAGTTAAAAATAAAATAAAGCATTTTCACAATTTACTTTGAAACATGATCTACCAACAATAAAAATAAAACATGCATACGAAAACAAATAAAATCAAACAAATAAAAATCAAACAAAACATGGGTTGCCTCCCAAGAAGCGCTTTTCTTTATTTACGAGTCTTGTAGCTAGACTCAAGGTCACGGGCAATTACGTGACCTCGTCATTGGTCACATTCTCTAGGTCATCCTCAATCTTAGTTTTGTATTCCGGACCTAGTTGCAAACATTCCTTGTAGAAACCGAATATTCTACTCATGACATAGTCTACTCGTCTACGGCTATCCTCATCATTCCTATAGTAAACCGCTTGCTTGTGTTCCTTTTCAAGGTTTGATAGAAGACGGAATTGTTCAATCTTATAGGGCATTTGGTAAGCTATTTCATCGTTCTCATCCTTGAATCTAACTATCCCTAGAGAAGGGTCATAATTCATCTTAGAGGCCTCAACAAACGATTTTCCGAACACTACTTGACTTAGGCAACCATCTATTACCAGACGAATATCCTCTACAATCACAAAATCGGTAACATAAGTGAAGTTTCCTACAAAGACATGTAACCCTTTCACTCTTCCCACAAGTTACTCATCCAACTTGTGTTGGGCATCATCCTATATCCAAGTTGCTTCTTCATTACCCAATTATAATAGGTCCTAGTCATAATGTTTATGGGAGACCTAAGATTGATGTAAGCTTTCCATACATGCATATGCCCAATGTTTGTTGGGAATTCTACTAAATAGAGAATTCTGCTGAAGATACTGCTGACGGTTCCTACTGAAGAGCTGGTTCCTGCTGAAGCAGTGTAACTGCTGAAGACTAGTTTCAGCATATTTAGTTTATGCGGAAATAGATATTCCGTGTGTTATGTAATTTAGTTAGGATATGCATGAGTTTATTTAGGAAGTGATAATGCATATCTTTTGAAGTTTTTAGAAGATACGTTTCTTGTGAAACGGTTTAGGGTTCCTTGGCTATAAAAGGAACACACGATTATGTATTAGATAGACATTTTTTTAGAAAACACTTCAGTTTTATCAAAAGATCCATAGAGGATCAAGTATTCTTAGTATTCAGTTGTTTTACTTGTGTTTGTTTCCGCTTTAGAATACAAGTTTTAGAGATTTTCTTTTAGTGTGTTAGTGATTACATTAACATAACTAACGATCCACGAGTGCTCAAAGATCTATCAAGGTCTTAGTTTCTGCATATTTAGTTTTTGCGTAAACAGATATTCCGTGTATTATGTAATTTAGTTAGGATATGCATGAGTTTATTTAGGAAGTAATAATGCATATCTTTTGAAGTTTTTAGAAGATACGTTTCTTGTGAAACGGTTTAGGGTTCCTTGGATATAAAAGGAACACACGATTATGTATTAGATAGACGCTTTTTTAGAAAACACTTTCAGTTTTATCAAAAGATCCATAGAGGATCAAGTATTCTTAGTATTCAGTTGTTTTACTTGTGTTTGTGTTTCCGCTTTAGAATACAAGTTTTAGAGATTTTCTTTTAGTGTGTTAGTGATACATTAACATAACTAACAATCCACGAGTGCTCAAAGATCTATCAAGGTCTTAGTTTCAACAATGTTGCATGGTATGTTGATGTTAGAGGGATCACCCGCTTTGATGAGTGGTGAACCAAGGACGTATGGTGTTTCGGGGTCATCGAATAGATCCTTATGGTATTCCCGTTCTTCCTTGGTAGGTAACTTATCAAAGTATTCCTCTACATTTTCTACTTCCTCTAACTTTTCTTTCTTTTTATCCTCAACTTCCTTATTCTCATCCTTAGGTTCAGTTTCTATTCCAACTTCATCCTTGTCACTTTCTTCTATATTCTTATCTATTGGCTTAATGGTTACAACATTGAAAAAGTGGACATGTTTGGATGATGAGGGGTCCTTAATTTGGATACCGCTACTATTGTCCCTAGTGTCCTTCCTAGGTGTAGTTAGCACTTGGTTGTTGAGGGCTTTCAACAAGTTGTCAATTTTATTGGTCATCTTCGTTTGTTGTTGATTGAATTCGGTTTCAAGCTTAGCTATGCGAGCTTCTTGAGATGCCATAAACTTGGACATCAATCATTCAAGATTATTGGTACTGTCATAGTTATTGGAAGGATTGTTGTTGAAAGTACGGTTAGAGGGTGGACCGTTTGGTTGGTAACGATTAGGTGGATTGGAAGAATTGTTTTGGGGCATGTTTTGGTTTTGTTTCCACCTAAGGTTCGGGTGATTTTTCCAAGAAGGATTGTAGGAATCACCGTAAGGGTTTGGCTCGGGTTTGAAAGTGTAACACTTGTCTCCCACTTTGTCGGTACGCGAGGATGCGTAATCTAAAAAAGCTTGTCCAGGGAGTTCTACGCAATCACGAGTGTCATGGGGACCACTACATAACTCGCATGAAGAGGTGATTTTGTTCACTTGGCTTGAAGGCTTAGGAGCTTCGTAGGATTTCATGAGAAACTTGACTTGGTCCTCAAGTTCCATGATCCTATGGTCGGGAGTGCTAGAATTTTTCAACTCACGGGGATCATTCCAACTTTCGTTGTCATAGAGAGCAAGATCTTCTATGAGTTCCCATGATTCTTCTGCACTTAGATCACGAAGCTTGCCACTAGCCGATTGGTCAATGGTTCGCCTTGTGGAGAGATCGATATGGTCATAGAAGATTTAGACTTGGAGCCAAAGATCTATGCCATGATGAGGGACTTTTTGGAGTAAGTCCTTGAAACGAGTCCATGCTTCATATAGAGTTTCACCTTGACGTTGTTGGAACATCAAGATATCATTTCTAAGCTTGGTAGTTCTCCCCGGTGGTAAAAATTGAGCAAGGAAACGCGAAGTGAGATCATCCCAAAAGGTGATGGATCCCGCGGGTAAACGTTCAAGCCATTTACTAGATTGGTCATGTAGAGAGAATTGAAATAGACGTAATCGGGTCGTCTCTCTAGTTGCAACATCAAGGTCTATGGAATCTACGATTTTTAGGAAATCCTTGAGATGCTGATTAGGATCTTCGAAACGAAGTCCATGGAATGCACATCCGCTTTGCACCAACCGGATGGTGTCAGATCGCAAGGGAGACACATTGGCTCCTTGAGTGAGCTCAATGGTGTTTCGATAGCCTTGGTGGCTAGGACGGGAATACTCTCCTAAAGTTCGGGGTCTAGGAGGTTGGTCTGCAAGTGGTGGGTTTTGTAGGTGGTTTTGTTGTGGTGGGTTGATGGGTTCAAGGATATTACCACCTTCCATGATGTCGGATGGCAAAGGTTACGAACAAAGAAACAAAGAAATGAGATAGACTAAAGAAAACCTAAAAATAAAAATAAAAATAAAAATCTTACTAGAAAGGAATCTAGCAAGTAGACCTAATAAAAAGAAATTCTAACCTAGACAAAATCTATTCCCCGGGCTGCGGCGCCAAAAACTTGATACGCGGGATTGCGCCCTCGCAACAGGTTTTACCTCTCAAGGCATCTTGAGAAGATTGCAATCCCCGCCAGGCAGTGTACCTGATCGTTGTAGTATAGTATAATGACAAGTACCGGGGGATTGATCGTTCAACTCAGGAATAGTGTCGCTAGGATTAAAGAGCCTACTAAACTAGGTCTAGAGGCGAGGGATTATTCTTTTTGTATTTTTTTATTTTTATGAAAAGCAAGTAAAATCTCGGGTTTTGAAGGAGTGGGCGGAATTAGTTGCTAGTCAACTAACCCAAATAACTAAAGATGGAATCAAAATAAAATAAAAAGAAATGAAATTAAACTAATGTGGTGGAAACAATAATGAGAAAAGATGTGTTTACTTAGATTTCATTACCCCTAGATATCTTTTACCGGTTAATTAGCTTGTTACAATTGCATGGATGACGGGTTATATTCCTTAATACTAGTCATAGGGCCGTGTACAATATTCCCTAACTCTATAAGATCCTACTTCACTCCTATGTCGAGACGACTAAAAGCTCCTAACATGGGATCATTAGAATTCACTTATGCATTAAATACAACCAAAAATCGTAGTACACCTCCGATCATGTTTCTTAAGACATTCAAGCAAGTTACCAATGGAAGTCTGCCAGTTTTCTTAAGCCTAACATTGAATACAATCATCCAGAATAATTATAAGAAAACAATTAACCAATAATCAACATCTAGGTTTCACTACATCTAAGCAAACACAATAAAAACCTAGCCTAACATGTTAAAAGAAAGACAAGCATAGATAAAATCAAACAACACATAGACATATTGAATGATTATTGGAAGACTTATCTTTATTCAAACATGGAAGAAAGAAGGGTTTGAAACCCCTGCAATATGCAAAAAATTCGACCTAGGGTTTATGCTTCTAATGTTCCACACTTTACAATGAAAAATTGGAAAAATATATATAGATAAAACATCCTGGCGGCGTCATGTATTAGCATCTGACGCCGTCAACTCGCCGCCAACTTAAGAGTCGTATTGCCTAGATCCAGTCTTGACGCCTTCATGTATAAGTATACTCTGGGCCGTCAGATGTAACCTGACCTTGACGGCCTTGGTGACGCTGTCAGGTTATTAACACTGAAAATGTTCTAGGCCGTCACGTTATAATATCCACTTCCACCTCTTTTATCACTCTTGATGCCGTCATGTATGAAGCCTTGACGTCGTCAGGTACTGTTCCCAGCAAGGAATTTGATACTTTGCCGTTTTCTGCACTTTTATGCTTCAAAAACGTCCAAAATGCTTCGTTTTCCAGATTTCTCCTCAAAAGTACCTAAAATGACAAAAGGAACGATTTAGGGCAATAATTGATTAAATAATCATGAATTCGGGAATAAATGACCCCTTAAAAGCGGTATACTTTTCACCTCATCAGTGTATGAATACCAACCATCATTGGATTGTAATACAAATGGATTACAGGGTGTAAGGTCGGGAAGGATAAAGCGACGTGATCCGAATAACCTCAAAATCCTTTGTATGATAGGTCACAAGCATTTTTATAATGTCTACATTAACGTGTTCCTACCCACGAATGTTATGTCCTAGTTCCATTACAACAATATTTGCAGATGGGGATTGATTTATAAAGGTGAAAATATTGTCGGTAGAAATCATGAAGTTCAAGTATTCGTAGGAAATATGACATTTACAATGGACTTTACGATCATAGACAACATTGAGGATTATATCGACCCGAGGTTATCACAAGTTGTTTTCGGGGTGCCCTTTTTTTAAATCACTAACTTAATGGTTGATGACCGGAACGGAATCATGACTTTCACATATGGAATTAGGAGAATCTCATACCAAACGCCGTATAAGATGAAAGATTTTGAAGGAGTGGATTGCGACGGACTTGATAAGCTAGGCTCCTAACTTATTTTATGTGATGATGATGTTCAGAGAGGATGTAAAAACACCTTTGACTTGTCATGTGGGTTCTTTAAAGGTGTCAGTAAGGTTGGTTCCAAATATCGGGAAGATATCTTTGAATTTGAAGACCCAAAATACCTGCACTATGAAAGTGATCCCGATAGAGATTTGGAGTATGACCTAGAGAATGTGACCAACGACGAGGTCATGTAATAGCCTGAGACCTTGAGTCTAGCTATAAGACTCGTAAATAAAGAAAAGTGCTTCTTGGGAGGCAACCCAAGCTTTTATTTGTTTGATTGATTTTATTTGTTTCCGTATGCATGCTTTATTTTTATTGTTTGTGGCTCATGTTTCAAGATAAATTGTGAAAATGCTTTAGCTTGTTGTTTAACTTCGTCTTAACTTCATATAAAGGTACTTCGCAAAAGATAAGTGTAAGGGAAATCTAAATTTGTTTGTAAGAACGGAATTGGACATGGACAACAACAATATTAAATGAATATGCATATTAGTATTTGTTTGAGTCAAATGCTTGTATCGAGTCATAATGATGTTTTACAGGAATTCCAGGAATTAAGGCGTGAGTTTTTCCAGAAATTTTCTGGAAACTTAACATAAGATTTCTGTCAGAACACTCTGACGGCGTCAGGATTATCACCTGACGGCGTCAGGTGTAAAATTCTGAAAAATCTTGCAAGTTTTGTTTTTCTACCGGAGTCTTAAAGTTTTTGTTAATTCTTTAGTTTTATAAACTCCAGGAAATCTCCAAATATTTATTCCCCTAGCATTATATCTTTATATATATATATATATATATATATATATATATATATATATATATATATATATATATATATATATATATATATATATATATATATATATATATATATATATATATATATATATATATATATATATATATATATATATATAGATTATCGCCGGTTTTATGCGAGGTTTGCCATGTTTGTTTTCTCATGTCTAACAGGCTATATTGGACAAGAAGATGATTTATATTTCTGGAGGGAAGCTTTCAACGTTCATTTTCTTGGAGGAGAATCTAACCTTGTTACTATATTATCTACACCGAACGAATCAGGGGAGTATTTGTTTCATTCTTTTACCTTCATTACTTTTACATCCTTTTCATTGAACATTGGGGACAATGTTCAGCCTAAGTGTAAGGGGAGGGTAAATGATGATACCTTAGAGAATGCAATTGCACTTGAGTTTGTTTGTTCAATAGTAGGTGTGTAATAAAACTAAGAGAAATACTTGTTAGGGCAATTTTAGCGCCAAATTTAAATTTTTTTACAACATTTAGGAGTGAAGCTTTAGCTTAAATGGACGTCTCATGGATAGGAGTTGAATGACTAGCACGAAAAACCGTACCACTCAAAATTTTCCACCCCAACTATGTGAGGTTCGCCCCTAGATTTGTTAGGAAAAGATGCTTATGAGTGTACCGGTAGTATTTAGATTCTAAAACTTGCGTTATTGATGCATCCCGAGACCGCTAGTGAGACTACATTCGTGTAGTTAGGATTTACTACATGATAAGAGGCATTAGGATAATCCTTGTGTTAAACCCGTATCATAATTACTTGACTAGTAAAGTCAATTAATTTTTCCCACACCTTTGCATTGTACTCATTTTTAGTACACGATACCCCTAGTACACCCCTCCGAGCCTATCTTTTTCGTTTCTAAGTTTAAGCATTTTACTTAAAGGAAGAATTTGTTTACAATCCACCCCAAATGTACACCCAAATCGCCTTAGCCTTCCGTGTATGCACTCATCTTTAGTGCATTATTGTTACATGTTTAAACCCTTAGTTAATTATCTAATTGATTACATGGTTGCTATGTCGAGTCATATCTTGTACATATTGTTTTGGGACGATTGGGACTCATGGGTAAAGTACTATTGTAATGGAGTATTGGGGAAGAACATCATATATTAACCCCATATGTGCGTTAATATCTTAAAAAGTACTCCAAGTGTTTTGATTATCTTAATTCGAGTCATTAGAATAGTTGATTGTAAAGTATGTAAAAGTTCAAGTGTAAGGGGGACGTAAATCCCTATGATGTATTATTTTGGATGGTAGGGTAAGAGTGTAAGCAAAAAAAAAAAAAAAAAAAAAAAAATCAAAAAAATCAATATATATATATATATATATATATATATATATATATATATATATATATATATATATATATATAGAAAAAGAAAAAGAGAAAAAAACATACGGACTACCATCCCGTTTCCTTTTATGTTTGTTTTATGTTTTTGTTAGTTTATGATTAGCGTAAGTCGAGTTGAGTCTTGGCTTAGCAACGCCACATTGTACATGTAATTGACCAAGATGATTAACTCGCCACCAGTAAAGATTGCCTTTATCCAACAAAACCGTGTTTGTCATATCCCTACACCTCACGTTACAACCTTTTTAAAATACCTCTTTGATAGTTTGTCCTAGGTGCGTTTGCCAAGTGGTGGAGGTTTGATCCTTTCCCAAGCCTATGGTAATCTATGTGCTATGAAAGGTAGTGAGAGATATTTTCCATTTTCATATTGTAATATATACTTTTATTACACCCGAGAGATGTGAGTATTTAAACACTATTTGTGATGTGCTAGTGTATAATTTCCGTGCTTGTTTTGGTTGAAGTGGAACGATATTTGTTGAAATTACTTTTATATTAGTGTTAAATGACCCCTAGCTTGTATTTTGATTAGAATAAAAGCGCACTTGCTTGAGGACAAGCAAATCTCAAGTGTAACGGTATTCTATGAGACAAAAATTGTATCGCTTTTAGGGGGTCATTTAAGCCCAAATTCTAGGTTAATTAATCAATTACTGCCCTAAATCGTTCCTTTTGTCATTTTAGGTACTTTGGAGAAGAAATCTGGAAAAGGAAGCATTTTGGACGTTTTTGGAGCGAAAAAAGTGAAGAAAACGACAAAGTCTCCAAATCATGCTGAAATTGGTACCTGACGGCGTCAGGAATTGCATGTGACGCAGCCACTCATGGACAAAGAGGTGGATAAATTAAATATATGTGACGCGCCAGAATGTTTTGGAAAATTAACACGTGACGGCGTCACCAAGGCCGTCACATTCATATGTTAAAAGTGGAGAACTTTGGGATAGTTTTGGAGAAACCCTAGCACGATTTTTACCTTACTTTTAAGGGTTCCAAACCCTTGTTTCATCCACGTTTAATTGAAGATAAGTTTTCCAATAATCATTCAACATGTCTATGTGTTGTTTATCTTATGCTTGTCTTGACTTTAACATGCTAGGCTAGGTTTTCTTTGTGTTTGCTTAGATGTAATGAAACATAGTTATTGATTATTGGTTGGTTATTTGGTTATAATTGTTGTGGATGAATGATATCGATGTTAGGCTTAAGAAAACTGGCAAACTTCCAATTGGTAACATGCTTGAACGTCAGAAGAAACATGATCGGATGTGTACTACGATTAATTGGTTATATTTAATGCATAAGTAACTACTAAGGAGGCCATGTTAGGAGCTAGTAGTCGGCTCGACATAAGAAGAGGTAGAAGCTTATAGAGTTAGGGAAGATCGTACACGGCCCTACGAATGGTATTAAGGAATATAACCCGTTGATGAGTGTCTAAATACTCATCATTTTATACCAATCTGAGCTGCCAAAACATACAAAAACACTCAAATATGCATTATAATACTTAAAATATCTTAGAAGTGTGTTTTATATGTTCCAAATGCAAAATATGCAAAAACAGATGAAAAACGTACAAAGTTTGCATAATTGGCAGTTTCAGTCCCTCAAGTTTCACAATTTGTCAAAAATAGTCCCTGAAGGTTTAAAATGAACAAAAAGTCAACTTAAGTCCTTGGGAAACCAAAAATGTTCACAAATGATCCCTGGATGAAAGTTTACACAAAATAGCAACTTTTACCCCTCAATTTACAAAATTGGCAAAAATGGTCCCTGAGTATTCAAAACTTGAAATTTATCAAATATACCCTTGTACTATGCATGAATTTACAATTTGGAACTATTTTGATAACTTTGAGGAAATTACAATTTAACCCCCTAAACTTTGGAAAATTACATAAATGGTCCTCGGGGTATTTTAAATTATAATAAATGCAAAAATAGTCCTTTGGTTTATCAAACTTAACAATATTGGTCCTTGTGATAATTTTGGAATTGTAACAGGTTTAACCCCTCAAGAATTCAGAAGTACACTTTTGGTCCTTGGGCCCTTTTTAATACTTAAACCAATCCGGACCCTTATTATTAATCCAAAACCAAACACAAACACCCCAGCCCACCAATCAAGCCCAACAAACAAACCCGGCCCTTTGATATTTAAATAGGTCAAAAGGTCAACCCCCGCTCAAAACCCCCATCACTGTTCATCATCCCCAAAACCGCCCCAGTCACCATACCAGGGTGGTATTTTGGCCACCTTTCACCCTCCACCTCACCACTCTACTCACCCACTACCTCCACCACCTCTGTGCCTATAGCCACCCTTCAATAAATGCAATTCTCACTACATTTCCCTCCAATCCATACCCCCTCCCCTGTTTTTCTTCCCACTATCACCAACTTGGCTAAATATCTCTCAGACATATCCCTTACACCTCCACAACCCTCCAAAGATCTTTAATTGAAATAAAACTGATCCAAGCCACCCTTTGGACTTTTGGCGCCAAAATGCCATTTGATGGCTAGGATGCATTACAGGGAATCAAGGGTCAAGATTGAAGTGGAAACTTAAGAGTGTTCACCAAGGAGTTATGAGGCTATAAAAGAAAAGAGAAGACAGAGGAGAAAACACTTTTGGCCTTAAGCCATAGTCATTTAGTTTACTTATCATGTCTTTTACTGCTTTAATTTAATTACAATGTCCTTTATATGCTTTCAGTTCTGTAAGTGAACCTTGACAAAGTTTAATTACAAAGCTATTTACAGTTGTAGTTTCATAAACTTTAATTTCAAGTTTTTACTTTAAATGTCATTTAAATACATGTCAATTCAATTCTGTTTGATCAAAGATGTTAATGGACTCTATATGACACTACTTAGCTCTCAGTAAGCTTTAGCAAGCCTTTAGAAGCCATTTAACAGACTGAGATCTTTTAAATTAGAAAATACTAAAAAATAGAGAAAATCAATGAAAAATCAAAAATAGCAAGTTAATAAAGGAAATGGAGATGCAGTGGTGAATTTGGAGTTCAATGGGTATTAGGAGCTTATTGGTAAGCTGATAGGTGTAACCTTGTTCATTGTTTCCATAATCTCAGCTCATTTCTAATTTGTAAGCATTTTCTTTAATTATTGCATTTTACTGTTCATGTTCTTAATTTACCTTAATTTCTATGTTTTCCTGTTTAATAGTTGTTATTAAGTGTTTTTATAGTATAATATTATATGCTTATATGTTAGTTTGTGTAGTTGCTTAATATTTTATTTTTCACTATATTTATAGATTATGAGTAATCCTTATGTATTGTTGTTAAATCTGTCTTTTTCTTGTTCTTATGTACTTGTTAAATGATAAAATGATGTTTGGAATAAGGTTCTCAGTCCAATTCATTGAAAACTTAAAAATTCATTTGACACTTGAAAATTTAAGGACTGTTTGGATTGGGTGTGATTCAGGGTATTGGGACTGTTTGAGGGGTATTTTACTGTGCCTGCATGATCACTAGGTTAATGGAAGGTTTGACAACCTTTTAGGCTTAATGGTTTTGTTGTTTGCAGTCTTGAACTTTCTCAAAGATGTCTCAGTGCCCACTTTTTGATTTCTGTCTAATCTGTGTTAAATGGTATTGGTTAAGTTGTTCTTGTTTGATTGTTCTTAACTAATGGTCATTAAACTCAGTTCAACTATCATATTCAAGCTTTGTTTTGTTCATTAGTCAATATTTTCTTTTTATCTGTCTAATTTCTTATCTGTTATAGTTTTCAAGTCTAAATCTTAATTATGTGTTCTAAAGTTGTTAATATTTGTTTATTTCATGTTTATTATGTCTAATATATCAAAATCAGTGATTAAATTCAGATCAAAGTTGATGAAAGTCAACTTTGATCATAAACTCAAAAAGTCAAAATTACCACAAACCTGATTTTTGATTAAATGTTTAATTTTAGTGTGCCTTTATTATTAAGTTTCTATTTAAATGCTCTTAGGGTTTCAATATTTAGCTGCTTGTATTGCTTATGTATTTTTGTCGAATTTTAGTTTCTATGTTTAAGTGCTTTTCTGAGTGCTTTTTATGTGCTTATTTTGCTCTGTATCAAGATCCCAAGCCAATATTCACAAGCCTTCAGCTTGTTGAATATTGAGATTGAGCTTGAGTTTATTATTGTTTATGATACCCTATTAGCTCATTTATTTATGTTTGTGCTTATTTTATAGTTTACTGCTTATTTGAACACTCTACTCACCCCACCTTTTTGTCACATAGCACTCAACACACAGAAGCAAATAGTGTGTTGAGCTGATTTTCACCAAGCTTTAACAAGCTCCTTACTAAGCTTGAGCTTGTGACTTTTGGCTTTTCAAAAAGCCAAGCAATCCATCTCAATGCCTCAATATAAGTTGAGCTTGTTGAAGCTTGTTGGATAGGTTCAAATGAGGCTTGATGTTTGCCCTCTCACAACAAATGACTGATCACTCAGTCATCTTACACCATTTCCATCATGTCTCACAAGCTCAAAAATGGTCTAAAGCTTGTGTGGCTTAGCTTTTCTTAAAGCTAAGCCACCAAATTTCAAGATCATGTGCATCATTTTTAGATTGTAGCTTATTTACATAGGCTGCAATCAGCTTAAACCTATCACCATTTGGATGAGTTACTGTTCATCAGTATACTCATCCAAAATCACTAAATTTCATAAGCTCACAAGAAGCTTAGTACTTGGCCTCAGCTTGTGCAATTTGGTTCAATGTGGAGCTTATCCACTAGTTTCCATGATCCAAGCTTAATCCCAAGCTTGCAGCTTATTTATAAGAGCTTGCAAGTGGCTTCTTTTGTGTCCCATTTTTGGTTTGTGTGCTGATACACAGTCACATGTATTCAAATGGGAGGTTTTTCATAAGATTTTTACAAGCTCACTAGTGGACCCCACTTGGTGAGCTTGGGCTTTTTGGAACCCTTAAAAACCCAGCTTGCAACCTCAATTCACAATTTGGGTTTTTAAGCTCATTTACTGAGCTTAATTGTGCCAACCAAAAGTATGCAGGGGTGTTTGGCTTAGCTGTTTATCTGAGTAAAGCTTATAAGCTTTTGTGAGCTTATTGGCCAAACTCAGTTAACTAGCTTGTTCATATATGTCTATAAACCTTGTACAAATATATTTTTCACTTTCTTTTTCAGTGTGGAACTCATTACAGGCTTTAGAGGCCTCAATTCCATCCAAGTCAAGCTTGTAGCTTGACTGTCTAAACCATGAGTTAACAAATCAGTCAAGTGTGCAATTTCATTGCACATATCTTGTTTATGTTTGCCATTTGACTATTTTTCATGTTTCCTTTTACAATCCTGAGTCCAACCTTTTTCATGGCCCTTGTGAACTTATGTGCATAGCTGTGAGCCTTTAGCTCACTGCATAAGCTCCTAGCCACTGACTCAGCTTGGTCCTTGATTGTCAAGCCTTATTTTCTTTTTCCTTGTCCATTGTACATAATACTTGAACTTTCTTTTCTTATTTTATAGCTTAGAATAAGCTAGTTCCAAGCCTAGAGCAAGCTGTGAGCCAAAATCTCACAGCCATAAGCTTTCAACCATGCAATTGCTTGTTCCTTGGGCTTGTACAGTTCCTACCTCAGTAAATATGTTTAATATTAATATCTATTAAGTTCAGAAAATAGAAAAACCAAAAAGAAAGCCCTTTTGAAGCTAAGTGATAGCTTCTATTTAGAAGTTTTATGACTTATTTGCTTTATTAAAGCTTTTTCACAAGCTCCTCAGAAGCTCAATATTGGATCATATCCCTTGATCTTTAGCTTTTTGAAAAGCCCTCCAATTCAGCTTTCTATATCAGCCTTCATTTTGAGCTTATTAGTTTATTTCATGAGCTCATTTTGCCCATAAAGTTGACTGTATAGAGTGTTGGGTTGACTGTGAGATTTGGAATTGCTTATTTGAGAATATAGCCTATTCCTTTAGCTTATTTAAGTTGATTTAGCTTATTTTAGATATATCTAACTTAGTTGTAGTTTAATTATCCATATGTAGCTTATTTGTAGCTTTTAGCTTAGTAAAAATCCAAGTTTGGCTTATTTAAGCCAACTGTTAAGCAAATAAGCTCTCACAGAGCTTATTTGGCTTTTGTAAAAAGTTTTCCTTTATTAAACTTTTATATTTTTACTTATTAAATAGTTTTGTAAAAAGAAAATCCAAAAATAAAATAAAAATGAAAAAAATGGGTGTGGGTGGATTCGAACCTGAGACCACTCGCTAGTATGCATGCTTATGTACCCACACCCCTTCCAACTGCTCTGGGGCACCAGTTCCGTTAGTCTCTATATACTTAATATACTTAAGGTATTTTTGGTGTTTTGGCTTATCTGGACTGTTAAGCTCTTAACAGCTTATTGGGATAAGCTGGTGGCCCTAGCTTATTTTTCCTAGCATCTTCATACTATAATTTACTTTCTGTAATTTTTTCATAATTTTTACTGTTCATATAGTATTTTTAATAATTAATATAGTTTAAATATCTTTTAGATAATAATTAGTATTTAATTTTTAAAACTGCTTATTTATAATTATTATAAATTTTTTTTATTTTTTATGAACTCCTGTGATGATTTAGAAGTTTTATAAAAAGTTTTATAATTTTATAAATAAGTTTAGTATGTATAATAATTAATTTAGTTTAATTAGTTTATATAAGTAATAATGGTTTTTAATTAAGTTTTCTTATTTTTGTACATAGCATATAGTTTTTATATTTTTCTTAGCTTCTTAATAGTATTTTAGAATTATGTAAAAAGTTTTAGATTTTAGTTTGCTTATTTAATATATATAATAATTTAATAATAGTATTAATAAATAAATAATAGTAAATAATTAATAATAAATAGAATACTTGTATAATAAATATATTTTTAGTTTCAAAAATTTCTTTTATATTATTTTAAACTTTTCTAAGTTTTTAGTTTATTTATTTAGTCTTACTTTATATTTTCTTATTATTTAGGTAATTATTAAATAGTTAATAATAGATTTTAATTTATAATAATTAATATAACACTTGTAAATATTATTCTAAATATATTTTAATTATAAGTAAATATTTAAAGTTTATTTAATTTGCATTTAAGCCCTTAAGGCATGCAAATTCCTACTATAGTTATATTTGTTGTTTTGTTTTGTACGTTTACGTTTATTTAAACTTAAACGTACGTTTGTAAATACTTTATCATTTTAGGGTTTCTGATTGCACGTTTCTTAAACATGTAGCTGTGACAGAGCTAGTACTATTCACATTCCAGTGTTAGTCATTCAGATTCCCATTTTTCTATATACATATTATTTCAACATTACAAGTCATGGTAGTATCACGTTCACACCTCGTTGGGACATAACGACCCGGGGATGTACTTTTCTGTACTCACGTACTTTTCTGTACTTAAGACCCACGGATTAACATTGCTAGTTCCTCCCGGGCTCCATTTAGATATTACGGTTGACCATTCACAAGTGGTTAGCTTGTGTGATAAATAACTGACGGTTCGGGAGGAATCAAAATTTGGCGCCGCTGCCGGGGAGGTGTGCTGCCTACTATGACTTGTATTTTGTATTTTGTTGAAATATTTATCCTTGTATGTATATTATATATACTTTATCATTCAACTCCCGAGCTGTCAGGGCAAATTTATTACAGTTAATCATTCACAAGTGATTAACTAGCGTGGTAAACCTGACACAAGCCTGGGAGGTAGTGATTACATATACTATATCATATTTCATTTCATAAACAATATAAAATACAAAAACATTTTTCCTTTGCACACAACTTGCACAGTTTGATAGTCCCTCAGTTACAACATTTGGTTGTTGACTGTTTACAGTTACTGAGCTCTGTCAGACCCAGATTCCCTTTCGAGGGGCGGTTGTTAGGAATTTTCTTTCTTTTGTACATATATATAAAATTTAAAAAATACAAAAACATTTATAAAAGTTAAAAATCAAAAATAATCTCCTGACCTTACTATTCATAATTCTGTGAGTGGCAATCCCACTCCAAATTCTCACCTAATCTGTGAGTGGCAATCCCACTCCATTTCCCCATGAACAATTTAACTCGGGGTCGAGTCAAACTAGCGACTTGGTAATCAAAAACAGTAGCATAAACATGGGTTTTCACCCGTGTGTACCACCCTAGTGTGGGGGTGTCCCCCACATGTTGTATATATCTTGAAAATGAAATGAAAATTGTAAATACAGAAAAATAAAATAATTGTTGTGTTACCCCACTTAGTTTTAAATGTTATCTTTTTACGTTCAAGGATTCAGCATAATAGCCGGGACTTTGAATATTGAGGACAATATTCATTTCTAAGTGTGGGGGGGAAATTCTGGCGAATTTGATCACTTATATACCCTTGTATGCCCTTTTTCCCCAAAAATGGCCAAAATTTAAAATTTTTTCACTTGGTATTAGTGTTTTGCACTAAATACAACAAATGGTTATCAGTCCGCCATGTCTAACCCACATAAGGATTGGCTAATCCAGGAGCAAACGGTTCTTGGTAAAGATATCTCAAACCCGTTTATGGCTTGCAATTTGCCAAAAATTGTATGGTTCCTCAACTCCCCATTATCCTCAAAAGCTAATGAGTTGGCTAGCCCGCAAGATTATGGCTTGTGGTAAAGGCCGTGGAAAAACCATAATTGGTAATCAGCTCACCAAGATGTTGACTATTCCATCAAGAGTTAGCTAGTCCAGAAGCAAACGGCTTTTGGTAAAGACTAACCAAATCCGTTGACAGCTGGTGATTTGCTCAAAATCACACGGTTATCAGGTGTGCCACAGTTCTTACACCTGGCTACTCCAGAAGTGATGGCTTTTGGTAAAGAGTAAAAATCCATTAAGTTTTTCTCAAAAGATTGCTAGGGACTAGCAATAGTTTAGTGTGGGGGGTTGATGAGTGTCTAAATACTCATTATTTTATACCAATCTGAGCTGCCAAAACATACAAAAACACTCAAATATGCATTATAATACTTAAAATATCTTAGAAGTGTGTTTTATATGTTCCAAATGCAAAATATGCAAAAACAGATGAAAAACGTACAAAGTTTGCATAATTGGCAGTTTCAGTCCCTCAAGTTTCACAATTTGTCAAAAATAGTCCCTGAAGGTTTAAAATGAACAAAAAGTCAACTTAAGTCCTTGGGAAACCAAAAATGTTCACAAATGATCCCTGGATGAAAGTTTACACAAAATAGCAACTTTTACCCCTCAATTTACAAAATTGGCAAAAATGGTCCCTGAGTATTCAAAACTTGAAATTTATCAAATATACCCTTGTACTATGCATGAATTTACAATTTGGAACTATTTTGATAACTTTGAGGAAATTACAATTTAACCCCCTAAACTTTGGAAAATTACATAAATGGTCCTCGGGGTATTTTAAATTATAATAAATGCAAAAATAGTCCTTTGGTTTATCAAACTTAACAATATTGGTCCTTGTGATAATTTTAGAATTGTAACAGGTTTAACCCCTCAAGAATTCAGAAGTACACTTTTGGTCCTTGGGCCCTTTTTAATACTTAAACCAATTCGGACCCTTATTATTAATCCAAAACCAAACACAAACACCCCAGCCCACCAATCAAGCCCAACAAACAAACCCGGCCCTTTGATATTTAAACAGGTCAAAAGGTCAACCCCCGCTCAAAACCCCCATCACTGTTCATCATACCCAAAACCGCCCCAGTCACCATACCAGGGTGGTATTTTGGCCACCTTTCACCCTCCACCTCACCACTCTACTCACCCACTACCTCCACCACCTCTGTGCCTATAGCCACCCTTCAATAAATGCAATTCCCACTACTTTTCCCTCCAATCCATACCCCCTCCCCTATTTTTCTTCCCACTATCACCAACTTGGCTAAATATCTCTCAGACATATCCCTTACACCTCCACAACCCTCCAAAGATCTTTAATTGAAATAAAACTGATCCAAGCCACCCTTTGGACTTTTGGCGCCAAAATGCCATTTGATGGCTAGGATGCATTACAGGGAATCAAGGGTCAAGATTGAAGTGGAAACTTAAGAGTGTTCACCAAGGAGTTCTGAGGCTATAAAAGAAAAGAGAAGACAGAGGAGAAAACACTTTTGGCCTTAAGCCATAGTCATTTAGTTTACTTATCATGTCTTTTACTGCTTTAATTTAATTACAATGTCCTTTATATGCTTTCAGTTCTGTAAGTGAACCTTGACAAAGTTTAATTACAAAGCTATTTACAGTTGTAGTCTCATAAACTTTAATTTCAAGTTTTTACTTTAAATGTCATTTAAATACATGTCAATTCAATTCTGTTTGATCAAAGATGTTAATGGACTCTATATGACACTACTTAGCTCTCAGTAAGCTTTAGCAAGCCTTTAGAAGCCATTTAACAGACTGAGATCTTTTAAATTAAAAAATACTAAAAAATAGAGAAAATCAATGAAAAATCAAAAATAGCAAGTTAATAAAGGAAATGGAGATGCAGTGGTGAATTTGGAGTTCAATGGGTATTAGGAGCTTATTGGTAAGCTGATAGGTGTAACCTTGTTCATTATTTCCATAATCTCAGCTCATTTCTAATTTGTAAGCATTTTCTTTAATTATTGCATTTTACTGTTCATGTTCTTAATTTACCTTAATTTCTATGTTTTCCTGTTTAATAGTTGTTATTAAGTGTTTTTATAGTATAATATTATATGCTTATATGTTAGTTTGTGTAGTTGCTTAATATTTTATTTTTCACTATATTTATAGATTATGAGTAATCCTTATGTATTGTTGTTAAATCTGTCTTTTTCTTGTTCTTATGTACTTGTTAAATGATAAAATGATGTTTGGAATAAGGTTCTCAGTCCAATTCATTGAAAACTTAAAAATTCATTTGACACATGAAAATTTAAGGACTGTTTGGATTAGGTGTGATTCAGGGTATTGGGACTGTTTGAGGGGTATTTTACTGTGCCTGCATGATCACTAGGTTAATGGAAGGTTTGACAACCTTTTAGGCTTAATGGTTTTGTTGTTTGCAGTCTTGAACTTTCTCAAAGATGTCTCAGTGCCCACTTTTTGATTTCTGTCTAATCTGTGTTAAATGGTATTGGTTAAGTTGTTCTTGTTTGATTGTTCTTAACTAATGGTCATTAAACTCAGTTCAACTATCATATTCAAGCTTTGTTTTGTTCATTAGTCAATATTTTCTTTTTATCTGTCTAATTTCTTATCTGTTATAGTTTTCAAGTCTAAATCTTAATTATGTGTTCTAAAGTTGTTAATATTTGTTTATTTCATGTTTATTATGTCTAATATATCAAAATCAGTGATTAAATTCATATCAAAGTTGATGAAAGTCAACTTTGATCATAAACTCAAAAAGTCAAAATTACCACAAACCTGATTTTTGATTAAATGTTTAATTTTAGTGTGCCTTTATTATTAAGTTTCTGTTTAAATGCTCTTAGGGTTTCAATATTTAGCTGCTTGTATTGCTTATGTATTTTTGTCGAATTTTAGTTTCTATGTTTAAGTGCTTTTCTGAGTGCTTTTTATGTGCTTATTTTGCCCTGTATCAAGATCCCAAGCCAATATTCACAAGCCTTCAGCTTGTTGAATATTGAGCTTGAGCTTGAGTTTATTATTGTTTATGATACCCTATTAGCTCATTTATTTATGTTTGTGCTTATTTTCCAGTTTACGGCTTATTTGAACACTCTACTCACCCCACCTTTTAGTCACATAGCACTCAACACACTGAAGCAAACAGTGTGTTGAGCTGATTTTCACCAAGCTTTAACAAGCTCCTTACTAAGCTTGAGCTTGTGACTCTTGGCTTTTCAAAAAGCCAAGCAATCCATCTCAATGCCTCAATATAAGTTGAGCTTGTTGAAGCTTGTTGGATAGGTTCAAATGAGGCTTGATGTTTGCCCTCTTACAACAAATGACTGATCACTCAGTCATCTTACACCATTTCCATCATGTCTCACAAGCTCAAAAATGGTCTAAAGCTTGTGTGGCTTAGCTTTTCTTGAAGCTAAGCCACCAAATTTCAAGATCCTGTGCATCATTTTTAGATTGTAGCTTATTTGCATAGGCTGCAATCAGCTTAAACCTATCACCATTTGGATGAGTTACTGTTCATCAGTATACTCATCCAAAATCACTAAATTTCATAAGCTCACAAGAAGCTTAGTACTTGGCCTCAGCTTGTGCAATTTGGTTCAATGTGGAGCTTATCCACTAGTTTCCATCATCCAAGCTTAATCCCAAGCTTGCAGCTTATTTATAAGAGCTTGCAAGTGGCTTCTTTTGAGTTCCATTTTTGGTTTGTGTGCTGATACACAGTTGCATGTATTCAAATGGGAGGTTTTTCATAAGCTTTTTACAAGCTCACTAGTGGACCCCACTTGGTGAGCTTGGGCTTTTTGGAACCCTTAAAAACCCAGCTTGCAACCTCAATTCACAATTTGGGTTTTTAAGCTCATTTACTGAGCTTAATTGTGCCAACCAAAAGTATGCAGGGGTGTTTGGCTTAGTTGTTTATCTGAGTAAAGCTTATAAGCTTTTGTGAGCTTATTGGCCAAACTCAGTTAACTAGCTTGTTCATATATGTCTATAAACCTTGTACAAATATATTTTTCACTTTCTTTTTTCAGTGTGGAACTCATTACAGGCTTTAGAGGCCTCAATTCCATCCAAGTCAAGCTTGTAGCTTGACTGTCTAAACCATGAGCTCACAAATCAGTCAAGTGTGCAATTTCATTGCACATATCTTGTTTATGTTTGCCATTTGACTATTTTTCATGTTTCCTTTTACAATCCTGAGTCCAACCTTTTTCATGGCCCTTGTGAACTTATGTGCATAGCTGTGAGCCTTTAGCTCACTGCATAAGCTCCTAGCCACTGACTCAGCTTGGTCCTTGATTGTCAAGCCTTATTTTCTTTTTCCTTGTCCATTGTACATAATACTTGAACTTTCTTTTCTTATTTTATAGCTTAGAATAAGCTAGTTCCAAGCCAAGAGCAAGCTGTGAGCCAAAATCTCACAGCCATAAGCTTTCAACCATGCAACTGCTTGTTCCTTGGGCTTGTACTGTTCCTACCTCAGTAAATATGTTTAATATTAATATCTATTAAGTTCAGAAAATAGACAAACCAAAAAGAAAGCCCTTTTGAAGCTAAGTGATAGCTTCTATTTAGAAGTTTTATGACTTATTTGCTTTATTAAAGCTTTTTCACAAGCTCCTCAGAAGCTCAATATTGGATCATATCCCTTGATCTTTAGCTTTTTGAAA
This sequence comes from Artemisia argyi, assembly GCA_030686995.1. Taxonomy (NCBI): domain Eukaryota; kingdom Viridiplantae; phylum Streptophyta; class Magnoliopsida; order Asterales; family Asteraceae; genus Artemisia; species Artemisia argyi. Next base: position 105,483,915 of record CM060680.1, read on the forward strand.
AGCCCTCCAATTCAGCTTTTTATATCAGCCTTCATTTTGAGCTTATTAGTTTATTTCATGAGCTCATTTTGCCCATAAAGTTGACTGTATAGAGTGTTGGGTTGACTGTGCGATTTGGAATTGCTTATTTGAGAATATAGCCTATTCCTTTAGCTTATTTAAGTTGATTTAGCTTATTTTAGATATATCTAACTTAGTTGTAGTTTAATTATCCATATGTAGCTTATTTGTAGCTTTTAGCTTAGTAAAAATCCAAGTTTGGCTTATTTAAGCCAACTGTTAAGCAAATAAGCTCTCACAGAGCTTATTTGGCTTTTGTAAAAAGTTTTCCTTTATTAAACTTTTATATTTTTACTTATTAAATAGTTTTGTAAAAAGAAAATCCAAAAATAAAATAAAAATGAAAAAAATGGGTGTGGGTGGATTCGAACCTGAGACCACTCGCTAGTATGCATGCTTATGTACCCACACCCCTTCCAACTGCTCTGGGGCACCAGTTCCGTTAGTCTCTATATACTTAATATACTTAAGGTATTTTTGGTGTTTTGGCTTATCTAGACTGTTAAGCTCTTAACAGCTTATTGGGATAAGCTGGTGGCCCTAGCTTATTTTTCCTAGCATCTTCATACTATAATTTACTTTCTGTAATTTTTTCATAATTTTTACTGTTCATATAGTATTTTTAATAATTAATATAGTTTAAATATCTTTTAGATAATAATTAGTATTTAATTTTTAAAACTGCTTATTTATAATTATTATAAACTTTTTATATTTTTTATGAACTCCTGTGATGATTTAGAAGTTTTATAAAAAGTTTTATAATTTTATAAATAAGTTTAGTATGTATAATAATTAATTTAGTTTAATTAGTTTATATAAGTAATAATGGTTTTTAATTAAGTTTTCTTATTTTTGTACATAGCATATAGTTTTTATATTTTTCTTAGCTTCTTAATAGTATTTTAGAATTATGTAAAAAGTTTTAGATTTTAGTTTGCTTATTTAATATATATAATAATTTAATAATAGTATTAATAAATAAATAATAGTAAATAATTAATAATAAATAGAATACTTGTATAATAAATATATTTTTAGTTTCAAAAATTTCTTTTATATTATTTTAAACTTTTCTAAGTTTTTAGTTTATTTATTTAGTCTTACTTTATATTTTCTTATTATTTAGGTAATTATTAAATAGTTAATAATAGATTTTAATTTATAATAATTAATATAACACTTGTAAATATTATTCTAAATATATTTTAATTATAAGTAAATATTTTAAGTTTATTTAATTTGCATTTAAGCCCTTAAGGCATGCAAATTCCTACTATAGTTATATTTGTTGTTTTGTTTTGTACGTTTACGTTTATTTAAACTTAAACGTACGTTTGTAAATACTTTATCATTTTAGGGTTTCTGATTGCACGTTTCTTAAACATGTAGCTGTGACAGAGCTAGTACTATTCACATTCCACTGTTAGTCATTCAGATTCCCATTTTTCTATATACATATTATTTCAACATTACAAGTCATGGTAGTATCACGTTCACACCTCGTTGGGACATAACGACCCGGGGATGTACTTTTCTGTACTCACGTACTTTTCTGTACTTAAGACCCACGGATTAACATTGCTAGTTCCTCCCGGGCTCCATTTAGATATTACGGTTGACCATTCACAAGTGGTTAGCTTGTGTGATAAATAACTGACGGTTCGGGAGGAATCACCCGTCATCCATGCAATTGTAACAAACTAATCAACTAGTAAAAGATAGCTAGGGAGTAGTGAAATCTAAGTAAACATATTTCTCTTATTATTGTTTTTCTCCACATTTACTTTCTTGTAATTTTATTTTATTTCTATTGCATTTGTAGTTATTTGGGTTAGTTGACTAGCAACTAATTCCGCCCATTCTTCCAAAACCCGAGATTTTTACTTGCTTTCCATAAAATATAAAAATACAAAAAGAATCATCCCTCATCTCTAGACTTAGTTTAATTAAGTTTTAACCCTAGTGAACACTATTCTTTGAGTTAAATGATCAATCCCCGGTACTTGCCACTACACTATACTACATCGGTTAAGTACACTACTTGGTGGTGATTGCAAACTTCTCAAGATCCCTTGAGAGGTAAAACCTTTTGCAAGGTTGCAAAACCGCGCATCATTAACCTAGCACCCTAGCACCTTCCCCTAACTAAGCTAGTACCCTAGCACCTTACAAGCACCCACACAAGTAGGTCCATCCCCTACTTGTCACCACCTTAACCTAAACCTCCCCTAAACCACCCTAAACCACTCTAAACCACCACTAAACCACCCAAGCAGCTTATAAGCAGCTTACAAGCACCTCCCTCACCGCCTTGCAGCCACCAAACCGCCACACCAACACCTCGCCACCTACTTGTTACCCAAAACCAACCTGCGGCTATAAAACCGCCACACCACCCCTACACCGCCTATAGCCTCACCACATCACCACCCTAGCTTCCATTAGTTACTAGTAGCTTAGCTTACTTAGCCCCCCCTCCTCGACACATCCTCTTTCCCTTGCTTGCTCGCTACTCTAAACGGACCCTATAAATAGCTCGTACCCCCTTCTTCTTCCAAACCACACCACCTCTCTTCTCTACCTCCAAAATTCTGTATCTAGTAATAGTACTCGAGCTATAGTAGGCCTAGGAGTTGAGCAAAGCAAGCCAAGGACCCTTGTCGAGTTCATTTCTTGTCGAGAAACCCTAGAAACCCTCGTTAACCCTTCCCTACTCATGTAAGCTTTCATGCTTGCTTTATTTAGCTTTAGTTTAGTCTTAGGATAGTATTAGATTTCCTTAGAACCCATTAGGACCCTTGCCTAAGCCTTGAACACTAGAACTAGTTAATTTTCATTTTAAAACCTAAAATAGAGTCGAATTGCCTTTAACATGCTGTAAGCCCTTTACATAAGCTATAATCTGATTTAGGTAACTTAGATAAGTTAATATTAGTTAAACATAAGCTAGGAAACTTAGTTGTTACATAAATATAGTTTACTTGAATTTAGGACTAGTTTTGCAAAACTTTACATGCATAGGGGTATATATCATAAATTCCTGAAACTATAAAGTCTAGGAACTGTTTTTGACATTTCCTATAAGTTATTAGTGCAAGGACTCTTTTTGCAAAGTTATAAAACTCTAGGATAAAAAGTCAAATATTTATAAACTTAAAAGGACTAGTTATGCAAAAGTATTAAAGTTATGGGTATAAATGGTAAATATAGAAAACTTATAATTCCAAGGGTTATTTTTGTCATTTTCTCAAAATATAGAAGTTTAGGGACTAATTGTGTCAAGTATAGATAGTTATAAGTATAAATAATATAAGTATTATAAGTTTAGGGTAAATTTTGTAAATATATAAACTATAAGGGTATAAAGTGAAAATATTATATAAATATAAAACTGAATTAAAGATAGAAGCATAACAAAATATTAGGGAGCTTCATGTGAGAAGTACTATGTGGATATTTCGTTTTGACGAGTTTGCTTTTACGAATTAAAGTGCCCTAGCTCCTCAAACGATTATTGCATGTACTTCTGAATTATGATGGCCCGAACGGTATTATGTTATAACTAAACTTAATAACAACATAGCTAAATAGTAGGGAGCTTCACGTGAGGAGTATTAACTTCTGAATTATGATGGCCCGAACGGTATTATGTTGATAACATAATACAATAGTAGGGAGCTTCATCTGAGGAGTCTTGTACTTCTGGATTGTGATGGCCCGAACGGTGTTATGTTATATCTAAAACATTAACGAACCTAAGAATGATTACTTAAGAAACTTAAACAAGATAACTATAGCTTGACATACATCCAAACCCACAACACACCAGGATACGTGAGTAAGGCAGTCTAGTTCCCGAGTCACTTTTTGCATCAATTAGATTTCCCTAAGCCCAGGTGAGTTTTCATAGCCTCACTATTTTAAATTGCTTTACAAACCCTGTGAGGGGGGATACATGCTACTTGCTTTTTTCTTTGGTTGTTGCACGAGTAAATTAACTGCCACCACTACATAACTAAAATTCATGAATCTAATTGTTTGGGATATTTTACCCATGCGAACACGAATATAGTTGATAGATCTATTGGAGTTTGATAACTCCCGTTGGTATTAACATATTTCTAGATGGTACTAATAAGTACTATATTTGAACCCATTAAAGGATTAACTTTGGCAAGTTATCCTTCCCATCCCCTCATGGTTGGGTCCGCAGCCCCATGACCCGGATTGTTAACGTGTGGTTCATGAGCTTAGTGCAACGCACCCCACTCTTGATAATTGTGTATGCATCACAATTATCACACACACACAAACAACATTTTCCCAGATGGGTGTAACAACGGAACCCAGGGAACTTGTATTCACTAACACTTAAACCTATGACCATCACTCAACACCTAGTGTTGACTTTTAAGCATGTATTCTAGGTATATCACTTCTACGGAGACATGGCAGAAGGAGGCACTGAACTCGGAGGACTTTCAAACCGGTTATCATTCAAACATAACTTAACACCTAGACTTTGGGACCTCATCAAAAGTAAAAGTATATCTTTTACTAATAAAACTCTGATAATTAAATGAATGATAACTAAATTTCTAAAAACGCATCTTTTCGAGTCGTTTTCTATCACTGTAACTGTGATTCTATGAAGTAATACCCCAAACACTTAATCCGCTGCAATCAGTGAAAAATGAGGGTGTTACAGATTGGCATCAGAGCTTCAGTTGTAGAGAACAAGGTCAAATCCTAAACTACAACTATTTTTCCTAAACCCGAGAAAGTCCTCAGTGCCTCTGCCATTCTCCGTAACTATACATGCTAAGGTTAGTATAGTAATTTCCCGCTTTACTGCTATATGATTTACAGTATTTTTACTATTATATAGTTATGTCTAGTCCCCACTATTCTACCCTCGTCTCATCTAGTTTACATCCGGAGAATGATCTTCCATTTCCGAATGTACTAGATTATTCCCCTAAACCATATTTTCCTGATCACTTAGAAGACTCTAGGAATAGTTTAGATACACCTTCACCCTTAGGTTTTACACCTTTCTTAGATAACCCTCATTTAAAACATTTAAGAGATTTCTATGCTATGGCATCACCTATTCCTCCCCTAAACCCTATTATACACCCACCATTCCCCACACCTAGATTAAAACCCCATGGTTTCTTTCTCTCTAGAGAACCATGTATACCTAGAAACCCTATCCCTACATATACCCCTAGATATGACCCTAGGCACCCCTATAGTTTAGGACCTACACCTTACTTAGTAAACCCTTCCATTTAGGGATGAATGTTAGGAATACGTTTATTCATATGAAGACTCAGTCACCCCGAGTGTAGTTTAGCATATTGTAGCTCGTGGTATTTATCATATTAGTTAGAACGTAGTTTAGTATTAGTTAGTATTTGTGGAGTCGGGTCGGGTCTTTACCCACTGTCAGCTCGCTCCACAGCCCGTTTCAGGGGGAATTTGGTTGTAAGTATAAATACCCCTTCCTTAGCTTGGAAGGGGTTGGACCTTTCACTCTAATCTAATATCTCTTTGTTTCTCTCTCTAAAAAGGCTCCCAACTCTCTACTATTCCTTTCTCTAACATATCTCTAGTTTTCATCTCATCCATTTGAATCATTATCACAAATGCATACGTGTTTAATATTTTGAGTTACTTACAATTGGTATCAAGAGCCATGGTTTCATCTTAGGACTTGGTTTTTCTCGGATTTATACTTGGTTTTGTGGTTACTTTTGGTTCGACTTGGTTTTCTTTTCTACAACCTTGTTTGATCTCGTTGAGTGATTTAGTGTATGTTATTGTTGTACTTTTGTGATTTGTAGCGCTATTAGTCCTTAGGTTTGCATTTGGTGTGGTCGAATCATTAACTTAGGTGGTGTTTAGTGTAATTCGAGTAGTGTTTCTTGCTAGCGAGTTGCTACTCGATAACTTTTCTTCATAGCGAGTTGGTTGTAATCTGGTTGTGATTTGGACTGTGGTGAGTAGTGAGTTACCTATTTTCTTTATCAGGTTAAGAAGACAAATCGCTAGACAGCGACTGATTTGTCACCTAGTGATAGCGAGTTGATCCTGGCGACTTGTTCCAACGAGTTGGAGTGTCAATGATTTGGACAATAGCGAGTTGTCAGTTATTCTCAAGTTAGCGAGTTGTCTGTTTTTGTGGAAATAGCAATTTGCTCTTTAACTAGCAATTTGTTTTATTACCAGCGACTGGTCTACATGAGAAGAATTAGCGTTGTATGCAAAAGCTAAAGCGATTTGTCTTATGCTCTTACTAGCGAGTTGATATATCTCAGTTTACTTTTGCTGATTATAGTGTGGTTATTAAATCGTCAAGACCTCATTAGATCCATACACGATAGAGCAATATCATCATAGATCATTGTGAGAAGCATACACCTCATTTACTTTTCGAACCTTATAAAAGAAGAACAAGGACAAGGTTGTCCCATACCTCTTTTGATTCGGTTTAAAAGAAAACAAAACAAGGAACGAAAAAAAAAAAAATAATAATAATAATAATAATAAAAAATAATAATAATAAGTTACAGTAGATCTCAGTTACTCTCTTGAACTCTAAACGTTTAGTGCTCAACACATAACCACAAGAGAGATACATCATTGATCGATTTATTGAAGTTTACACTTCATTTTACTATACGAACAATCAAAGGCAAGAAGGAAAATGAATGTGTTTCATCTGTACCTTTCATTCGACTTAAACTAAAACACAAACATATATCAGCTCACCTATCGTTGACCTTGAACAAGATCTTGAAAGGATGCATCGTTTTTTTTTTCTTTTTTTTTTTTTTTTTTTTTTTTTTTTTTTTTTTTTTTTCGTATGATAAGCAACGGCTGTTGTAAGGGTGGATTTTGGTGCTCATTGTGACATTAAGTAATCATAGAGGAGTATTTTGTTTGTGTTCGGATCAGTGTTAGCCCAAGGGACGATTTTTTTTTTTCTTTTGGGGCGGCTGATTGAAGATGAGTGTGTGGTAACTGCGTGTGTTAGAGTGAGAGATTAGGGTTAACTTAAGAATTATTAGGGTAAATCTCGGATTAATGGTCTTATATAGTGCTGATTCTTTTAGGGTTAGATATCTCTTGGGCTGCTTCTGCTTTGCTTGTAATTTCTTGGGCCTATTATTTTGTGATTGGGCCTGTAACGTCACTAAGGACGCTTTGTGTTATTTTGGGCTGGACGAATTCTTTGGGTTTCAGATTGTGTGATTCGAACTGGATTTGGACTAACATATAAATTGTGCAAGTTTGTTGGAGTTTGGGTGTTAATACAAACTAGATACAAGTCTGAATTTTGTGATAAATTTGGTATATTGTGAACTTTTTTGGAGGTTATCATTTTGGATCACGGTTTTTGATTGTGCTTCAAGAATCCGAGATTGAGAATTATTCTGGGTTGAGATATTTTTGAGTTTATTGGATATAACTACGGTGTTTATTTGGATTCACTTAAACTCATTTCAACTAAACCAAATCAAAAGTGAACAACATATCACCTAATCGATCCTACAATCATCAAGTTCAACATACAATTCATCATTTCACGGTTTCTTCTTGATTTTGTAAAATCCCGCGAAAGAATCAATTTCTCGGTTTAAATCATAGAATTGTAAAATCCCATGTACGTTTATATCATTGAATTGTTACATCATGTCTACTACATCAAACTCTGTCAGATCGGAGTGTGTACTTCACCAGCCACTTAAATTGCTCGATAATGCAAAAGATTGTTGCATAGAATGTTTTCAACAACTTCATTCACACCTATCGGTACTTTTAGAGGGAACAGGATTCAAGATGGGATTCAATCGTGCATTTGCAACACTCTTTGGTCAAGATGTTCAGACTTTCACAGGCACAATGATTCTTAACTTAGATCAACTACAACAACAACTTGACCAAGGAGAATCTTCCAAAAATGGATCCATGGCTGCTTTCAGTGTGATCAACAAACAACTCTGTGTGTTCATCGACTCGAAATTCACACTGGAATATGACCATTATAGTCAGATGACGAAAAAGTGTTTTGCTGATCACACGGGAATTGAGGTTGATACGTTCAGAGACACACTCATCCAACTTATGGATAAAGTGAAAAGATTCATTGAAGAAAAAGCACAACATATACCTGCATATGATGACAAGGTGAAGGCATGTAGGGTGCAATCATGTGATGGTATTGGCGATTCGGGTAAAGCATCGGATGTTAGGTCAGTTGTCATGATATGCAAAGGGTCAGAGACTGATAAGCATGACACTACCAGCAGTTCAGTGACTCTTACTACACATGACATTGATGAAGATTTCAGACAAATAAAAGAACAAGTGTCATGTGCTGAGGTACCCCTAACTGAACATCATAATGTGCTTTCTGATGAACGACTGCATACTGATCAAGTCATGCCCAGTTATGACACATATTTGTTGAAAAAGACTGATAGCAATACCATTTCTGATTTAACAAATATGAATCATAAAGGGGGAGAAAGTGATCAGGATGCTGAATGTGATGATGAGTCAAGTTCTTCGTTTACAGCTGAGTCTTTTAAATCAAATGATATGTTTGATAAAGAAACTTTTAATGAACTTTCAAAGAGATTCTTACAACTTGAAAAACATTGTATTTCACTTGAAATCGCAATGCAACAAAAGGAAGAAAGTTTTCAAACTAACCAACCATGTAAAGATCTGGAACTTCCTGATTTCCGCGAATTCCTTTTGATTAATGATTTGAAAGCTCAGCTAGAAACCAAGGACTTGACTATCAACAACCTGAAAAAACGTATTACTGAGTTACGTGATATCTGTAATGAAGTTAAAACTAAACATGATTGCAATGTTATTGAATTGGAACATAATGTGGCTAAATTACGTGATGAAAATGAGACTTTGAAAATTCATTGCAAAGAACTGTGTGATTCTATCAAAGAACGAAAACTAAAATTGTTGAGCAAACAACGTCTTTGATTGCAAAAATGATGAACTCAAAGCTCAAATTCTGGAAAAGGGTTTCACAATAACAGCATTAAAGAACGAGCTAAGAAAAGCAACAGGGAATAGTGTGAACACTAAGTTTGCAAAACCATCAATCTTGGGAAAACCAGTTTTTCAATCGAATAGAAACCAATCAGTTGTTAGACAATTGACTGCGTTTAGATCTGAACGACCAAAATTTTCAAAAACACGGTTTGCCTCCCAAGTTGATGCGGAACAAGTTTTGACAAAACCAGTCACTCCACATTATTTGCCCAAGGTAACTGCTTCTATTTTTGTTCAATCTCAACAAGTAGCTACTCCCACTTCTAGTGTCTCTAGGATTAGTTTAAGAACAGAGTCGAAACCAAGCATTAAGATTCAAAAATCTAATGATATCAAGGACTTGTACAAGAAATATGATCTAGAAAAGGCTAGGAAAAGGGCGTTACTTCAAAAGGATGGAATCTTAGGCTCACAACCTTGTATGATGCCTCCTAGGTTATTGAGGAACACTACTAAGGTTAAACCTATTAAGTCTAGGATTTACAGTAAGTCATCCACAATGCATAAGAAGCAAAACAAATCTAATATTTCTCCTAGGTGGATACAAACTGCTAAATCTTTGGAGACTAGGTATATTGATAAGCCTTCTACTATACATAAGAAGATTAGCAATCCTAGACCTTGCCATAAGTGGATTCCAACTGGTAGAATTTTTAAGTACGTTGGACTTAAGTGGATACCTACCGGAAAGGTGCTTACTGATGGCAATGCCATAGTTAACCATGAAACCCCTAAGGGTTTGGATACTGATGTCACTAACCCATATATATGTAATCAAGTTTGTAATGTTAGTGCAGGTAGTCCTTACTCAGTTGCAGGTACATCAATCATTCACAACATGAGAAGACTCAAAGTCTGGAGGCCTAAAGTAAGCATATCTCCTGTTTCAGGAGGTCTGGCAAGTCAATGTTGATGTATGTGTGCATTATGACGTCTGTTCACATCAGTTCAGGCCTCGTTCTTCATTGACTATGACGTTTGAATACCTCAGTTCAAGCCTCGGTCCTCAATGTCATCATTATGGCGTTTGCTGATAACACTTCAGGCCCCGTTCATCAAAGAAAAGAAAGGTGTACGATTCAGTGCACCTTATCTTCGGAAGAAGAGAAATCTTCTTAGTTTTGACCATTCTCAACAACATGCTTCATGATTCCTCCATGTTCGTTCTGTCATCAAGTGGATCTACTCGTCTTTGCTCGAATTCGTATTCACTTGCTCATTCAAAAATGGCAAACTTCGTATGCAATTTTTGAGAGGGAGAAGGGTGAATAAACTACATGATTGAGTGTATTCTTATTCACATGCTTAATCCAAAATGGCAACCTTGTATGCAATTTTTGAGGGGGAGAAGTGTCACACCCCGCCACGGCGGAAACGCGCTGGTGTAACTTCATGGATATCATCACAACACATGGTGTCTATATAGAGAATAACTACATGCATAAAGTAGAGCAAGTATAGACACGAAGTGTCGTAACAATACCCCAAAACAACATAATCAAAACATAATCCAAAACAATCCAAAATCCAAGCATAGATGATAAACCACTTCCAATGCAACTAAGGTCTCGTCTATCCACATCCTTCTATCTTATCCTTAGAAAGCTCACCTGAAAATGATGCTTAAAACGTCAATATAATGTTGGTGAGATTCATAGGTTTGAGACTCAACACACAAGGCAACCAAATTCACTGTGATTACAAAATATAGTTGGACAAATAATTATAGTTATCATATAGCTACATGCATTTGCAAGTTAATATTCACACACAAAGGCAACAGCACTCATAAGGCAACCAATAGGACGGCTCGTGTCCTCCGACCCCAAAATAATAACAACAGGACGGCTCGTGTCCTCCGACCACACAATGATTACATTAGGATGGCTCGTGTCCCCCGTCCCCATTAAACATCAATTAGGTCGCATGCGTGAGCAACAGGATAAGCATCCTCCTAATTGGATCCCATATATATCCACACAAGCAAATAATCACACATAGCATGCATACGATAACATTATAGGTCCAAGCTCTTTAACACCACACACATGATCATAGTAAATCAAATCATTTAAGACAAGCATCATTCCCATCCCAAGTTTAAAATAAGGTAAAAATATGGGACTATGAACTCACCTTAAACTCCGCAGCTTCCACAAAAACAACTCACAATCTATAGCACACAAAAAAATAATCCACATTACACAAGGTCAAGCTAAAAGCTACAACCCATGTAATACACATATGATGGATGTCTAAGACTCATATGACCCACCATGGATCTCCTAGACACCACACTAACCACTACCATAACTTAATACTCACTAAATCCCTTGCACTTTTAAAATCTTAAAACGCAGAATTTTTGAGTACATTCACTCACATAAAATCATGACAAATAAAACTCAACAACTAACACCAAAAATTTACCATGGTCTATCATAAGCATAGAAGCTAATACCAGAAGGCCATGGACCAATAACACACACAAATACTCATAATAAATTCAAACTTGTCAACTACTCAAATTCGGATCTGAACGCACACCAAAAAGTTTTGATTTTAAATAAATACTTCCACAAGTTTTTATCACGAATCCTTTTTGTAGTAGTCTAATATAACCTAAAACTTAACTATTTCAGAAGGCCAAGTCAAAATACCACTTTTAAAATCACATGACACCCTCAAACTTTTACCCAAAATCTGTCCCGGTTTGACAGCTTTGACACCTTAACAAAGAAAAATCAAAAGACCAACTTCCTGACCTTGAAATCAATCGTGGATGGACTTTTTGGAAATCTCTTTCATTATACTTCAATTTAGACCTAAAATTCGTGACCTAACTCATCACCATCTGTTATTTACACTCACATCTTTACAGCCTTACACATCTGTCCAAACCCTAACTCGTAATCTAACGCGTTTTACACTCAATTCTCTTCACCAATCCTTATAATATAATTATTAATTGATCCCAACATGTTTAATAACATTAATTTACAGAAGTTAACGCAAACCCTAATCCATCATACTTAATATTACATGAATTAGATTAATTAATCAATTAATTGAACATAGGGTTTAAAGATTTTACCTTGATTCTTGATTTTAGCTTCAAAACTATAAAACCCTAATTTTTTTCTTCTTGATTTCCTTGTGTCGACTTCAATATGCAGGAAAAAGGGTTTTGGGAACTTTGATTTTGTATTTATTATTATTTAGTGGATAATTACCTAACTTAGAGTTGTAATTAGGCTCAAATTTGGTTTCCTTTTCATTTTTTTTCTCTTATTGCCGAATTTTACATATATGTATATATTTTGTTTATTTTTTTTATTTAATTAATTTATTACACTCAAAACCTCATACTTTTCATATTTTATGTATTCCCATATCGAAACCTAACGTCTTTCGCGATAAACCTTAATTTTACGATAAACCGAAATATAATCATTTTCAAAATAAAGTTTCCAAAAATAGAATTTCACACTCTTTTTGAAATATAACTCATAAAAACAAATCCCACGTAACTTACTAACGCTCAATTACTTGAACGAAGTCTCGTTACGCAAAAACACAAAAACACCAAAACTACACAAGTCATTTCTACACCACAAAGGTGATCAAAATGAACTTTCCCAAATTTCAAACTTTCCAAATCACAATAAAACCACTTACGCAAAGGGATTTAGTGCTAAAACTCACCTATATCACACTTATATCACTTCAACACCTAACATACACCAAACAAACATCAACCGAGTCAAGACTATCAGTCAAACTGACCTGCCGAAACCACGGTTGTTACATCATCCCCCACTTAGGGAAATCGCGTCCCGAGATTTCAACTACTATAGTCACCACTCACAACAACAAAAGAAAATTTATGGATATTTAAGCGGAATAATACCACCCCCATAAAATCACAGAGAAAGAATCGCAAAAATTTGAACCGAATAAATACCCGAATTCACACAATAGAAAAACATTTCATCACTCCAAGAATACACGCAAATAGATACACTCCCCGATCAATAACACCAAAGATCCAAACGACTTCTCACAGATAGGTACGATACTCTCGAACCAAATGAAAAGCCAAATGGTAACCACAAGACGCACTCACAAATAACAAATACCCATAAAACAAAACATTAATTACATCTGATCCTCACGTTCCCAAGTAAACTCAGGACCATGCTTAGAATCCCACCATACCTTTAACAACGCTATATCACCACACTTCAAACCCTTAACATCTCGATCCATAATCTCAATAGGTTTCTCGACAAAACGAAGAGTCTTGTCAACCTTACATTCATCTAATGGCACATGCAGACTAGCATCCGCCAACCACTTCTTTCTATTAGATACGTGAAACGTATCATGCACTCTACTTCACTCCTCAGGCAAATTCAACCGATCTGTCTCAAATCCAATCCTTTCCATAAATCTTAAATGGTCTTACGTATCTTGGTGCTAGCTTGCCTTTCTTACCAAAACGCACAACACCCTTCCACGGAGATACTTTTAACCTCACAATATCACCAACACCAAACTCTAAGGGCTTACGGAAATAATCCGCATAACTCTTTTGGCGATCTCTTGCTGCCTTAAGTCTTTCCTTAGTCAGAAAAACCTTATTCATAATCTCTCGTTCTAATTCAGGATCAATTAGTTGGCTTGTTCCAACCTTTGCCCACAGAACAGGTGACCTACATTACCTTCCATACAACTTTTCACATGACACATACTCAATACTAGAATGATAATTGTTGATATAGGAGAACTCAGCTAAAGGTAAATGTATACCCCGGCTTCCTCCAAAATCAAACACACCCATGCTCTCAGCTCACCATCCAACGCCTGATTTGTACGCTCACTTAGTTCACTCATTAAAGAATGATAAGTCGCACTCATCAAAATACGCGTTCTCAAGACTCCATAACACGTTTACCACTATCGCGAAGTAAGTATTTCATCATGTTTCTTGCGACACCCCATGGCTCATTAACAACTCACCGAGCGAAAAGTCTCGCGTACTCCTCCATACATCTTTTGCAAAGGTAATGATATGTCTTATCCATTCTCGGATGTATCAAATACCTTGCATGATTGATGTCCTTACGCTTCCTCTCAATGAAACCAGTAGCTGGTCCACAAAGTACATTCCTCCATCCTCGTTCCTTTCCATTTACTGGTCTAAACCAAATAATCATTCTTCTTACATGCTCTCATCCTTGAACCTCTCTCTCTAGGCTGTCAACAACATCCTCTTAACTCCGAACTGAATTATCATAATCGTTGCTCAGAAACATCTAAGTTTCACTCGTTCACTTCCGCTCAACGCTCTTACCACGATGTCTACCCTTCCTTAACGGTGGCGAATCAGACAATCGTAGTCACTGAGAAGTTCCACACCCAACTTCTCTTCAACATATATTAACTTCTTGTCAAATATATGCTAAAGATTCTTATGATCTGGGTAGACCACACTCTTTGCTCCATAAAATATCATCTCCAAGTTCTACTCCCCAACTCTAAGTCATGCATCACATAGTTTCTCTTATGGATCTTCTACCTCCGTGATGCCCACGCAATTTGAAGAACGTATATCTTGAAGCTAAACCTCTCACTTGAACAACTTGGCAACATCCTTTTCTTCTTCAACGAACAAATTGATAATCAAAACGACAATCTATCCTAAGTAAACGACGCGAACCATGAAACCGGTCGAACTAAAACGTATGTTAACGAACTCAAAAGGGGTACGAATTACCGAATAGCGAAGTAACGAACATCAAAATCAAAGCTAGAAAACACAATGAGAAATTTTCCCCAATAAAAGTAGACACGGATAAAATATTTCATGAAAACCCATACAAAGAAAATATAAAATACACGTACCCATAAAACATCCACAAGCTTACCACAACAAAAGAAACACTCAATGAACTAAATACATAACAAGTTTGGTAAATGAGAACCATAGACAGTTCTTATTCCCGTACTCGACCTTCCCAAAAAAAATGAACACCGTTTTTTTTTTTTTTTTTTTTTTTTTCAAGACATATCTTAAACTTATACTTTTTTTTATAAAATACATATAAACCATTTTATGTAAGACATCAACATAACCATTTTTTTCTTCACACTTCATTTCCCATAAAAATATTAGTTTCCATCAAACGACCTTGAAATACCCAAAACGAATTTGTAAAATGCCATAAAGACTCTAACACAACCTCTTAATCGAACACGAAAGACATTGTAGAATTTTGTAATCAAAATAATCCTCAAACGAACTCATACCAGTGAACACTCACGCAAATACATTGCAAACCAAGCAAAGAACGCAAAGACTCATTCGTATAATAATCAAACCAAAATCATAGAAAAACACCGATACTAACAGGTCACAAAACATGTCACGAAATTCAATTGGTGTATGTAAATGAGGGATTAAATATCCACACCAACTCGTCACGAACCAACAATACTTGAAGAATAGTATAACATTCACCCGACGAATGAATGTATGGAATAACCAAAGAAACGAAACAGTATCCAACAAAAACGAATCGATTACCCAACACCTATCACGACGTCAAATAGAAAGAATATGGCATATGTACCATCATGGTACGAATAGGAATGCCAACCAAAGAATTAGGTATACAAACGGAGCGTCTAGCAAACGAATCAACTTAAATACCACAACATAAGTACCCACCGATAATTGAGGTATCAACATATGATAGGTAGGATGGAATCTTACCACCTACACACCCCAACATATAACGACTGCCCAAACGGTTAAGAGAATACTTCTCTAACCATACAGCCATCACCAACATGATATCATATACCATCTTCCACAACATATAACAACAAACATCAATCAATGCAATAATGGTCACAAGTCCACGTGTGTGATACCCTTATAATTATGTTCGCGACCATAGTTATAAGCCTATTCCACACGCATTCTTACTTCCAAAACCACACATCTCAATGATAACACACATATACCACATAACACCTAATACACGATGCAATCCATGCCATCATACTTGCAAGTCCACTTGTGTTGTGATGCATGTATAATTATGTTGGCCACCATAATTATCAATGCCCCCTTTTACAAGTGTACTCCCTCTTATGACAACACATCATGCAAACAAACATGGAAACAAAAACAAAAGACATCGCAAACAATCATCTCGCATGGAACAATTCCAACGATCACGTAAACTCTATAATCAAAATCACTTGGATAAGGTCGATCCAATATCCAAGAGTAATCACGCTCCAACATGGCTCTAGACGGCAAAAGACAATATACAAATTCCAAAACATAACACAAAACAAAAGACGTCGCATAATGGCTCAACTCCACTCTCGCACTTATCTCCCCACTCAGATCAATTCAACTTACTACTCATTGTGGACTCTAGATCCGAATCCACACCATTTCATCCTAACTCCCTTTCATCTTTACTCAACCAACCATTCATGTTTCCTACACGTTGAGGTAGTCGACAACATGCAAAACCATCTGCATTCTTTTCTTCCAATTCTACATAATTCACAAGCGCATACAAATCACGAGGTTTAGACTAAACCACATCTCCTTCCTAGGTGAAGTGAGGACACTACCAAGGGTATTTGGTAATGGCTCCATCACCAAAAGTCACCGTGGTTCCAAACCTCTCCACTTCTTCTCCACCAATGTTTTCCATAAACGTCCTCTCCTTGTCCGAACATGGATACATGTTATCGAAAACTCGGATTCTGCGGTTATTACGCTTCATCCTACCACTTCTCTCACATCCGATAGCGACAATGGTAGTCTCACGAAGCATCTTACGCGCGAAAGACGATATAATAAAGTAGATATATACAATACTACATATAAGGAATAGAATAGACGTCCGAAACTCAATAAAACATCTCATAAATATAGGAAAATAGACATATAAAATACTATACTTACACATAGGTCCTAAATGCAACTATATGAGGGACTCTTAGGTTATAGTCTAGGTCCAACCGCCTAATTCTCTATAACCTGGCTCTGATACCAATCTGTCACACCCCGCCACGGCGGAAACGCGCGGGTGTAACTTCATGGATATCATCACAACACATGGTGTCTATATAGAGAATAACTACATGCATAAAGTAGAGCAAGTACAAACACGAAGTGTCGTAACAATACCCCAAAACAACATAATCAAAACATAATCCAAAACAATCCAAAATGCAAGCATAGATGATAAACCACTTCCAATGCAACTAAGGTCTCGTCTATCCACATCCTTCTATCTTATCCTTAGAAAGCTCACCTGAAAATGATGCTTAAAACGTCAACATAATGTTGGTAAGATTCATAGGTTTGAGACTCAACACACAAGGCAACCAAATTCATTGTGATTACAAAATATAGCTGGACAAATAATTATAATTATCATATAGCTACATGCATTTGCAAGTTAATATTCACACACAAAGGCAACAACACTCATAAGGCAACCAATAGGACGGCTCGTGTCCTCCGACCCCAAAATAATTACAAAAGGACGGCTCGTGTCCTCCGACCCCACAATGATTACATTAGGACAGCTCGTGTCCCTCGACCCCATTAAACATCAATTAGGTCGCATACGCGAGCAACAAGATAAGCATCCTCCTAATTGGATCCCATATATATCCACACAAGCAAATAATCACACATAGCATGCATACGATAACATTATAGGTCCAAGCTCTTTAACACCACACACACAATCACAGTAAATCAAATCATTTAAGAAAAGCATCATTCCCATCCCAAGTTTAAAACAAGGTAGAAATATGGGACTATGAACTCACCTTAAACTCCGCAGCTTCCACAAAAACAACTCACAATCTATAGCACACAAAAAAATAATCCACATTACACAAGGTCAAGCTAAAAGCTACAACCCATGTAATACACATATGATGGATGTCTAAGACTCATATGACCCACCATGGATCTCCTAGACACCACACTAACCACTACCATAACTTAATACTCATTAAATCCCTTGCACTTTAAAAATCAGAAAATGCAGAATTTTTGAGTACATTCACTCACATAAAATCATGACAAATAAAGCTCAACAACTCACACCAAAAATTTACCATGGTCTCTCATAAGCATAGAAGCTAATCCCAGAAGTCCATAGACCAATAACACACACAAATACTCATAATAAATTCAAACTTGTAAACTACTCAAATTACGATCTGAACGCACACCAAAAAGTTTTGATTTTAAATAAATACGTCCACAAGTTTTTATCGCGAATCCTTTTCGTGGTAGTCTAATATAACCTAAAACTTAACTATTCCAGAAGGCCAAGTCAAAATACCACTTTTACAACCACATTACACGCTCAAACTTTTACCCAAAATCTGTCCCGGTTTGACAGCTTTGACACCTTAACAAAGAAAAATCAAAAGACCAACTTCCCGACCTTGAAATCAATCGTGGCTGGACTTTTTCGAAAGCTCTTTCATTATACTTCAATTTAGACCTAAAATTCATGACCTAACTCATCACCATCTGTTATTTACACTCACATCGTTACAGCCTTACAAATCTGTCTAAACTCTAACTCGTAATCTAATGCGTTTTACACTCAATTCTCTTCACCAATCCTTATAATATAATCATTAATTGATCCCAACATGTTTAATAACTTTAATTTACAGAAGTTAACACAAAACCTAATCCATCATACTTAATATTACATGAATTAGATTAATTAATCAATTAATTGAACATAGGGTTTAAAGATTTTACCTTGATTCTTGATTTTAGCTTCAAAACTATAAAACCCTAATTTTTTTTCTTCTTGATCTCCTTGTGTCGACTTCAATATGCAGGAAAAAGGGTTTTGGGAACTTTGATTTTGTATTTATAATTATTTAGTGGATAATTACCTAACTTAGAGTTGTAATTGGGCTCAAATTTGGTTTCCTTTTCCTTTTTTTTTTCTCTTATTGCCGAATTTTACATATATGTATATATTTTTTTATTTTTTTTATTTAATTAATTTATTACACTCAAAACCTCATACTTTTCATATTTTATGTATTCCCATATCGAAATCTAACGTCTTTCGCGATAAACCTTAATTTTACGATAAACCGGAAAATAATCATTTTCAAAATAAAGTTTCCAAAAATAGAATTTCACACTCTTTTTGAAATATAACTCATAAAAAAAATCCCACGTAACTTACTAACGCTCAATTACTTGAACGAAGTCTCGTTACGCAAAAAAAACAAAAACACCAAAACTACACAAGTTATTTCTACACCACAAAGGTGATTAAAATGAACTTTCCCAAATTTCTAACTTTCCAAATCACAATAAAACCACTTACGCAAAGGGATTTAGTGCTAAAACTCACCTATATCACACTTATATCACTTCAACACCTAAGATACACCAAACAAACATCAACCGAGTCAAGACTATCAGTCAAACTGACCTGCAGAAACCACGGTTGTTACAAGAAGTGTGAATAAAATACATGATTGATTGTATTCTTATTCACTTGCTCAATCAAAAATGGCAAACCTCGCTTGCAATTTTTTAGGGGGAGAAGTGTAAATTTACCACATGTTGATTGATGCTTGAAGAATGGTCATACGACTCTCCTCCAACACCTAATGTTCCATTAACTAAGGATGACCGGGATTCATTGATTCAACCTATGTTTGATGAATACTTCTAACCTCCCACGAATGTTGATCATTTAGTTCCTAAAGCTCTTGCTCCGGTTCTTGCTGACTCAACTGGTTCACCTTCCTCAATCTCCATTGATCAAGATGCACCATTTAGAAGTATTACTCAAATTACTCAAGTAACCCAATCTCCAGTTACTCCTCAAGGTGTTGATGATGACTATCATGATTGTGAAGTTGCACACATGAATAATGATCCGTCCGCTTGTTCTATTTCATCACGGATTGTTGTTCCTCCAAATGTGCACTTTGTAAATCAACCACAAGAACATAATGAAAATGTCGATCATAACGTCAAAACGGCTAAGAATTTGGACATGGAATGTCAAGTTATCACGGAGTTTATTTGGTATCCGTCGATCATAACGTCAAAACAGCTAAGAATTTGGACATGGAATGTCAAGTTATCACGGAGTTTATTTGGTATCCCTTATTTAAGAATTGAAGTTGACTTTCACAAAGACGTGATCTTATTTTATCTTGAAGTCGGGGTTGATTGGATGAAGATTCTTCGAGATCCTTACTTGAGCTTTTACCTTTACAATGACGAAGACTTGGATATCTAGTTATTTTGGTAATTATTCATTTCTATTACCACAAAATAACTATCACTTCAAGGAGTGTCACAACTTACACAAAGTTATCGGTAGTCAAGAGGTGATGTACGTCTTATACTTGATTGTTGGTTGGTTGAAGAGTATGAAGTACTTAGGGATTCGATATTGCACAAACTCTCTACGCCGCTCTTTGTCGCACCCTAGTGCAAGCTTAAGTCACAAGAATGGGGAATTCTACTTCATTTTCAAGTTTGGTATATTGGGTTTACTTCATCAGTGGCCACTTCAAATAGCCTACATAAGGGGTGGTAAAGATAGTTAGAGAGAGTCTTTTTGTAGCAGTTGATTCTCACCAGATCCATTTAAGCAAATTTTTGTTCTTCTCACAGGATTTCAAGAAAATGTGCCTATAATGTGTTGCTGACTCTGAGGTATCAAAACCAGCAAGGGGGAAGGAGACATACATCTAAATGCATAATGAGTACATGTGATGAACTTAATTCTTCTTCTTAATTGAAGTTATCCCGGGAAGACAAATGTCATAACCGTAGAGAATATCAGTGTATTAACTCGTTGCATTTGGTGTATCATTCCAATTACGTGGGGGAAGTGGTCTTCTGATACTTGTGGTAGGTATTACTTCTGCTTTCAGTGGGAAGAAATATGAGAAGAACAATTGGAGCGTGAGATTATATTGCTTATCGACATCTTCATATGAGCTGATATGATTTATGGTAAAGTGCTTCTGGTTAATGCTTCATGTACACAATGTTATGTTGATTTCGATGAGATCACAACCATCAGGGGAGAGATTTGTGTACATCAAGGATGCGTAACAGGTTCACGTGATCGGGCTTAATCATATATTTCGGAGGAGATATCCACAGAGATGATCAGTGCTTCAACCTGTTACTTTGGTGTCGTCATTTCTTCTTGTGTTGGATACATGCGTACAATATGGATTAAGTTGGTATGTGTAAGATAACTGGAAAGCATTTGGTGAAATGAAGATGTTGATATCTTATTCCCCTGAATAGACAACCGCTCAAAACCGCAGAGTAATGTGTACATCGGGGACGTACAACAGGGTCATGTGATCGGGCTTCATCTTACATTCCGGGATTGTTTACCCCAGAGATGATCCGTGGTTCACCTTGTTACTTCGGTGTTATCGTTTTCTTTGGGGTTCTCGAGCTTCATTCAATGAGAATTTTTGGGAACTTCAACTGTCTAGGGGAAGTGGTCTCATGAAGATGATTATCGCTTTGGGGGGAAGCTACCAAAGCATCACACTGAGAAGGCACAAGTTCAGACGATTATTCATGAGCCTCGAATGCTTTGGTGGTGAATGGTTAAGAGATGTTGACTACACGTGCCTACAACAAGCTGAACGAAATCCTCATTTCGGTATTCATGTCAACATCCTCTTAAACTTAATAGTATCCTTTGTACATATATTATACCTAAATGTATATAGATATATAAAACCAACAAAAACCCATAAAAATCAGAAAATTAGAAAATACCAAAAATAGTTTTTTTAAAAGGCATGTCTTCTGGCATCGATAACATTTACGGTCCTAGAA
Organism: Artemisia argyi; assembly: GCA_030686995.1. Lineage (NCBI taxonomy): Eukaryota > Viridiplantae > Streptophyta > Magnoliopsida > Asterales > Asteraceae > Artemisia > Artemisia argyi. The sequence continues at coordinate 105,505,993 of CM060680.1, forward strand.
ATGTCATTCAATAATGAAACGGGTCTTTAAATGAAGTTTGAACAGAAGTTCAAAATGTTTTCAAAACATGCCTATATGGCTTGCAGTCATTTCAGGCTGTAACCCGGATTTATGCTTATGGTTTGCTATTACTTCAGATAGCGACCTGGTCTTAATACTGGGGAAAGTTCATCGCCAAAATGACGACTGTTCCTAACAAAGGCATAAATTACTTTATATCCGTGCCTTTCCGATCTGATGTACGCTTAAGTGCATCATTTTTGGTAAAAGAAGAGAAGTCTTCTTTACATCTCAAATACTTTTCCTTCAAAGATTCTTCGGGAAAGTATTTTCTCCAAACTTGGTGGTACCATGGTTTTTGAAGATTAAACAAACTCGAAATGTTGTTTAAAATTTGCCACTCAATCGATGCTAACAGAATTAATATTTGCGCAAAATGTTTAATTTTTTAAATATGTCATCGATTGAGGGGGAGAACGATTTCAAAAACTATATATATCGTCAAAACAAGATCTTTGTGCATAACTCCAATGGATTAAGTGCTATTGTTATGTGTTAGTATATGAATTTTTCATGAGTTTCTCGCTAAACTCACAATTATTTATAAACTCATCATCTCTAACACATAACATACTCCCTCAAGGTTTGAGGGGGGAGCTAAAATGTCGTCTCAAAATCAGTCATTCTTAAATATGACACATCTTTCTCCCAAAACCTTTAAACTTATTTAAATCACTTGGGATCACAAATCTCAATTGGTTTAAAATTTTTGATCGGGGGAGAAGATGTGATTTAAATATGAAAAACTGATTAAAACATGATGTTTTGAACCCAAAAACAAAAATATGCTCTTCCCTATGTGCCAAACTCTTTTGTATATCAATGCACATATTGAGGGGGAGCAAAATGGTTTGTGAAAAAGGATCCATGCATCTCAGTCTTGACTCATGAATTGACGAAACACAACTGTCCTGAATCGAAAGGACTAGTCCTGGACGGGTAATAACTTCAAGCTGGTTTAACCAGTGATGTAAGCGTGTCTCGAAAAGGACTAGTCTGAGTAGAATGTACCATTTCGAGAAACGTTGGATGAATTTGATCGGGCCGGGTAATAACTTCAAGCTAGCTCAACTAGTGATGTAAGCGTGTCTCGAATGCCCAGTAATGTTCACTTAAGGTAGATCAATTCAAAAAGTGTAACTCTTCCCGTCATGTGCAAATTTTCAAATCAATACATATGAGCACATGTTAAGGGAGAGCATTTGAAAATGACAAAACTCTCAATGTGTTAATAAAATGTGTTTCTTAATCATAAACACGTTGTGAGAATTTTCAACGATTTGGTGTATGGCAACATAGGATAGTCATGAAGTTATAAGGTGGCTAAGGTTAGGAAAATCGTCCTATGATCCGCCAGAGCCGGAGGGATCTACCCATGGACAATACCAAATAGATAGTGTTAGAAAGTCCATAGGTATGATTATGAAAAAGGATAAATGTGAGAATGGAGAAAGAAGGGGTTGAAGAATTAAAAAGAAATGAAATGAGAAAGGGTGAAAAGAAATAGCCCTCCATTCAACCTTAGGGCAGAAACCGGGTTCAATTCATAATCTACTAATTGTTGCTAAGGCGACATCGGTATTGAAGACAAGACGTCATGGACCCAGTGACGTACTGCACTAAACCTTCTAGCCACTCAAGTTCTCTTAAAATAACTTGTTTCATTCTCACGGGGAACCGGTGTAATCTATCGACATATCTCTTAGAGATGGTTGATATTGTAGCAGGAGACCTCTCCCTAATCTCCGCATAGGAAAACCAAATGCACTTATTGAGTCTAGAGCCTCAAGATACATAAAAAGATCTCATAGGAACACGTGCTACTTCTACCCTGGTTGTTCAATATTAAGGACACCAGTGGTAAACTTATGAGTCCTAGATCTTAGCAATCTGCCAGAACATTTATGAGGGATGTTGCTATAGTAACTCCCAGTGATTGAATGGAAATTCCTGCCAGGGTCAACATCAAGCAGCCCTGAAAGCAGGTCACTTAGGTAATTCCTTGTGGATTACGCTTAGTGGTTGCGATGGTTACAAATGGTCAACAGTCGTGGAGTGATCTTCAGCGACTCACCCATACTTAGGTAGTTCACGTATATCCTCTCAGGGTTTACCGATTGGGAACGGTCTTGGTGAAGATTAGAGGGAGTCTTCACACTATGCTGTTGACAATCTCTAATTCCAAACCTATAAGTACCGGATGATTTGTTGCTAACTGTCTATTTGCAGGAATCTCTGACGGTTGCGGTTAATTGTAGAAAAGATGCTGATCCATCAACACATGCTCACACTTCAACATCACAATCTAAGAAATCATGATCATTGATTGGGCCTCATACATGCTTCCACAACTCTGATGCAGAAGATCATGATCCTGAAAAAGTGTGAGCATGCCAACACAATGATGTTCATATTACATGGAGACGTTACTGCTCGAAGATTACCCTCAGAAAGTCATTTGGATAAGGAAGTCGAAACTATCTCCAAAGATCATCCATTACATTGAACAAGTCATCTAGAGCCTACCACTTAAAGCTCAAAGATCTCAACAATGAAGAATCAAAAGGCTACGAGCTACAAAGATGTCGTCGAAGACATGAATGCTATGATTCAATAATTATTTTCCGGGGTGACCTCCCTTGGGGGGAGATTGTTAGGAATACGTTTATTCATATGAAGACTCGGTCACCCCGAGTGTAGTTTAGCATATTGTAGCTCGTGGTATTTATCATATTAGTTAGAACGTAGTTTAGTATTAGTTAGTATTTGTGGAGTCGGGTCGGGTCTTTACCCACTGTCAGCTCGCTCCATAGCCCGTTTCAGGGGGCGTTTGGTTGTAAGTATAAATACCCCTTCCCTAGCTTGGAAGGGGTTGGACCTTTCACTCTAATCTAATATCTCTTTGTTTCTCTCTCTAAAAAGGCTCCCAACTCTCTGCTCTTCCTCTCTCTAACATATCTCTAGTTTTCATCTCATCCATTTGAATCAATATCACAAATCCATACGTGTTTAATATTTTGAGTTACTTACAATGAACATGGTTCTGGAACCGGAACCGTTAGATCCAAGAACCGATTTTTCTGAAAAGTGGGAACTGAGAACCGAACCAAATATAGTTTTTGGTTCCGGTTCCGGTTCTTTTGGGTCTATCCGTATAGGAACTGCTGTTCTATTAAGATAATAAAAAACCCAAAAAATTAAACTTTTTAAGAACTTGCAACAATTTACATTTAAGCAAATAACAATTAACAGCTAAACCATAAACTCAAATAACCAATCATTCTATAGTTACTTTGACTTGTTCCAATTTTTAACAAAAAAATAATGCATAACAATCCGGAAAACAAAATAAAATAACTTAAAACTTTGTCCATCAACATAACTAAGACCGTTTAGAATTATGTGATCATGATAGATAATAAATAATGTATTAATAAAAGTGCTACCAAATTTTAGCATGATGAACATGTAAAAGCTAATCGAATGCAAATAGACATAAAATATAAACTTACTTTCATTGTTTTGATAATAATGAATGATCTTGGAATGTTATTAGGTTTAGGTTAATTATTGATTTGTTGATGTTTTAGTAAATTAAAAGATTAGGGTTTAGAGTGTTTGCCTTGATGGCTAGTAGGTTTTTTTATTTTATTTTATTTTATTTTTAATGACAAGTAGGATTTGATTAATATTTTGATAAGAAGTAAAAAAATTACATATTTTTATAGTTATTTGATATTTGGTTTCGGAACCGAGAACCGGTGGAACCGATCCGAACCGGCCCAAGAACCAAAAAATCTTAAAATCAAGAACCGGAACTGGAACCATTGGTTCTGGTTCCGGTTCAGTTCTTCATGGTTCCGGTCCGGTTCCGGTTCTTTGGTTCCTTTGCCCATCCCTACTCCCATTTCATCTTGGAAAGATGAATTTGGAGAAAACCCCACTAGGACAACTTTAGAAAATGAGGAAAATCAGTTAGAGGAAATTTTAATTAATTTAGATGAAATTTTCCTTGACATTCTTGAGAAGATAGAAAAGGTCATGATAATAACTTAGGTAATCAACCTGACTATAGTAGTTTAAGAAATATCATACAAGAAAACCATTTTAAAGTAGCTAAAATACAGAAAAACCAAATGAAACACCACCATAAAATAGCCATTACCCGCTTTAGGATTTGTACTTTAGAAAAGATAATTGATGATGATGAGGAAAATCATCAATCAAACCTAGAAAACACAAACTCTTGAAATTAGGAAAAACCTTAGAAACCCCTAAGTAATATGCCTTTTATAGCCTTAAGAGTTATGCCCTAGAATAATTAGTGCATATAGGATATGTAAGATAGGAAATCAATAAAATAAGTTAAGTTTTAGAAACTACTTAGTGCCCCTCAATTAGGATAATTTAGATAAACTAGATTTAGGTATGCCTCTCCCAAATTACCTTAGGTCATCCCTAACCCAATAGTAACCCCTAGGAAAATAGATATAACCCATAGAACATGACAAGTAACCTACCCCGAACCCTTACCCCTAGGAATTTAGAAAAAACTACCCCGATGCCTTAGATACATAGATTCTCTAAACTGTTTTAAGACTCCCCTCATACTTCATTTTTTCCTAAAACCCAATTCCTTCAAAAACTCTCCCTTATCAATGGTGAGAATTCTTATTCTACACCATAGAGATCTGAATTCTTTCTCCTCTGATCTCTAAATCCTCACTACTTCCTTAGCTTTCTCAAGCTATCTTTTTTTCCTAGTTAGAGAATCTACCCCTAACTATCCCATATGCAAATATATGATAATCATATACAGAGCATATTCCCATCCTTTCCCTCTTTATGTCCTTAGATTACTATGATTTTCCCGAATTAGTTTTCCCCATCTCCTTAGTAAAACCCGAACCATATTCTTTAGGATTCCCGTACTTGAGGTTAGAAATAACATTAGAATATCCCTAGAAAACCTAAGCTTAAGTATAGAATACCTTAGATCACTAAGGTAGGCTATCTAAGAAACCCTTGAGAAAATAGAAAAATAAGATTAGGAATATTTAAAGGTTTTATAGGTTAGAAACCAAAATCCCTACCCCAATACATAGAAAAATTAGGAAGACACCCCTATAAGATAGGATTTAGCCTAAGAATTCATTAGAACTAGAACATAGATTAGATATAAGGAATATTAGGAAAAACAAAGGATTAAATAGTGAAACCTCCACCTTAAGCCTTTAAACCCCTATTTTAGGATAGACACATTAGCAAAGCTTCTACCATATAGGCACATTAGCAAGCTTCTGCCATATAGGAATAAGTCATTTTAGGTAAAAAAAATCTTCCCCTACCTAGTCTCTTAGGATACCTGTAACACCCCCATTTTTCAGTTACGCAGCGGAATCATAAGTTGGGGTATTACTCCTGGTATCACAGTCACAACCATAGAAAACGACTCGGAAGAGACGTTTTTAAATAAAACGGTTATCATTCATTATTTAAATCAGAGTTTACATATAGAGGTCCCAACGGGAGTTCTGAAATACATATAAAAGTTTATTTGTTGAATGATAACATAAATGGACACTCTTTTTATAAGAAAGCCCATTGCCACTCCGTGCCAAGTTATGCATCAGTTACCTGAGATAAAACATGCTAAAAATGTCAACACAAAGGTTGAGTGAATCCACAGTGTTTATAAACCAGTAGTAGGTTGAACACAAGTTAAATAGTTGTAAAACAATAGTATTGCAGCACAGCATATTGCCCTAAGTCTCATGACACGCAAACCTTAACAGTGGGACATCATAGTAATGAACTATAATGTAAGTTACTAACATTATAATAATAATGCAAGTAATAATGCCCTCGAGTAGGAGCTTGCCAACTTCCTATTTAGTTTTCAAATATAATGCATTTGGTCCCTTATCCAGCAACACAAATGGGGCGTCAACTGCCAATAGATCTATTCACTATATTCGCGTTCACTCGTAAGTGATTAATGGCTCATGATATGAGGGTCTTTTAGTGGCAACAAAACTAACTTAGGCAATACCAGATCAGGATAGCATACAGAAAAATACTTGTGTTCGGTTTGTAGCATGTATCTCCCCACAAGTTTGAAAAATAGTATAAAATAGTGGGACTACGAACTCACCTTGGTGATAAAGTAATCTGGATGGAAAACAAATGATGTTTATTGAATAAACTGCTCCGACACGTAACCTAGGGAATGATGTCAAGTATTTGTGAGTTTAAGTATTCATATTGTGAAAGGATTAAATGTTTGAGTGAGGCAACATGAAGTCTCTTCAAAAATTAGTTGATGATTAAGATTTATTTATGTTTTGTTAATTGATACCGACTTGTCTCATAAAGGTTTTATATTAATTCCCGAGTTATCTTAGTGTTATAATTATATTCTCGTAATAAAATAAAATATTACACTTTTTACCCTGAAGTTTTAGATATTGACAACATTTACCCCTGAACTATCATTAAATGACAATTCATACCCCCAAGTTTTATATATTTACAACTTATACCCTTCAAGTTTTATAAAATTACAATTTATATCCTTCAAGTTTTATAAAATTACAATTTATATCCTTCAAGTTTGGTGAAATGACAGTTTACCCCCTTCAACTATATTGAAATGACAATTTCTACCCTGAACTTTCCAATATAACGCTTTCTACCATTTGACCTTAAGTTTATTTCATTTTAAGTCCGACTCATAAAAATAATTTAGAGTTTTGACATAAAATACCCTTCATGCAAAAATAACCTTTCGCCCGAAGTCCTTTTTAAACGAATACGCACTTTTAGCTTAGGAAAAAGACACGACTTTCTACGACTCTTATACATATGTTAAAATAAGTTTACAAATATGTTTTACGTAGCTTATCGGCTTATATTTCCAGCTTATTAGTTCAAAATAATTAAAAATATATGTTTATATAGTACTCGACAAGGCCAATTTCAAGGGTGAATAAAGGCGAGGCATTGAGATGTTTTTACTACGTTTTTAATCTTTTCAATACTTTGTCACATGGTCTATCTATAGGTTCAAACTAGAGGTCGTGATTTGTTATAGTTAAGTCACAATAAATCACTGAAGTTGGGCGTTTGAAACTATTTTTAGTAAGTTAAACTAAGTATTTTAGTTATTTTTAGCAAGTAATAGGCCAAAAGTATGGCTCGATAAAAACGAGGCCTTTCAACAAAAATGAAAAGTGTTTGTTTCAGGTTAATCTATGCCATGAGGTCTTCAAATCCTCCAGGTTTCGAAATTTAAAGAGCTCGTTTGATAGGGGTAAATAGTGACCAAAGTTGACCTCACAGAAACATGTCTCGACATGTTTCTGTTATAACAAGGTTTTTAGTTTTCGACTTTTAAACTTCCAAATCATTATTCTTAGTATAGAAACATGTATTTAAGCATAGATAAGTAAACTTTAAACAAGATTTAAGGTTCCTCGATTTGTTGTTCACAAAACAACCCATAGTGTTGTCTGTTGTCTGCTCGACCAAAACAGAAAAAGAGAAGAAGAAAAGAAATGTTTGTGTTGGTTTATTATTTGATTCAAGCTTACTAATATGAAGTTTTAACATGAACTAAAGAGATTATAAAGGCTGGAACTTACAGAAATTGAAGGTGGAAGAGGTTCGACAATTGTGAGCTTCAACTAGAACCAAGGTCTCCCAAGCTTCTAGCTTCTATTCCCCTTGTTCCTATCTCTTCTAAGGCACTTCTAATAGCAGTAGGTGTATGAGTGAGTGAGTGTGTTGCTGTTTTGAGTAAGGGATGAGGCAAGAAGAGATGAAATGCCTTGCTATTTATAGAGGGAATGAGATAGGGTTCATTAAATGTTCAAGGAACACTTGGTGAGGGTTGTAAAGACTCCAAGGGACACAAGATCAGATTTTTCAAAGATTGTTGGCCATGAAAACCCTAGATCGATCTAGGTTCAATGGAGTGAAGGTGTGTAGAAGCTTAGAGCACATGTTTAGCTTGAGACTATTGACCATGGTTTGAAATTAGGGATGACAAGTGTAGAGAAAGGGTTAAAGATCTTATAAGATAAGATTGATCATGTGTAAATACTTCTAGGTTAAGATTTATCTCTTGAGAACTAGTTTGGTTGGAGACTAGTTCAATTCAAACTATATAGTTAGGATTGGATCGAATGGTGCTTTAGATGGCTTGTACATAAGCTTTAGTGTATTGTACTTAGGCTAGGAAGTGTAATGACCTTTGGTTAGGGGTTAGTTTAAGAGAAGTGTGGTTAGAATCAAACTAGGGTTTGTTTAGGTTTAGGTTTTAGGTCGACATAGTGTAGAAAACAAAAGAAATTGATTTGTGCTAATAGGGTTTGTACCATGGGCTAGAGTGAGTTGTACTTAAGGTTTATAAATGTAGAAAACATATTCCTAGGGTTTAGATTAGGTTTACATAAGTTTTGGTTAGTTTTAGTTAAGTTAAAGGATGTATTTATAGAAATTTAGGTTTTTATGCATGAGACACTTGTACACTAGGTTTAGGGACTTGTACATTTTAGTTTAAATATTGTAAAAATATTAAGTTTAAGTTTTGGTGCATAATGACCTTATTTTATGTGCTTTAGAGTAGGTACACTGAGGTTTATAATGTGTTTAAGTCATTATTATACTCCTACTCCTATGCATTACTGACTTGTACATAGGCTTGAAAGACTTGTACCCTTATGTTTTGAATAAAACATGTTACTAATAGTTAGGGTTTGTGATTTTCTCACATGAAATCATAGATTTATGAAGTTAGGGTTTATATCGGGAGTTGAAGTGAAATTAGGGTTTTCGTGCTTTGACATCTTGTACATTGTACTATAGAGTATTATACTTTGTAGTTTCATGGTTTTGATACTTAATATTAGTATTACATTAGTTTTAGGGTTTAGTGGAAACCCTACTGGGTAGAAGTTGTTTAGTGTGAGCGTACGTTAACGAATTAACGTAAAGTGGCAAGTGTTTTGTTGTAATGTTGTATACTTGACATGTAAGGATGTTTATGTGAAATAAACATAAGTAAGTTGGTGTTGGTCTACGTGGGAGCACGTTTATCAAGTTTGTGAGTTATATCACATTTAATAATAATTGTTAGAGAAAAAAAATATATACGTAGAAAAAGGATAATCATTTTATTAGCACATGAAATTATTTTTAGTACAAGGTGAAATTTTCCCAGTGGTTACAGTATCCCCCAGTTGAAAGGAATCTCGTCCCGAGATTCAATCTTTGTTGGTTGATAGGTTTGTGAAAAGATGTGGGTAAGTTACTCGGATTTGATCTTCTCGCTCCCAAGTATATTCTGGTCCTCTCTTGGAGTTCCATCTCACCTTAACGATGGGTATGCGGCTTCGTTTCAATTGTTTGATCTCTCTATCCATAATCTCCACAGGTTCTTCCACAAAATTGAGTTTGTCATTGAGACGAAGCTCTTTCATGGGAATCACAAGGGTTTCGTCTGATAGACACTTTTTCATATTTGAGACGTGGAAAGTAGGGTGTATATTACTAAGTTCTACCGGAAGCTCTAGTTTGTAGGCTACTGGTCCGATTCTCTCTAGAATCTTGAATGGTCCGATATATCTGGGATTCAACTTTCCTCGCTTACCAAATCTAACCATACCTTTCCATGGTGATACTTTTAACATTACCCTATCACCAACTTCAAATTCCATAGGCTTTCTCCTTACATCAGCATAACTCTTTTGCCTATCTCGTGCAGCTTGCAAACGTTGTCGAATCTGTACTATCTTATCAGTGGTCTCTTGAATGATCTCCGGTCCGGTTAGTTGGGCTTGAGCTTCTCCTACTTCAGCCCAACAAACAGGTGATTGACACTTTCGTCCATAAAGGGCTTCAAATGGTGCCGCTTTGATACTAGCATGGTAACTATTGTTATATGAGAATTCTGCCAAAGGCAAATGTCTATCCCATCCTTTACCAAAATCTATTACACATGCCCGGAGCATATCTTCTAATGTTTGGATAGTACGTTCACTTTGTCCGTCAGTCTGTGGGTGATAAGCAGTACTCATATCCAACTGAGTACCCAAAGCTTTCTGAAGCGTATCCCAAAATCGAGACGTGAAACGAGAATCTCGATCCGAGATAATAGAAATGGGTACTCCATGTCGGGAGACTACTTCTTTCAAGTATAATCATGCCAGACTTTCTATTTCATCTGTCTCCTTGATTGGAAGAAAATGCGCTGATTTCGTAAGACGATCAACGATGACCCAAATAGTGTCATAACCGCTTGACGTCCTAGGTAGCTTCGTGATGAAATCCATAGTTATTCTTTCCCATTTCCATTCGGGAATCTCCGGTTGAGTCAACAAACCAGACGGCTTTTGATGTTCAGCTTTAACTCGTGCACATGTCAAACATTTACTGACATACTCAGCTATGTCAGCTTTCATGTTTGGCCACCAGTAAAGCTTTTTGAGATCCTGGTACATCTTTTCAGAACCAGGGTGAATAGAATATTTTGACTTATGGGACTCGTGCATAATCACATTCCTTATATCACCAAAAAGTGGTAACCAACTCCTATTCCTTATACAACGTGTTCCGTCAGAACGAACTTCAAATTCCTTATCCATACCCCTCAAATTCTCAGCTTGAATATTTTCTTCTTTTACCGCTTCTGCTTGTGCATTTAGAATTTGGGACGGAAGATTTAAGTTGATGGTCATGACTAACGCTCTTACTCGTAGAGGCTTAATCCGCTCCTTCCTGCTCAAAGCATCTGCCACTACATTTGCTTTTCCAGGGTGATAACGAATTTCACAGTCGTAGTCACTTAACAACTCTAACCATCGCCGTTGTCTCATGTTTAATTCTTTCTGATCAAGAATATGCTGAAGACTCTTATGATCAGTGTACACAACACACTTCGTGTCGTATAAATAATGTCTCCAAATCTTGAAAGCAAACACCACTGCTCCTAGCTCGAGATCATGAGTTGTATAATTCTCCTCATGAGTCTTAAGCTGTCGAGAGGCATAAGCAATCACCTTCTCTTTTTGCATTAGCACAGCACCAAGACCTTGGTGCGATGCATCACAGTAGACAACAAAATCATCGTTCCCTTCAGGCAAAGCTAGAATTGGTGCTTCACACAGCTTTTGCTTTAACAGCTGGAAAGCTTTCTCTTGATTTTCTCCCCATACATACTTCTTGTTCTTTTGAGTCAATTCCGTTAATGCCTTAGCAATCTTTGAGAATCCTTCTATAAATCTTCGATAATAGCCAGCAAGTCCTAGGAATTGACGCACCTCAGTAGGGGTTGTAGGTGTCGGCCAATTCTTGACTGCCTCTATTTTGGAAGGATCCACATGAATGCCGTCGCGATCAATCACATGACCAAGAAATTGTACAGTGTGAATCCAAAAATCACACTTGGAAAATTTTGCGTACAATTGTTCTTTCTTGAGTAATCCCAAGATAGTCCTTAAATGCTCTGCATGTTCTCTTTCACTTCGTGAGTAGATGAGAATATCATCAATGAACACGATCACAAATTTGTCCAAATAGGGTTTGCATACCCGGTTCATGAGGTCCATAAACACGGCTGGTGCATTGGTTAACCCAAATGGCATCACCTGAAATTCATAGTGACCGTATCTTGTTCGGAAGGCTGTCTTGGGAATATCTTCTTCCCTGACACGCAGCCGATGATAACCCGATCTTAAATCTATCTTGGAGTAAACACTTGAACCTTGTAACTGGTCGAACAAGTCATCAATCCTTGGCAATGGATACCGATTCTTCACCGTAAGTTTATTCAATTCACGGTAATCGATACACATCCTAAAAGATCCGTCCTTCTTTTTGACAAATAGGACAGGAGCTCCCCAAGGTGAAGAGCTTGGTCGAATAAAACCTCTATCCAGTAACTCTTGCAGTTGGTTGGATAGTTCTTGCATCTCGGATGGGGCTAAACGGTAAGGTGCTCTCGCTACTGGTGCTGCTCCTGGCACCAAGTCAATCTGGAATTCTACCTGACGAACGGGTGGAAGTCCAGGCAATTCTTCGGGAAAAACTTCCGGAAATTCTCTTACAACTAGCACATCCCCCAGTTGTTTCTCTTCTATCTTTTTCTCAGTCACATGTGCTAAGAAAGCATGGCATCCTTTCTCGATATACTTCATAGTTTTGAGACAGGATATAATACTTAATCGGGTATTACTTTGATTACCCCGAATAACCAAAGTTTCACCCTCAAAAGGAATATGAACCACTTTCTCATCACATATGATTCTTGCGTGATGCTTGGATAGCCAATCCATTCCAATGATAACGTCGAAACTTCCGAGTTCGATGGGCATAAGGTCGATGTTAAAAGGTTGATTTAGTAGTGTTAGAGTGCAACCTCGGATTATGGAATTTGTGCCTACTAGTCGGCCATTGGCTAATTCAATTTCATATGTGTTTTCTAAGGCAGTGGGAGTGAGTTTAAGTAATGAAGCAAAAGTAGTAGATATAAAGCTTTTATCGGCTCCTGAGTCAAATAATACTTTAGCTAAATGTTGGTTGAGAGGAAACATACCCGTGGCCACGTTCGGGTTTTGTTGTGCGTTTCCGTCTCCAAGAACATACACTCTTCCACGAGCCTCAGTGTTCTGGTTTCCATTCTGTTTTGGGCACCGGTTTCTGTAATGCCCCTTCTCACCACATCCGTGGCAAGTGACAGTGACTGGCTGAAGATTTGCTCCTGTTGCTCTACAGTCTTTGGTCTGATGTCCTATTCTCTGACACTTGGTGCACTTAACAGTGCATTGCCCATCATGATGCAGTTTGCATCGATTGCATAGAGGTTTCTTTCCCAGATAGCCACCTCCCTCTGTCGGTGTGGCGGCATAAGCTTTGGCAGTCTCCTGCCTGCGGTTTTGTTGTTGGTGGTGGTTGTTGCGGCTTTGTTGGTAATTGCGGTTATTGTTGTTGTGGTAGTTGTTGTTGTTGGAATGGTTGTTGTGATGATGGGTTGTTCTTTTATCATCAAGCTTTCGCTTGTGATCATTACTTCCTTGGTTGGACTTACACTTGATTTCCCTATCCATTAGTCTTTGAGCAAACTCAATGGCTTCTTCCAGTGACTTTGGTTTGGAGGCTGTGACATTTCCCTCAATGCACCGAGGAAGTCCCTCGATATACTTCTCCAATTCTTTTTCAAGATCAGGAACCATGGTTGGGCACAACACAGCCAATTCCTGAAATCGCCTGTTGTATGTCTTGAGGTCTGTCCCTTTCACTGCCAGCTGGTGAAACTCATCTTCCATTTTCTTAAGTTCAGTACGGGGACAATATTTCTTGAGCATTTTTGTCTTGAAATCTGTCCAGCTGATCTGGTAAGCTGCTTCAATACCCATAGTGCGGGCACTAGCATTCCACCAAGACAAAGCATCTTCCAAGAGTGTTCCAGTGGCAAAAGTGACCTTGCAATCATCTGTGCAACCACTTCTCATGAACACAGTTTCTGAGCGCTCAAACCATCGAGCCAAATCAGTCACACCTTCTGTTCCTTTGAAATAGGTTGGCTTACAGTTCATGAAATCCTTGTATGTGCACTTACGTGCAGTAGTAGCTTCACTTTCTCCATTGTTTCTGGTGGCATTGCCAGAACGGGCCATCGTTGCTGCTTGATCTTCAAGTGCTGCAGCCACACTGTCAGCAATCAGTTTTCGAATAGCAGCTTGGGACATGGCTGGTTCTGGAGTCGTAGTTGTTTTTCTTGTACGAGGCATATTTCTATTAACACCACAAGAAAAATATATGTTTAGATTTTTACATTGTAACCATGTTATATTAATATGATGTAAATAACAAGGTATTATATGTGGAAATCTCAACAATTTCGTCACAACATCATCACATTAATTTGAATTTGTAAAAATCACCAAGTCACAACAAGTCCAAATACTAAAATGATCAACGCTGGCTCACACCAATCAATATCATAACACATCATAATATAATAAAACACAACCACACATAGCTATAAATAACTTGTTTAGTTTGTTACATAACAAAACATATACAAGCGTCTTATTTATGCCACACACCCCGTGGCTGGGATATATATATATCACAAAAGATGCTAGATAAAGATCCTATCTAATGATTGCCAGGTGCGCCTCCAATGCGACTCTTAAGCTCCGAAATCATGTTGAGGAGGATCTGCAAGCTTTCCTGATTCTGAACCTGAATTCCTACGACTATTGATTCTAGTGCGGCAATCCTGGAGTAAGCACTCACTATATCATTACTCTGCTCTACCATAGCTTCTGACATCATCAAATCATTGGCGTACAATAGTGGTATATCTTGACTCATATGCCCGTGCTGTTCACCTAGCTCATGCATCTGATTACGAGTTTCCTGCAATTCATTCTTCAGGGTTCCTAATTCTTCCTGTATTGTGGCTTGCTTGTCTATAATATTTTCGGATCTGTACTCCATTGACTCGATACGCTCAAGTGGCAATTCTTCTAGGTGACCTAAAGCCATATCAATCTGCTCCTCATGGCGGTCCATACGTGCCATAAGGGTGGAAATGGTCGGCTGTCTATTCCCTGCCACCTGAGAACTTTCTCCAGTTTCAAATACTCGTGGTGGAATAGGGCGATCGGAAGTCGGTGATCGTGCCAAAGCATTATATCGATCGATAGCAGCCCTTGCTTCATTACTAAGCTCAAATGGTACAGATAGGGGAGTGAAGTCTGGGGGTGATGGTGACGGTGGTGGTGATGGGGTTGGAAGTGATGGTGGTACATGAGTAGGTAGCATGTACGGGTGTGGAGATGGTGGAGGTGACGATTGTGTAGATACAGGGTGCGTCCTTTTTCGTGCGGTCTCACGGGTTTTCTTAGGACGAACTGGTGGAACATCTGGTAAAGAGGATGATGGTGGTGGTCGGATAGAAACTAACCTCTTTCGTGGTGTAATCTTCTTTACAGGACCATTAGGATGACGGTATAGTTTCATGAATGGTTCGGGTTCATAAGGTTGTAAAACTCGAACTTTCTTACGTTTAGCTGGTAAGTGTGGTGGTGTAGGTGACTCGGATGGCACTGCATCAGCAAAAGTACTGAACCTTTGCCTTGCAAGCACATACGGATCATCGGGAAAAGGAGATATAACAGGTGCCGTCGGGGCGTCCTCAGATGGCTCTTCTGAAGGATCCGACTCCATATCTGATATAGCTCGTCTGGGTGCAGGGGAGTGGACCGGTGAATCCGTGGATTCAGAATCCGATAAGATAGTGTTAGGAGGAGTAGGGGATGACATGACTCTGTAACAACCCAGTAATTATAAATATCTCACCATGTAACCAAATAATTATCATAACATGCATAAGTTAAGTTATAGTGGTGAAGTGGCACGGAGGGCTTTATTTAAGTTTGAGGAAAAAGTGGTTATAGTTTAGGTTTTATACCTTGTTCTCTATAACCATGGCTCTGGTACCAATCTGTAACACCCCCATTTTTCAGTTACGCAGCGGAATCATAAGTTGGGGTATTACTCCTGGTATCACAGTCACAACCATAGAAAACAACTCGGAAGAGACGTTTTTAAATAAAACGGTTATCATTCATTATTTAAATCAGAGTTTACATATAGAGGTCCCAACGGGAGTTCTGAAATACATATAAAAGTTTATTTGTTGAATGATAACATAAATGGACACTCTTTTTATAAGAAAGCCCATTGCCACTCCGTGCCAAGTTATGCATCAGTTACCTGAGATAAAACATGCTAAAAATGTCAACACAAAGGTTGAGTGAATCCACAGTGTTTATAAACCAGTAGTAGGTTGAACACAAGTTAAATAGTTGTAAAACAATAGTATTGCAGCACAGCATATTGCCCTAAGTCTCATGACACGCAAACCTTAACAGTGGGACATCATAGTAATGAACTATAATGTAAGTTACTAACATTATAATAATAATGCAAGTAATAATGCCCTCGAGTAGGAGCTTGCCAACTTCCTATTTAGTTTTCAAATATAATGCATTTGGTCACTTATCCAGCAACACAAATGGGGCGTCAACTGCCAATAGATCTATTCACTATATTCGCGTTCACTCGTAAGTGATTAATGGCTCATGATATGAGGGTCTTTTAGTGGCAACAAAACTAACTTAGGCAATACCAGATCAGGATAGCATACAGAAAAATACTTGTGTTTGGTTTGTAGCATGTATCTCCCCACAAGTTTGAAAAATAGTATAAAATAGTGGGACTACGAACTCACCTTGGTGATAAAGTAATCTGGATGGAAAACAAATGATGTTTATCGAATAAACTGCTCCGACACGTAACCTAGGGAATGATGTCAAGTATTTGTGAGTTTAAGTATTCATATTGTGAAAGGATTAAATGTTTGAGTGAGGCAACATGAAGTCTCTTCAAAAATTAGTTGATGATTAAGATTTATTTATGTTTTGTTAATTGATACCGACTTGTCTCATAAAGGTTTTATATTAATTCCCGAGTTATCTTAGTGTTATAATTATATTCTCGTAATAAAATAAAATATTACACTTTTTACCCTGAAGTTTTAGATATTGACAACATTTACCCCTGAACTATCATTAAATGACAATTCATACCCCCAAGTTTTATATATTTACAACTTATACCCTTCAAGTTTTATAAAATTACAATTTATATCCTTCAAGTTTTATAAAATTACAATTTATATCCTTCAAGTTTGGTGAAATGACAGTTTACCCCCTTCAACTATATTGAAATGACAATTTCTACCCTGAACTTTCCAATATAACGCTTTCTACCATTTGACCTTAAGTTTATTTCATTTTAAGTCCGACTCATAAAAATAATTTAGAGTTTTGACATAAAATACCCTTCATGCAAAAATAACCTTTCGCCCGAAGTCCTTTTTAAACGAATACGCACTTTTAGCTTAGGAAAAAGACACGACTTTCTACGACTCTTATACATATGTTAAAATAAGTTTACAAATATGTTTTACGTAGCTTATCGGCTTATATTTCCAGCTTATTAGTTCAAAATAATTAAAAATATATGTTTATATAGTACTCGACAAGGCCAATTTCAAGGGTGAATAAAGGCGAGGCATTGAGATGTTTTTACTACGTTTTTAATCTTTTCAATACTTTGTCACATGGTCTATCTATAGGTTCAAACTAGAGGTCGTGATTTGTTATAGTTAAGTCACAATAAATCACTGAAGTTGGGCGTTTGAAACTATTTTTAGTAAGTTAAACTAAGTATTTTAGTTATTTTTAGCAAGTAATAGGCCAAAAGTATGGCTCGATAAAAACGAGGCCTTTCAACAAAAATGAAAAGTGTTTGTTTCAGGTTAATCTATGCCATGAGGTCTTCAAATCCTCCAGGTTTCGAAATTTAAAGAGCTCGTTTGATAGGGGTAAATAGTGACCAAAGTTGACCTCACAGAAACATGTCTCGACATGTTTCTGTTATAACAAGGTTTTTAGTTTTCGACTTTTAAACTTCCAAATCATTATTCTTAGTATAGAAACATGTATTTAAGCATAGATAAGTAAACTTTAAACAAGATTTAAGGTTCCTCGATTTGTTGTTCACAAAACAACCCATAGGGTTGTCTGTTGTCTGCTCGACCAAAACAGAAAAAGAGAAGAAGAAAAGAAATGTTTGTGTTGGTTTATTATTTGATTCAAGCTTACTAATATGAAGTTTTAACATGAACTAAAGAGATTATAAAGGCTGGAACTTACAGAAATTGAAGGTGGAAGAGGTTCGACAATTGTGAGCTTCAACTAGAACCAAGGTCTCCCAAGCTTCTAGCTTCTATTCCCCTTGTTCCTATCTCTTCTAAGGCACTTCTAATAGCAGTAGGTGTATGAGTGAGTGAGTGTGTTGCTGTTTTGAGTGAGGGATGAGGCAAGAAGAGATGAAATGCCTTGCTATTTATAGAGGGAATGAGATAGGGTTCATTAAATGTTCAAGGAACACTTGGTGAGGGTTGTAAAGACTCCAAGGGACACAAGATCAGATTTTTCAAAGATTGTTGGCCATGAAAACCCTAGATCGATCTAGGTTCAATGGAGTGAAGGTGTGTAGAAGCTTAGAGCACATGTTTAGCTTGAGACTATTGACCATGGTTTGAAATTAGGGATGACAAGTGTAGAGAAAGGGTTAAAGATCTTATAAGATAAGATTGATCATGTGTAAATACTTCTAGGTTAAGATTTATCTCTTGAGAACTAGTTTGGTTGGAGACTAGTTCAATTCAAACTATATAGTTAGGATTGGATCGAATGGTGCTTTAGATGGCTTGTACATAAGCTTTAGTGTATTGTACTTAGGCTAGGAAGTGTAATGACCTTTGGTTAGGGGTTAGTTTAAGAGAAGTGTGGTTAGAATCAAACTAGGGTTTGTTTAGGTTTAGGTTTTAGGTCGACATAGTGTAGAAAACAAAAGAAATTGATTTGTGCTAATAGGTTTTGTACCATGGGCTAGAGTGAGTTGTACTTAAGGTTTATAAATGTAGAAAACATATTCCTAGGGTTTAGATTAGGTTTACATAAGTTTTGGTTAGTTTTAGTTAAGTTAAAGGATGTATTTATAGAAATTTAGGTTTTTATGCATGAGACACTTGTACACTAGGTTTAGGGACTTGTACATTTTAGTTTAAATATTGTAAAAATATTAAGTTTAAGTTTTGGTGCATAATGACCTTATTTTATGTGCTTTAGAGTAGGTACACTGAGGTTTATAATGTGTTTAAGTCATTATTATACTCCTACTCCTATGCATTACTGACTTGTACATAGGCTTGAAAGACTTGTACCCTTATGTTTTGAATAAAACATGTTACTAATAGTTAGGGTTTGTGATTTTCTCACATGAAATCATAGATTTATGAAGTTAGGGTTTATATCGGGAGTTGAAGTGAAATTAGGGTTTTCGTGCTTTGACATCTTGTACATTGTACTATAGAGTATTATACTTTGTAGTTTCATGGTTTTGATACTTAATATTAGTATTACATTAGTTTTAGGGTTTAGTGGAAACCCTACTGGGTAGAAGTTGTTTAGTGTGAGCGTACGTTAACGAATTAACGTAAAGTGGCAAGTGTTTTGTTGTAATGTTGTATACTTGACATGTAAGGATGTTTATGTGAAATAAACATAAGTAAGTTGGTGTTGGTCTACGTGGGAGCACGTTTATCAAGTTTGTGAGTTATATCACATTTAATAATAATTGTTAAAGAAAAAAAAATATATATACGTAGAAAAAGGATAATCATTTTATTAGCACATGAAATTATTTTTAGTACAAGGTGAAATTTTCCCAGTGGTTACAATACCCACATATATATTTGAGGATATTAGATTACATCTTAGGATTTGACATTTCTTAGAATACACATTAGGAAATTCTACTTAGAAGATACTATGGATACTACCCTAGCTGGTTTCAAGTACCTAGGAATAGTAATACTTATAATAATATTAATAATGATAGTAATAGACAACTTAAAACAAAAAGATACTCCTAATAAACCCTTAGGAAAGAAAACAAATAGACCAACTCCCTCTTTAGAACCCTCTACTTCAATAGAATCAAACATATCACCCTTTAAAGTTTAGGATTAGTTAGGAAAATTAGAAGAACCTTAGGGGGAAGACAACTTTTGGGAAGGAATCTAGTTAATCCAAAAATCCATTAGGATACTAACTTTTAGGTATCCTATACTCTTACTCTTCCGTTTAATCCTATTCTTCCATTTCCTCTCATTCTACCATTTAGATTCTGTTTAAATCTCGTTCTCCTACCTTTTTCTCACTCTTCCGTTTAAAATCCTATTTTCCCACCTTTTTCCTGCTCTCCTATTTAAATCCAACTCTCCCACTTTCCTCACTCTACCGTTTAATCCTATACCCCTATACTTTTCCACTTCACCTATTTCTACCCTTACATCCTTTCATTATCTCCCACTCCTTCATACCCTCCTATTTCATCCATTTCCTTATTTATTTCTCTTCACTCCTTCCTATAAAAATCCCTCTTTCCATTTCCTTCCATTTTTTTCTTCCGTCATTTTACACTCTATTTTCTTCTCTCTATATTCTCTCCCTACCTCATCATACAATGTTCTAAAAGTAGAACTTGTATTTCTCGTAATATCACAAGATTCTATTATTTAGAACTTGTAAGAATATCTACATCGAACTTTAATCCTCATTATGTTTGACTATGATATCAAATCTCATTTTGCAAGAGTTGCAAAATAAAATGAGATCTTCAACGCCCGTCATTCTAGTCATAACATGGAAAGTTACCATGTGGCAAGTTGCTAAACAAGGAGACTGTAGAACTTGTTCCCACCATGACTAGAACTTGTCTCTACCATGACTAGAAATTGTCTCTACCATGACCAGAACTTGTCTCCACCATGACTATAACTAGTCTTCATCATGGTTGAAATTTGTCTCTAAAATATTCCCGTACCACATTTCCTTAAGTATGGTAAACTATTTCCATTTTCCGCCGATACTACTTAAGGATGATTTATAATGACTATCCTATTGAAATGAACTAGGACGCTCCTTCATTTTAATGAAAAAGTTATAAATCAAATGGATTATAAATTTATAAGCTCTTGTTTACAAATATTGGGACGCCTTTATTTGTAAGTAATGAGATACAAATGAATAAGCCTAACAATCATGCAATTGTGCAAGCATTTCCTACTCCGCTTGTGCAAACCTCCCATTCTTTTCGCACCATTCTTCTTTGGTATAAAAAATTCTTCCCTACAACTCTCTTCTTCCTCTTATCTTTCTCGACTTATTCTTTCCCCTACTCCTACAATCATCTAAATCTCGGGATGAGATTTCTTCTAAGGGGGTAAGACTGTAACAACCTACAAAATCTCATTACTATTATTCCCATTACAAATACCTATAGTAGGTCTTTCACAGGTAAATTTTTGCTTTTTATGTGCATTCATTACTTGCATGACTCTCTAGACATGCTCACATATCCACACAAGCCAAATATCTCTACCCACACATCCTACAAACCCTTGGTATGTCAAGCATAAGATCACCACAACACCATAATAAGTAATCTACCAATCTAACACACTAAACATATCACAAAACCCTAATGAACCCTAATTAAGCCCTAATTAGGTGTATGTGCTTACTAAACCCTATATGCTTAACTAAACTAGTTTGAAAGTGTCCAAGTCTTAAGTATGAGTTACCTTAGGAACATTAGGATACCTTAGGACCCTTAGCACTAGTACAACCCTTTAGAACTTAGGTACAAGTCTCTTAAGCACAAAACCATAACTAGATTATAACTTCCTGAAATTAGGTCCAAACCTTCCCAAAACTTCACCATAGGCTACCACCACGTAGTATAAGCCCCTTAGGACTTTGGATTAGTCACTAGACACTCATAGGAACCTAATTTAGGCAATAAACCCTAGGATAAATCCTAATCTCCCACTAAGCAAAATTAGGTCATTTAGGTCCCGAAACTAGGTCAAAACCATTCTGAATCTTTAGTATAAGCTACCACCACCTAGGAAATGATCCCTAAACCTTAATACTAGTCATTAATCACTCTTAAGACCCTAACCTAGGCACAAAATCCTAAGTATAAACCCTAAGCTAGTACAAGCCCTAAACTAAACCTAAACTAGTAAAACCTAAACATAAGCACCTCAAGCACCCTAGCACCTTCCCCTAACTAAGCTAGCACCCTAGCACCTTACAAGCACCCACACAAGTAGGTGCATCACCTACTTGTCACCACCTTAACCTAAACCGCCTCTAAACCACCCTAAACCACTCTAAACCACCACTAAACCACCCAAGCAGCTTATAAGTAGTTTACAAGTAGCTTACAAGCACCTCCCTCACCACCTTGTGGCCACCAAATTGCCACACCACCACCTTGTCACCTACTTGTCACTCAAAACCAACCCGCGGCTATAAAACCGCCACACCACCCCTACACCGCCTATAGCCTCACCAGATCACCACTCTAGCTTCTATTAGTCAGTAGTAGCTTAGCTTACTTAGACCCCCCTCCTCGACACCACCTCCTTCCCTTGCTTGCTCACTACTCCAAACGGATCCTATAAATAGCTCGTACCCCCTCCTTCTTCCAAACCACACCACCTCTCTTCTCTAACTCCAAACTTCTGTATCTAGTAATAGTACTCGAGCTATATTAGGCCTAAGAGTCGAGCAAAGCAAGCCAAGGACCGTTTTCGAGTTCATTTCTTGTCGAGAAACCCTAGAAACCCTAGGAAATCCTCGTTAACCCTTCCCTAGTCTTGTAAGCTTTCATACTTTCTTTCTTTATCTTTAGTTTATTCCTAGGATAGTATTAGATGGCCTTAGAACCCATTAGGACCCTTGCCTAAGCCTTGAACACTAGAACTAGTTAATTTTCTTTTTAAAACCCTAAATAGAGTCGAATTGCGTTTAACATGATATAAGCCCTTTACATAAGCTATAATCTGATTTAGGTAACTTAGATAAGCTAATATTAGTTAAACATAATCTAGGAAACTTAGTTGTTACATAAAAATATAGTTTACTTGAATTTTGGACTAGTTTTGCAAAACTTTACATGCATATGGGTATATATCGTAAATTCTTGAAACTATAAAGTATAGGGACTTTTTTTGACATTTCCTATAAGTTATTAGTGCAAGGACTCTTTTTTCAAAGTCATAAAACTCTAGGATAAAAAGTTAAATAGTTATAAACTCAAAAGGACTAGTTATGCAAAAGTATTAAAGTTAAGGGTATAAATGGTAAATATAGAATACTTATAAGTACTAGGGTTATTTTTGTCATTTTCTCAAAATATAGAAGTTTAGGGACTAATTGTGTCAAAGTATATATAGTATAGTATAGTATTACTCAAAGAATTCCGCAAGAAATACGGATAACCCGAGGTCGTAGTCTGTGTGAAGGGTGAATGGAATTTCGAATTCCCGGTTCGTGAAACGTGTCGTGAAAGTATGAAAAAATGATTTCCAAGAGATTACACTAATGAATATGAAAATGAATCAAAATTAATTACTTAAGCACGTAATTCAAGTAAACAAACTTAAAATGTAACGTAGACTCAAAAATGTAAGCTTAAACAAAAAATAAACGTTAACGCACGAAATAAAAAGTGAATTTTAAGCTATACTAATCCTACGGACTTGAAAATAATTTTACTAAGTTAAAAATGATAAAAGAAAATTTTGAGAAAAAGAAAAATATTTTTTTGACTTTTTATTTATTTTTTATTAATTAAAAACTAATTTAACTAATTAAAAATTAAAAGAAAATGCAAATTAAGTGAGAAAAATGCAAAATAAATTTTAAAAATTATAAAATAACTAAAAAGTAATTTTAAAACTGAATTTTTTTTTGGCTTTTTGTATAATTATTAGGAATTAAAAACTATTAAAATTAATTAAAAAGTAATAAAAATCCAAATAAAATTGAAAATAAATGGGAAAAATGAAAAATAAATTTCTAAAAATCTAAAATAAATGAAAACTAATTTCTAAAATATTTTTGGATTTTTTTAGGCTTTCTCTGATTTTTTTAGAATTTTTGGTAATTAAAAAGTATTAAAAATTGATTAAAAACAAAAATTAAATAAAAAAAATAGCAAATGAACTCAGGAAAATATGAAAAATTCAGGAAAATTCTAAAATAATATTCTAATCCTAAGAAAAATATAAAAAGTTGAAAATAAGTACTGGAATTGCGTATGGGCTTAAAACAGCTTATATGAAATGCTTATTTATAAGCAGACTTTGACCAAACTGAATGGAACTTTGACCCAATGTATTTTTGACTTGAATAAGCTTAAATGAACAGTTATAAGACCAATTGACACTCAAAAACACAGAAATGGGCTAAATCAGTAGAAATAAGCTCTTAAGAGTTAAGCAGTGTGCAAACAGATTCAGCAAATGCCAAAAACTTAAATGAAACAGCAACTTAAATTACAATGGAACTCAAATGAACAACTAATCTCAACTATTAAGCTAGGGAACACAATTGCAGCCCTAATAAATGAAACAGGTACTTGTTCAATGTTCTAAACTTCATAAGCCAAATAAGCTGAGCAAATAAGCTTAGAAGTGGAAGCTTATGGGGGCAAAACTACTACTGACCAACTGAGATTACAAAAACACCAATAAATTCTATTCCTAATCCAATTTAATGACCTAACAGTAGCCTAGAAACTTGCTCAAAAGCTAATGAGCAGGGGAACCTTTAGTGCGATCAGACAACTTAATATCTAATTTTCAGTAAGCAAATAAGTTCCAAACTAAGATTTTCTTGTTGATTAAGTTTCTCAAGCTGTTAAAATCCACAAATCAACTAGCTAAAACAATTTCCAACCAAAAGTGAACAATAGAACTGCTATCAAAGATCTGTCAAAAACTTGATGTAGAAGAGGAAAATTCAATTGCATACCCTTATTTTGGTGCATACTAATGGACAAATCCTCACCATCCATATAGTTTGATCTAATGGTGGGGGATTAACCTAAGATTTAATATGGAAACCTAAGTCCATGTTTTTCCCCCATTTTTCTTTGTCTTTTTTTCTTTCTTATTTTTTATTTCAATTTTTTTTGTCTATTTTTCTTTTGATTTTTTTGTATTCTATTTTGTTTCACTTTTTTTATTTTTTTATTTTATTTTATTTTTTTATTTTTTTTCTTTTTTTTTTCTAATTCATTCTTTTTTAATAATTAACATTTTTTTCCTTCCGATTTCAAACGTTTTCATCCGTTTTTTTACGCGTTCTTCTACTTTCAAACATTTTCATCCATTTTTATCCGTTTTCAAATGTTTTCATTCGTTTTTATACGTTTTCGTCCGTTTTCATATGTTTTTGCCCGTTTTCATACGTTTATATACGTTTTCGTCCGTTTTTAGACGTTTTTGTCCGTTTTCATACGTTTTCGTCTGTTTTCAAACATTTTCGTTCATTTTTTTACATTTTCATCTCTTTTCAAAGGTTTTCGTCTGTTTTCATCCGTTTTCGTTCGTTTATATACGTTTTCGTCCGTTTTCATACGTTTTTGTCCGTTTTCATATGTTTTTGTCCGTTTACATATATTTTCGTCTGTTTTTATGTTTTCGTCCATTTTTTACGTTTTCGTCTATTTTTGGACGTTTTTTGTCTGTTTTCATATGTTTTCGTCCGTTTTTATACGTTTTCGTCCGTTTTCTTACGGTTTTGCCCGTCTACGTCCATTTTCATTCGTTTTAAGACGTTTTCGTCCGTTTTCATCTATTTTTCATAAGTTTTTCTCCGTTTTAGACGTGTTTTTACGCTTTCATACATTTTCGTCTGTTTTTGCACATTTTCATCAATTTTCTTACGTTTTCGCCCATTTTCATATGTTTTCGTCCGATTTCGTTCGTTTTAGTTCTTTTTCATACGTTTTTGTCCGTTTTCCTCCATTTTCCTTTATTTTCATCCATTTTTCAAAAGTTTTTGTCCGTTTTCATACGTGCTTTCATACGTTTTTGTCCGTTTTCATACGTATTCGTTCATTTTCTTATGTTTTCATCTTTCTCTTACATTTCTGAATATTACAAGTGATATTCATAATATCACTTGTGATTTTTTGAATATTACTTGTGATATTCAGAATATCACTTGCGATTTTCTGAATATCACTTGTGATTTTCTTCTGTTTTCATCCATTTTTTTATGTTTTCCAAATGTTTTTGAATATCACAATTGATATTCAGAGTATCACTTGTGATTTTCTGAATATCACTTGTGATATTCTGAATATCACTTGCGATTTTCGGAATATCTATCACTTGTGATTTTTTGAATATCACTTGTGATTTTCATGTTACAAAACATTAATTGAAAATCACTTGTGATATTCAGAATATCACTTGTGATATTCAGAATATCACTTGTGATATTCTGAATATCACTTATGATATTTAGAATATCATTTGTGGTACTCAGAATATCACTTGTGATACTCAAAAAATCAAAGAATATCACATGTGATATTCAAAAACTCACTTGTGATATTCAGAATATCACGGAATATCACTTGTGATATTATGAATATCACAGAATATCTCTTATGATATTCAGAAATGTATGAAAGTGTCTGAAAATGGCCAAAAGCATTTAAAAATGGATGAAAATGAATAAAAATGGATGAAAACGTATAAAATCATTAAAACACATATGAAAAAGGATGAAAATGTATGAAAAATGGATGAAAACGAAAAAAAACTGATGAAAATAGTCAAAACGTATGAAAACGAATGAAAACATAAAAAATGAACGAAAACGTATGAAAATGGATGAAAACGTATGAAAACGGATGAAAGTGTGAAAAGACGGATGTAAATGCAAGAAAACGGACGAATATGTATGAAAGCGGAAAAAAATGTATGAAAGCATAAAAGCACGTCTCAAAACAGACGAAAATGTATGAAAAATGGACGAAAATGAAAAAAAATGTATGAAAACGTATTAAAACGAATGAAAATGGACGAAAACGTATGAAAACGGACGAATATCACTTGTGATTTTTTTATGTTTTCATCCATTTTCTTACGTTTTCCATACGTTTTTTAATATCACAATTGATATTCAGAGTATCACTTGTGATTATCTGAATATCACTTGTGATTTTCTGAATATCTATCACTGGTGGTTTTTGAATATTACTTGTCATTTTCATGTTACAAAACATTAGTTGAAAATCACTTATGATATTCAGAAAATCACTTGTGATTTTCGTGGTACTCTTATCACTTGTGATATTCAAAAAATCAAAGAATATCACATGTGATATTCAAAAAATCACTTGTGATATTCAGCATATAACAGAATATCACTTGTGATATTCTGAATATCACATAATATCTCTTATCATATTCAGAAACATATGAAAATGTCTGAAAAATGCCAAAAGCATTTAAAAATGGACGAAAATGAATGAAAACGTATGAAAACGTAAAGACACATATGAAAAGGATGAAAATGTATGAAAAATGGACGAAAATGAAGGAAAACGTAAGAAAACGAACGAAAACATAAAAAAACGGACGAAAACGTATGAAAACGGACGAAAGTGCAGTAATAAAATTATCACTTGTGATATTCTGAATATCACAGAATATCACTTGTGATATTCAGAATATCACTTTTGATATTTTGAATATCACAGAATATCTCTTGTGATATTCAGGAACGTATGAAAACGTTTGAAAATGGTCAAAAGCATTTAAAAAGAGAGTAAAATTAATGAAAACGGATGAAAATGTATGAAAGTGTTAAAACATATATGAAAAAGGACGAAAATGTATGTACAATGAACGAAATTGAAAGAAAACGGACGAAAACGTAAGAAAATATATGAAAACACAAGCAAACGGACGAATATGTATGCAAACGGAAAAAAACATATGAAAGCGTAAAATCACGTCTGAAAACGGACAAAAACTTATGAAAAATGGACGAAAATGAAAGAAAATGGATGAAAACGTATTAAAACGAACGAAAACAGACGAAAATGTTTGAAAACGGACGAAAATGTATGAAAACATAAGAAAACAGACGAAAACGGGCGAAAACGTATGAAAACGGGCGAAAACAGAAAAAAAACGTAAAGAAAAGCTAATGAAAATAGACAAAAACGTATGAAAACGGGCGAAAACGTATAAAAGTGGAAAAAAAAAAGAAAAAATAAGTGACCTAAGTGAGATGTTTAGACCAAATACTCTCTCTGAACAAGCAATAAAATCAGCAAACCACAATGATCCAAACACCCCTTTATGTAACTGTCTCACTAAATTTGAATCAATCCTGTGCTCAAACCAATCCAAATCACCAATATCACTTAAATACTGATCTAATAATCCAATAATCTACACAGAAACACAGAATCAATCACAAACATAAACAGGAACACAGATCCAAAAGTATGATGCAGTAATGAAACAACTACTGTCAAATATCCTCAAACTAAGATCTAAATGTAAAATAAACTGAGAATAAGCTAATTATATGTCTAAGTAATCAGAAATAAACAACAATTAACAAACTACACTACCACTACTAGACTGATGCAAAATTTAGATGAAATTAAAATAGGACTTACAAGTAAAAGCCCCCCCCCCCCCCCCCCCCCCCCCAGCTTAACAGAGGGGGTTCACTATGCTTGCTTGTCTTTTGACAGGCCAAATGGACTCCTTTTTGGCTGCCTTACTCCAAAATAAGCGGAGTTTATATGAATAAGCTTAACAGTTGACCTTTTTTTATTTTTTTTGGTAATTAAGAGATTTGACTGAATAAGCTCACAAACAGCTATGAGGAAGCTTAAATGAGCTTGGTGAAACATAAAATAAGCTTATTGAAGCTTAAGTTTGGAATTAAAATATTTTTTTTTTTATTTTTTTTTTCTGATTTTCTATTTTTTTGGTTTTTTAATTTAGGTAAAACAGAAACTAAACAAAAATTAAAACAGAGTAACAATTACTGATTAAAACTAAATAGATAATAATAACAAACAAAACTAAAATTTAAAAGACAATAAGCTGTAAATAAAAGTTGAATTATATTAATACTAAAAATTGAGTACAAGGCTGGAAATGAAATTACAATAAGGAAAACAGATAACTAAGCACTAATTATATTAAAACCTACACATAAACTACATACCTAATGATTGAGGAGGGGGGGGGGGGGGTATTTATAGGAAATAGGGAGTGCTCTTGGATCCTTCTAGCTTTTCCACTTCATCAATCCGCGTGA
This sequence comes from Artemisia argyi, assembly GCA_030686995.1. Taxonomy (NCBI): domain Eukaryota; kingdom Viridiplantae; phylum Streptophyta; class Magnoliopsida; order Asterales; family Asteraceae; genus Artemisia; species Artemisia argyi. The sequence continues at coordinate 105,534,921 of CM060680.1, forward strand.
AACTTGTGTTTCTTTGAGCTAATATCAACCCTTGGATTAACCTTGGCCTCAAATCTTCATCTCCTAGCCGTTTGATCAATTATTACCCAATGATGAGGCACACACTCTCATGTGGATCACTGACGTGTCATTCCCTGACATGTCAAGACCTTCTAGAAGCATTTAATTAGACGAACGTGCCCTTACTCTCTGTCAATTGGAGGATTTACGTGGGTGAATAGTGTTTGGGTTCATATGCTTCTGGGTAAAAATAAGAATAGGGGGCGGGTAATTTATTTGGGGGTGTTTTATTTGTTTTATGTTGACCGGGTTGGGTAAAAGGGTTGATTGGGTATGAGTGGTGGACCGGGTATTGGATTTAAGGGAGTTGGGCTTGGTTTTATTATTTTAGGCTTATAAGGGATGGGTATTTGTTTGATCCAGTTGTAATTTGTAAGGTGTTTTTTTAGGATTAGTAATTTTGTTTACAACGACCAATGTTGTACAAATCTGAAAATTAGTGGACTGATGTGTGTTTTTTCACACATCATTTTTAGGCTTAAATCAGACCAAATACACCAAATACTAACCAAATATGCCAAGAGAATGTATATTTTTGTATTTGTGTATGTGTAGGTAAGGATATGTGAAAAATGAACAAAAACAAAGCCAAAACCGACAAAAACGAGCACGAGAATTGAAAAAGGTCAAAATCCGGAGCCGGGGAAGCAAAATGATCAAAGAAAGCTCATAATTTCATTAGAAGTCCTCAGAGATTCAGAAAGTTTCAAGTTTAGTCCCTGGACAAAGTTTTGAAGATATAGCAATTTTAGTCCCTCATCTTTCAGGAATTTACAAAAAAAAGTCCTTTGAGAAATATTTCAAGTAAAGTCAACAAATGGTCCTCCAAGAATCAGAGGAAGTCAACATTAGCCCTTGAAATACAAAGTTGGAAAATTACAGATTTGGTCCCTATGGTTTGCAATATTACAACATTGGTCCTTAATGTTAAAATACTACTCCTAAAATCCTTAATTAACTAAACCAAATCTGCCAGCCCAAATCCCTAATACCCCAAAAGCCCAAACAATACAAAAGCCCACCACCCAATCCACTAATAATACCCGATCCACCCATAACCCGTCACCCTGGTCAAACCATTACCTAAACCCGGTCAACATTACAATTAAAACGCCCAAACAAAATTTACCCGCCTCCCAAATTATTTTCACCCAGAAATATGAACCCTAAAAACACTTACCCTCCAATTACCGCACCTCGTACTAATTATCACCCAATTATTAAATGTTCTAGAAGTTCTGACATATGACAGAGAGTTTCAGGGGGTACGTGGACCAATAGGAGAGCACACGGAGGATCGGTCTACATCAATCAATCAATCCAAGGGTTGAAATACAAGGAGTAGGGACCAAGGTGTATCCAAGGGTTTACATTCATCAAAAGAAATGCAGGACACATGAGGATCGATGAGCTGGACTACTAGAACCTTCACAAGAGAGCTCCCTGCTTCAACTATATATACCCTCCTCCTCCTCAGTCATAGTGTGTAGGTTTTTAATAAATTTAAGCTTTCTGTTTTAAGTCTTATTATTGTAATCTTTATTTCAAAGCATTGTACTCAATTTCCTCTTATTAATAAAATTCTTATTTCAGTTTTTATAATATTGTCTTAATTTTAATTTTAGCTTATTCTGTTTAATTTCCTATTATTTTACAATGACAATTATTAGTTTCATTTAAATTCAACTTCAAGTTATTGTTATTGTTTTTCACTTATATAGAAAAAATCCAAAAAAATAATAAAAATTAGAAAAAATAAAAAAATGGTTTCAATTCTAAACTCAAGCTTCAATAAGCTTATTTGAGTATTCACTTAGTTCATATATGCTGATAATAGCTTAGTGTGAATTTAAGTACTGTTCTATTGTTCAAATACCACAAAGGTCAAACAAGGTCAAACTGAGAACTTATTGTGCAACAAGCTCAGCTTATTTTGGGAATTAAAGGCAGCCATATGGAGCCTTTGGCCTGTCTAAGAGACAGGCTAGCATAGTGAAACCCCCTCTGTTTGGCTGAGGGGGTATTAAGTTTGTAAGTTCCATTTTTCATCAATTGCTTATTAGTTTTCTGCTTATTTACTTTTTCTGCATTATTAGTAGCTTTATTTAGATTTAATTGAGTTTTATTGTTTCTGTTTTATTCTTTTTCTATATTATTAGATCTGAGTTGTATTTGGTTTCTGAGTTAGTATTGCATACTGTTTTATTATCTGTTCATAATCTGTGTTCTGAGATATTGTGGTATTCAACCTGAGCTCTGTGTTTTTTCTGTATTGGATTGGTATAATTAGATCATAGTTGCACATAGGTTGAGGTTTGGTACATTGGATTTGATTTGAATAGCTGTGATAATGAGATAGTCACTTTAAAGGTTGTTTGGCATAGTGAGATTTGCTGGTATTTAGGTTATTACAGAGGTTGTGGTTGTTTTAGTTTAGTAAGTTAGGGTGCATTAGATTTAGTTAATCATTTAAACTAGTAGTCAATTCCTAATAAAGTCAACTTAGTCTTAAAATTGTGCATCAGTTAGTATATTAGTAGCATAAGCATAGTTATAGTTGCATTAGTTATAAATTTAGTTTAATTCAATCATTAATTAGCATAATAATACATTTTCAGTGAGATTTGAGGATTCAAAATCAAATTGGGTCAAAGTTTCTGTTTCATAAAAAAAAAAAGCCAAAACAATTGTTCATCAAATTTTAGTCAAAACTTTGTAAGACTTTGTAGAGTTCAATATAATTTGGAAATACTTTTGGATTGTGGATTCTAGTAGTTTTACAGTAAGAAAATCAATAACAAAAAGGAAATTTGAGTTTACATCTTATTAGCTTATTGGAAATTGAGCTCAAAGTTGGTTGTTTAACCTGTTTACTCCCATGCACCATCAGGATTCAACAGAGTTTAAGGGTACCATTAGGCAATCAAACAAGTTTAGAAGTGTTGTTTTTTGGTACATTTGGTATCTTAGTAGATCAAATTAGCTTTTGCCCCTTTAAGCTCTATGTCCTTAGCTTATTTGCATCAGTTATTGGCTTACCTAGTTGCCTAGTTTAAGCATAAATCTGTTTTCAAAAATTAGGGCTGCAAGTGGATTTCAATTGTTCAAATCTGAGTTTCGTTGATCATATAAGTCACTTTGTGCTTTATGTAGCTAATTTCACTGAATTGGGATCATTTGCTTATCTGCTTGGCTTATTGCTTATTTCCATTTGCTTATTTGTACCTGTTTGAATCATTTCTGAGTTCTAAGTGCTCTTTTAATCCAAATTTTGTTTATCTAAGCTTAATTGAGTTAAAAAAATCATTTGGTTAAAGGTTTGGTCAAAGTTGGTCAATTGTGCTTTTAAATAAGCACTTTGAATAAGCTGATTCTAAGCCATTTAGCATTTCCAGTGCTCATTTTTCCATTTTCAAATTTTTCCTAGCTTTAAAATATTATTTTAGATTTTCCCTGAATTTTTCATATTTTTCCAAGTTGATTTGCAATTTTTATTATTTTATTTTCATTTTTATTCACTTTTTAATACATTTTAATCACTAAAAAATCCAAAAAAAATCAGAAAAAGCCAAGAGAAACCCAAAAATATTTTAGAAATTTATTTTCAGTTATTTTAGAATTTTAGAAATTTATTTTTCATTTTTCCCATCAATTTTGAATTTAATTTGAATTTTTGATTAGATTTAATAGTTTTTAATTCCCAAAAGTTACACAAAAAGCCAAAAAAAATAGTTTTTAGTTTTAAAATTACTTTTTAGTTATTTTATAATTTTCAAAATTTATTTTTCATTTTTCTCACCTTATTTGCATTTTCTTTTAATTTTTAATTAGTTAGATAGTTTTTTAATTCATAAAATATAAATAAAAAGTCAAAAAAATATTTTTCTTTTTCTTAAAATTTTCTTTTATCACTTTTCACTTTTCAAAATTATTTTCAAGTCCGTAGGAGTAGTGTAGCTCAAAATTTACGTTTTATTTCGTACGTTAACGTTTTTTTTACGTTTATGCTTACGTTTTCGATTTTACTTTACGTTTTTAGTTTCCTTATTTGAAATACGTGCTTAATTGGTTATTTGTGCTTCATTTTCATATTCCTTAGTATAATCTCATCAAAATCACTTTTTTTTACCACTTTCACGACACGTTTCACGAATCGGGAATTCAAAATTCCATTCACCCTTCACACGGACTACGACCTCGGGTTATCCGTATTTCTTTGCGGATCTCTTGAGTAATACTATACTATATATAACTTGATTTTCTCATGAATCAGGGACCAATTATGTTATTTATCAAAAGTATCTTCCAAGGGCTTTTGTTGTAATTCACTGATTCATGAGGGGCCATATTTGATTTTTCAAGAATTTCTCCAAGGGACTATTTTTGCAATTTCCTGAAACATGGAGGACTGAAATTGCCAATTCTTCAAAATTTTGTCCAGGGACCATTTATGCAACTTTATGATTCTCTGAGGACTTCATTTGTCATTTTGAGCTTTCTTAAATAATTAAGCTTCCCCGGCTCCGGCTTTTGACCTTTTTTCCAATCTCGTGCTCGTTTTTGTCGGGTTTAGCTTTGTTTTTGTCCATTTTTCACATATCCGTACCTGCACATACACAAATACAAAAACACACATTCTCTTGGCATATTGAGTTAGTATTTGGTGTATTTGGTCTGATTTAACGCCTAAAAATGATGTGTGAATAAGCACACATCAAAACTCCCCCAGACGAAGGTATTACCGTGTCCTCACGCAATGTCATCAACTCACGCTTAAGAGATATTAAAATCATTTATTCTCATAAACGCTCCATTTTTTCGATTTTTATGAATAACAACTACTACTACTCTTTTTGTACTTTTTCATTTTTATATATGTGACGGTTTGCTTGACTTTCATTATCAATTCATATCTGTTGATAATTTTCAGGGTGTACGAGTAGAAACACTTCTCACAGAGAAGAGACCATACGGATAAAAATCGTCATCCTTGATTTTTCACAAGCCCCCAAACTAAGCGTAAAATCGAAATCATTGTTTTTCCACAAGTTAGATGCTAACACTACCCACAAAAGTTACTTGTGTAATTACCTCTTGTTCCCAAGTCCTAAGTTTGGTATCTCAAGATTTTAATTTGTGAGAAATGAATTGCTTCATATTTTCTCATTTTGATATTTGTTAGTCTGATAAGAGCACAAAATTTGAACGCTAAGTAGTTTCCAAACTTTCCCTCGAAAATCCCTGCATTCATAAATCGGGTCCACATGAAGGTCTCTGATTTAACACGATTTGTGGGGCCCCCTTTTTATTTACAGCCGAAACATCCCATGTTTGAGACCCGAGATGGAAGCTTTTTATTAGGGAAACCCCCGGAGTCGAATCTTGGCATTTTTGCATAATTATAAGCACTTTAATAATATTTGGTCCTTAGTCCTTTATTTCAATTACAACAACGGTTTTTTGAGCCGCCAAGATGTAAGAGCTTTATTATGACCTTGGATTTATATCCGCTGCTTTTTAAAGCTTTGGATTCCTCTACCTTATTATTGGATTTAGATTATTATTATTGATATTCATAATCATATGCCAAACCCCGAGTCTTACGGCCTTTACTAAGATCACAACATCGGCTGCGAACCGGCAAGATGCAATAGTCTATTTCACCGTAACAATGGCAGTACCCCTATGTGTACCAAACCACAATATGCAGAGATTTTGTTGGGAACGAGAAAAAACTAAGTATTGCCCAAACCCCATACACTTAATTAATCCTAGAGATCTATTATTATTGGTGTGCAATCTTGTGGGAACAAGGAGGCCACAAGTACCTTTCGGGGGCTCTAAAGAGATCCAACTAATCCACGTTTAGCACGAAACTTCTAAATAAACTCTATCATTCCTCGATCTCCGCAAATTTAAAATCCCAAGTAATGAGATCCGTGGATGCTTAGCCGATAATTTTTTGATTATATTGGTTAAGGGAGACGAGCTAGGGCTCAACACGCCCAGTCAAGTCGGAGCATTTATTTCTACTCTCGTCGGTAGGAAAGTCAAAACAAGGTGTCAAAACTTATTATTATACCATATATCATATCATTCATTATTATTATTATTATTATTATTATTATTATTATTATTATTATTATTATTATTATTATTATTATTATATTTATTTTTTATTTTAATTTATTTTTTATTTATTTTTTCTATAAACCATCACTTTTATAAACAATAAATAGGATTTTACAAGAAATTGGTGGGGAGCCGAGAAACCAACTGGGCCCCCACACCTCTAGCAATAGCGAAACCAATCATATTATTATTATTATTATTATTATTATTATTATTATTATTATTATTATTATTATTATTATTATTATTATTATTATTATTATTATTATTATTATTTAAATAAAAAGGTAACAAAAATTTTAAATTTTGGTGGAAAAATGGAGTTGCGTAAGTTAACAGTTCAGACGAAGGTAACATGTCAAATCGAATCGAAGATTCACCCCCCCCCCCCCCCCCCCCCCCCAGACTAAAGTGAAACATTGTCCTCAATGTTTTAAGGGTGCGGGTAGTCCTACGTAATATCTAAGGCCGTTTATTAAGTATGCCAAGAGATAAACGTTAATCGATAAGATTTTGGATATGGTGAATTTCCAAAAGAGAAGCGAAGAATGAGACTCGAGTGGAGAGAACGACAAAACACGAGCACGAGAGTCCTCAAACTTCAGGGTAATTCCTGGATATTCACAAACAACCATGAAAACACGAGTATGGAAAGGGTCGCCCCCCTCACGTCACGTTACTTAAGAAAATAGAAAATAAAGAAAATGAAAAAGGATAAGCATGGGGTGCGTCCCACGAAGTGCTTGTTTTTGTTCACCGAGTCACATGAGCTTGACTCGATCCCCGAATTAATTCGTCCTTGGGAAGAGTAGATGGAAAAGATAATCTCCATCGGGCTTTCATTCAAAATATTTGGATAAACATATGAATAATGAGAAGGTTCCACCCAGATGAGATAACCGCTGGTATTCTAATAGTGAAAACTATTAGAAATGATACCAGGGTAAAAAATAGTGTCCTCACTCCCAATAGAGTGACAGAGAAGAGAAATCATACCAAATGTGATAAATGGAAAGAACGTCATGATTACAATCATGAACAATTCATCATCATAAAAAGGAGACTTCTTAATTATGAAATTATGAATCTCAACATTAAAGTTCATTTGAAAAACTTTCCCGGGTGGGAGGGATGGGATAAAATTTTCATAAAAACTCTCATTTTTAAAAATGCCACCTGGGTCATGATCATTTTCAAGATCAAAACAGAAATTTTCATACTCTGGATAAGAAAGTTTACCAGAAAATTTTTCAAAATCACAATCAATCTTATCAAAACAAAACAAATCATACTTCGGAAGAGAGATAAGAGCAAGAGAAGTGGTACTGCCACTACTCGTCTCTTCCGTATGATCGATATCAAATTGAAAAACTTCATAAATCGGATAAGAATGATCAGGACGAAAAGTGGGATTGCCACTAATCTCCTCAGTCGTATAAAATGAAAAACATTCATAATCGGGTAAAAATTCCTCGAGCTCGGGCTCCAGAGGATCGTCAATCGTAAGCTTAATCTTCGTTTTAACTTTATCCGGAGGGATTGACGGTTCATTGTTCAATAAATTTTCAAGAAAAAGAGTTTCTCCCTCCGAATCAAAGTAAGATTCGTCAATCTCAGAAAAAGGAATCGTATCAATATCAAGGAATTCGTCGACCTCTTCCTAAAAAGAATCATATTCCTCATGTAACACCCCCAATTCATGGTTGCAGCGGAATTCAAACTGGGTGTTACTCGACGGCACAATAGTCACAATAATAGAAAACGAACTCCAATTGAGTCGTTTTAAGAGATTTATCATTCAAATTGTATAAATATCAGAGGTTACAAAATAAGGTCCCAAATGGTTCCATGTTTACAATTTACATTAAATGAGTTTTTGAATGATAATAAAATTTATAGCCCTCTTGAGTATCCGTGCCCTTCCGTGCCATCCTTGATCGTCATGAACCTGAAATACATGCTTGAGAGGTCAACACAAAGGTTGAGTGATATTCATAGAGTTTGTTTAATGTTTGAACACAATATGTTAGTAGTGTGAGTTATAGGCTCACACCAATATTTGGAAAGCAAAATAGGTAGGCTATGTTGTTATACGCCCATAAAATGTATTATACACTAAGCTTATGACACCAAAACGTTAACGTGTACCAATATCGATCGGCAGATTTATCCCGGTAGGTACTTTGCTAACATACCTAAATCTCAAATATTAATGCATTTGTTTGAACTTAGTCAATACAAATGGGATTCGTCAATCCCAATAGGCCTATTCACAATATTTGCGCTCACTATTGCTAGTGATTAAATGGTTCATAATAAGGGATCTCGGTTTAGCAAGGCTGGTACTTAGTGATAATAAAACAATCAGGCAGCATACAATTTAAAAACATTGTGCTCAGTTAAAAATAGCATGTATTCCCCCCAAGGGTTTGTAAAACATTGAAGTAATGTAAAGTGGGGCTATGAACTCACCTTAAGTAAGATAGCAAGTAATGAATGTAATGGTTGAATTGTGAAGGTTTCTACGAGCAACCTATAATAGAATGTTGTAACTTAGGATTTGAGTAAAGAATATGAAGTAGTGCCTATATATATATATCTTGCATTTAGTCCATGATGTGGTATGATGTATATTGTAAGTCTTTGAAAGTAATGATTCATGAAACATGTATGTTTTGTATATCGTTTACTACCGTTCGGGCCGACATAATTCAGAAGTCATGTTAGTAAACGTTCGAGGAGCCAGGACACTTTAATTCGTAAATCCACAACTCAACTCGACGGCTTACATAATGAACTCCTCACATGAGGCTCCCTACTATTGTAGTAGTTGATGAAATATATAGATATAAGTTTTGATCCGAAAAGTTACATGTCCGATATTTGAATAAACTTAGGAAAGTTTATTTTTACATGAAGATTGTTATTAGGGTATGTTTCATAGGTCTTGTATGACCATTTATCTTTGTAATATCTCATGGTTCCTTTTAAGTGAAGTAGATCCAAATTGTTTGTTCAAGTTATTGTCAACTCTTTGTTTCATGTTTACGCCTAAGTAAGCTTGCATGGTCATTTCGTCATGGCCTTGCCATGACCTTTGGTCATTGTTCCATGGTCTTGAGACTCAACCTTGGCTCTAGCCATGGTTGTGGTCTTGATTCTAGGTCATAAGACCCCTTTGGTCTTCATAAACCATAACTTATATGTAATGACTTTGGTCTAAAAATGGGCTGTTAAGAATTTGAAGAATTTATCACTCAAAAAGCGTTTTCAGGGCTCGAGCTTCTTTGTCCCTGAACGAAAATGTCGTTCTGGACAACTTTCATGTTTTAACTTTTTGATGAATCGGAACAGAAGTGGGACTTTCAAAATCAAAATTTGATCAAAATGCTATTTAGGCAGTTTTGCCGGAAATCTTTGGTAACTTCAAATGGGCGTAACTTTTGACTCGTATACTCGTTTTGGGTGGTTCAAGTTGCTACGGTTTCCTTGTTAAGTCCTCTACTGTAATATGTAATGATCAAATATCATATTTTTACCATTTTGATCAGGTCTTACCAAGAAAGTCACTAGTTTGCTTGTTATAGTAACTTGTCTTATCAATCATGTACAATAACTTGTTTTACTCACTTTTATACATCATGGATATGAATACAAGACATAATATAGCATGAATAATATGTAAATAACATGAACATGATTATTTAACAAGAATCATGTTAGGGTTTGGCTTACAACTTTTGGCTTTCAAAGATGAAAGGAAGTTAACATGTAAGGATAGGACTTTGATAGACTTGCTTCAACCCTTTTTCACTTTCATGCAATCTTTCTACCCTTGTAATCTTGAAAGATGGATGATGAAGGTTGAGGTGAATTTAGTGGATTTAAACTCAAGAGAAATCACCAAAGTTCTAAAGATTTGAAGTAGTTTTGATGAATCAAAACTAAACTAGGGTTTATGTATGGATATTGCACTTGATTTCTTGGATGGAACTTGAAGTAAACTAGTAAAATGAAGTGTGTTGTGTGTGTGGGTCGTTCAAATGGCCAAGGAGAGGAAGGAGGGGTATTTATATGCTAATGAGGAGGTTACAATGTTGACTTGTCAACACTTGGAGGCCAACACATGGATGAAATCTAAGGGCTCAATGCATGAGATTAAGCCACCTAGGGGCTGAATCCCCCCCCCCCTAAGTCGGTTTGCCAAGCTTGGGGAGCAAGGGTGGACTTTTGATGATATTATCCAAGCTTATGGAGCTAGTTTCGACTCCGTAAACTGCTAACCGTAAGTTGTTACGTTTCAAAACGTAAAATCGGGTATCGTAAAAATACGAAACTTGGAAGAATGGTTAAACATGTCATTTTACTTAATAATAAAATATAAAATGAGTGGTAGGTTCCATTTGGGTGGTAAAACCCTGCTAAAAACTGAAAACACGGGTCAAAAACGCGTAATACGTAAAACGTACGAATATTGCGTAAAATTGAGAAAAGTAAAATGTTACTTTTCTAATAGGATAAAAATGACTTAAAATGACTTATAATGTCTAGACTGGGCTCAGTCTAGTGTCGGTTGTCATTAAATGTCTTTTAAACATCAAACCGTAAGCCTAAAAATCAAGGAATGACTTATAAAATCAAGGGTTGATTTTTGGTCAATGGAGGAGGGAAAAATATGTTGACTTTTTCTAATAAGTTGAAAACTCAAATTGTATTAGAAACGCGGTGCAGGTATAGGCTAAGGTTACGGCTGAGTAAAAATGCTTAAAAACTAAAATTTCCAGTTTTTCACGGCCGAGGCTTATTTTGGTCATGTTTTTCTCAGTCATGATTTATTCTCAAATAAATCATGAGTGTGTCAAACATTTTTCTGATGTGGGGTCACCTGACGGGGTCGAATTTCGTTGTGCGTAGAATTTCTAAATGACGTTTTACCCTAAAACGTGTAATTCCTTAATAACTTTCACGAAAATGATCTGACGAATGCCAAACATTTAATTTGCCATGGAAATGATTTATCACTCGAGAATATCAAATAAAAATCAACTTTCTAGAAAGTTTCGGGAAAAATGAATAGTAAAAGTGAATAGTGAAAGTTTCCGGGAATAGTAATTAACCTGAAATTGCGAATTGTTACAGTCTCTACCCCTTACGGGGAACTTCGTCCCGAAGTTCTGTGTGTATCATATGTTGGAGTGGTGTTGATGAAAAGGTGTGGTTACTTATGAGGACTAAAGTCCGGGATCACCGGTGATGTAATTTGATTTGTCATTTCATTGTATGGTGTAGGATGAGGCTTACTTTTATATAGAAAAGGTATGGTAATAGTCGAATATCAAAGGAAATTGATATAGCAGTCGAATATTAATAGGAATTGATATAGTAGTTGAATATCAAATAGAACTTGATATAGTTGTCAAGTATCAATAGCAATTGATATAAGAATCGAATCATGGAATAAGCGTTGAACATGTGGTTGGACCAAGTCCTGTTTGAATTGTACGGCTGCCCATGCATATGGCTACATGGCTTCGCAATGAGTTTGGTACGACTGCACATGCATATGGTTACATGGCCTCGTAATGAGTTTGTTTGTTATTGCACTATCATTATGAAAACCAAAATGTAAACCTCGTGCTAATGGAAATTGGGATAGTCGTTGCAATCATAGCCTAGTAGGTAATCTGTTGTTGTATCTAGTGTTTATTGACTTCATACTTATGTTATTTCGGATATAATTAAGCCCAATTGTTTATAATTCTTTATTTACATAGAGAGGCATCCCAAACAATGTAACTAAAGGAATATAAACGTATGGTTCGATGATTTATAATTTCTTTATTTAAATGAAATGGCATCCCAATCCATTCAAATAAGGACATTATAAATCATCCTACTCAAGAATTCCCGACACAACATTCATACTTAGCCGGTGAGTTACAAGGTAGTGTATTACGAGATGATACTGGTGTTCCAAAAGTACAAGATGAATATTCAAACTTGTAAAGCTGATGAGGGTACTTGTGGTGTAACTAAGGATGATTTGAGCTTTAAAAGTGCATCAAGATCTGTTAATGAGCTTGTGTTTGTAACGGTTGTGAAGATAATGATGTGATATGTTGATGAACAAAAATGTGTAGTGTATGCTTAACATTAATACTCTTAGGTATAGATGTTGAGTTTGCTTTAAAAATCTTAAGAGACTTTAAAGGTTTATGATGGAATGGTATCCTTAGGACCTAAACAGGATAGTACTTTTACAGGATGAAGAGAAGATTTGATAACTATCCCAAGATAGTAGTTCGGATTATCTCATAAATGAAAATTTTCAAGAATGAAATTAGGTAGTACAAATAAGGTGTTAAGATCTTGTTGAGTGGTAAGACACTATCGTGTCTCTAGATTGTTTTAATGTATTCTGGTGGTTTATTGTGTTCATGTAGGAAATCAATCAAAACATAACCCTAGTACAACTATTCTCAGTATTTGGAAATTTTAAGTCGAATATAGTTAGTCAGACTATATTCTACTGTCCCTAGGTTAAATATAGGTGATTAGTCTATATTTAGCCAAGGTTCGATAAAATTTTCAAATACCTAAATTAGGTATACTTTTGATATGTCCGTTGCTTTCGGGAAACTGTCCACTAAACAAAGGCGATGTCAAACCCTTCAATTGCAAGTCCCGGCCATACAAGACTTGTAACGTATGTTTTCACATTCCATCGCATAGAAGATAGTAAGGGTAGGTACGTATGGAAAGGAAGTTTTAAGTAGTTCTAAAATAGAACATACTTGGCCAGGATCACGAACTTTTAATAATGAAGGTTTCAGAAGAAAACTTTGATGAATGTAGGGCTGAACTTCAGCTTTTGTAGGTGATGTATTTGTTTGTCCTTTAGAAATCTCATATTTCTATTTAGAAATCGATAGGTTGTGACGGGTTTTTGATATCATATGAAATGATATTGATGATGTGATGGAATAATTCTAGAGACCATTGCGCAAAACACAATGTCTCGGAAGTAGGTTAGACCATTGTGCAATTCACAATGTCTGGGAAGTAGGTTAGACCATTATGTGACTTAAAACATTTGAGAAATGGTTAAGACCATTGTATAATACAATGTTTTTGGAAAATGAATGAGACCATTATATCTCACAATGTCTTGGAAAATGAATGAGACCATTGTATCTCACAATGTCTTGGAAAATGAATGAGACCATTGTATCTCACAATGTCTTGGAAAATGAATGAGACCATTGTATCTCACAATGTCTTGGAAAATGAATGAGACCATTGTATCTCACAATGTCTTGGAAAATGAATGAGACCATTGTATCTCACAATGTCTTGGAAATGAATGAGACCATTGTATCCCACAATGTCTTGGAAAATGAATGTTGGAGTAGGAACATGATTGGGAGAGTGTGGCTGTGCCGAAATGCCTTAGAATAGGCATACACAGATATGTTTAGTCCATTGTTTAGATAAATGATTGAAAATAAACCAAGTTTATATATCAATATACTAATATGTTCATGTAGTATAAAATGCTTATGGGGAAATGCTCAATTATGTTAAGGGTACATATATCAATATGCAATTATGTTTGTGTAGCATAAAAATGTCTACGGGGAAATGCTCAAAATGGGTATATATCAATATACTAATATGTTTGTGTAGCATAACATGCTAACTAAGTCCATAATCGTCTGGAGGATGGAAGGCACGAAGAGTGGAAGGCTATAAAAATGTTTTTGCTTGTATGTGTGGTTATAGTTTAGGTCTCAATTAGACCTGTTTCTCTATAACTATGGCTCTGGTACCAATCTGTAACACCCCCAATTCATGGTTGCAGCGGAATTCAAACTGGGTGTTACTCGACGGCACAATAGTCACAATAATAGAAAACGAACTCCAATTGAGTCGTTTTAAGAGATTTATCATTCAAATTGTATAAATATCAGAGGTTACAAAATGAGGTCCCAAATGGTTCCATGTTTACAATTTACATTAATTGAGTTTTTGAATGATATTAAAATTTATAGCCCTCTTGAGTATCCGTGCCCTTCCGTGCCATCCTTGATCGTCATGAACCTGAAATACATGCTTGAGAGGTCAACACAAAGGTTGAGTGATATTCATAGAGTTTGTTTAATGTTTGAACACAATATGTTGGTAGTGTGAGTTATAGGCTCACACCAATGTTTGGAAAGCAAAATAGGTAGGCTATGTTGTTATATGCCCATAAAATGTATTATACACTAAGCTTATGACACCAAAACGTTAACGTGTACCAATATCGATCGGCAGATTTATCCCGGTAGGTACTTTGCTAACATACCTAAATCTCAAATATTAATGCATTTGTTTGAACTTAGTCAATACAAATGGGATTCGTCAATCCCAATAGGCCTATTCACAATATTTGCGCTCACTATTGCTAGTGATTAAATGGTTCATAATAAGGGATCTCGGTTTAGCAAGGCTGGTACTTAGTGATAATAAAACAATCAGGCAGCATACAATTTAAAAACATTGTGCTCGGTTAAAAATAGCATGTATTCCCCCCAAGGGTTTGTAAAACATTGAAGTAATGTAAAGTGGGGCTATGAACTCACCTTAAGTAAGATAGCAAGTAATGAATGTAACGGTTGAATTGTGAAGGTTTCTACGAGCAACCTATAATAGAATGTTGTAACTTAGGATTTGAGTAAAGAATATGAAGTAGTGCCTATATATATATCTTGCATTTAGTCCATGATGTGGTATGATGTATATTGTAAGTCTTTGAAAGTAATGATTCATGAAACATGTATGTTTTGTATATCGTTTACTACCGTTCGGGCCGACATAATTTAGAAGTCATGTTAGTAAACGTTCGAGGAGCCAGAACACTTTAATTCGTAAATCCACAACTCAACTCGACGGCTTACATAATGAACTCCTCACATGAGGCTCCCTACTATTGTAGTAGTTGATGAAATATATAGATATAAGTTTTGATCCGAAAAGTTACATGTCCGATATTTGAATAAACTTAGGAAAGTTTATTTTCACATGAAGATTGTTATTAGGGTATGTTTCATAGGTCTTGTATGACCATTTATCTTTGTAATATCTCATGGTTCCTTTTAAGTGAAGTAGATCCAAATTGTTTGTTCAAGTTATTGTCAACTATTTGTTTCATGTTTACGCCTAAGTAAGCTTGCATGGTCATTTCGTCATGGCCTTGCCATGACCTTTGGTCATTGTTCCATGGTCTTGAGACTCAACCTTGGCTCTAGCCATGGTTGTGGTCTTGATTCTAGGTCATAAGACCCCTTTGGTCTTCATAAACCACGACTTATATGTAATGACTTTGGTCTAAAAATGGGCTGTTAAGAATTTGAAGAATTTATCACTCAAAAAGCGTTTTCAGGGCTCGAGCTTCTTTATACCTGAACGAAAACATCGTTCTGGACAACTTTCGTGTTTTAACTTTTTGATGAATCGGAACAGAAGTGGGACTTTCAAAATCAAAATTTGATCAGAATGCTATTTAGGCAGTTTTGCCGGAAATCTTTGGTAACTTCAAATGGGCGTAACTTTTGACTCGTATACTCGTTTTGGGTGGTTCAAGTTGCTACGGTTTCCTTGTTAAGTCCTCTACTGTAATATGTAATGATCAAATATCATATTTTTACCATTTTGATCAGGTCTTACCAAGAAAGTCACTAGTTTGCTTGTTATAGTAACTTGTCTTATCAATCATGTACAATAACTTGTTTTACTCACTTTTATACATCATGGACATGAATACAAGACATAATATAGCATGAATAATATGTAAATAACATGAACATGATTATTTAACAAGAATCATGTTAGGGTTTGGCTTACAACTTTTGGCTTTCAAAGATGAAAGGAAGTTAACATGTAAGGATAGGACTTTGATAGACTTGCTTCAACCCTTTTTCACTTTCATGCAATCTTTCTACCCTTGTAATCTTGAAAGATGGATGATGAAGGTTGAGGTGAATTGAGTGGATTTAAATTCAAGAGAAATCACCAAAGTTCTAAAGATTTGAAGTAGTTTTGATGAATCAAAACTAAACTAGGGTTTATGTATGGATATTGCACTTGATTTCTTGGATAGAACTTGAAGTAAACTAGTAAAATGAAGTGTGTTGTGTGTGTGGGTCGTTCAAATGGCCAAGGAGAGGAAGGAGGGGTATTTATATGCTAATGAGGAGGTTACAATGTTGACTTGTCAACACTTGGAGGCCAAGGTTAACACATGGATGAAATCTAAGGGCTCAATGCATGAGATTAAGCCACCTAGGGGCTGAATCCC
Organism: Artemisia argyi; assembly: GCA_030686995.1. Taxonomy (NCBI): domain Eukaryota; kingdom Viridiplantae; phylum Streptophyta; class Magnoliopsida; order Asterales; family Asteraceae; genus Artemisia; species Artemisia argyi. Next base: position 105,551,452 of record CM060680.1, read on the forward strand.
CCCCCCCTAAGTCGGTTTGCCAAGCTTGGGGAGCAAGGGTGGACCTTTGATGATATTATCCAAGCTTATGGAGCTAGTTTTGACTCCATAAACTGCTAACCGTAAGTTGTTACGTCACAAAACGTAAAACCGGGTATCGTAAAAATACGAAACTTGGAAGAATGGTTAAACATGTCATTTTACTTCATAATAAAATATAAAATGAGTGGTAGGTTCCATTTGGGTGGTAAAACCCTGCTAAAAACTGAAAACACGGGTCAAAAACGCGTAATACATAAAACGTACGAATATTACGTAAAATTGAGAAAAGTAAAATGTTATTTTTCTAATAGGATAAAAATGATTTGAAATGACTTATAATGTCTAGACTGGGCTCAGTCTAGTGTCGGTTGTCATTAAATGTCTTTTAAACATCAAACCGTAAGCCTAAAAATCAAGGAATGACTTATAAAATCAAGGGTTGATTTTTGGTCAATGGAGGAGGGAAAAATATGTTGACTTTTTCTAATAAGTTGAAAACTCAAATTGTATTAGAAACGTGGTGCAGGTATAGGCTAAGGTTACGGCTGAGTAAAAATGCTTAAAAACTGAAATTTCCAGTTTTTCACGGCCGAGGCTTATTTTGGTCATGTTTTTCTCAGTCATGATTTATTCTCAAATAAATCATGAGTGTGTCAAACATTTTTCTGATGTGGGGTCACCTGACGGGGTCGAATTTCGTTGTGCGTAGAATTTCTGAATGACGTTTTACCCTAAAACGTGTAATTCCTTAATAACTTTCACGAAAATGATCTGACGAATGTCAAACATTTAATTTGCCATGGAAATGATTTATCACTCGAGAATATCAAATAAAAATCAACTTTCGAGAAAGTTTCGGGAAAAATGAATAGTAAAAGTGAATAGTGAAATTTTCCGGGAATAGTAATTAACCTGAAATTGCGAATTGTTACACCTCAATCGGAGGAAAAGATGGGGAAGAGTCGGAGACGATTGGTTTCAAAAAATCATTGAAGGAGTAATCACTAGCATTTATGCTCTTAACGATATATTTCTTATATTTAGAAGCATCGGTGCGAAAAATCATTATATCATCGTCATGTCGCAAAGTCAGAGTATCCTCAAAATGGTCGACTAGGGCTTTTGCGGTCCGCAAAAATGGTCTCCCTAATATAATAGGAACTCTCAGATCGGCCTCATAATTAACAACAACAAAGTCGGCTGGGAAAGTACATGAATTAACTTGAACAAATACATCTTTAGCAATTCCGACCGGGTGAGTAATTGAACGATTAGCGAGCTCTAATGTCAAACGAGTCGGTTTAAGTTCATCCATTCCGAGCTGTTTATAGATTGACAAAGCCTTAAGGTTAATGCTTGCACTTGAATTGGCCAGGGCATTGCAGACCTCTTGATCTTTTAACGAACAAGGAATGAGAAACTTTCCCGAATCTCCAAGCTTCTCGGGAAGCTTTTTGAGAAGAGTAGCAGAGCATTAAGCATTAATCGGTGTTTCAGCTAATTCAAGCAATTTTTCTTTATTACTTATAAGATTTTAAACGTTGAAGCAAACTTTGGCATGTAAACAAGAGCATCCATGAAACTGATGTCGAAATGCAATTTTTGAAAAATATGAAGAAATTTTTCCATTTGTCTCTTAGATTTCTCACGGAGCTCTTCATCATTAGACCTTCACGGATATGGAAGTTTGGACTTGTATTTAAATCCTTTTTCAGAAATGACTTTTTCCTTTTCTTTAGACGTTTGGACAATCGGAGGTTGGACGTTTTCAGTATCTCCATTATTAGTAGGAGGAACCGGGTCCTTTGTCACCTCAGTCTCACAGTCCACTACCTTAGGAGGAGGAGAAGAAGAGGTAGTCGGAGCCATGGAACCATCATATTTAACACCACTGCGAGTCGTGATCGCCTTAATCTCGCCCCTCAGGTTTGCGATCGTGTTGCTTGGAAGAGTACCCGAACCCGAGGGTCGATCATTTAAAGACTTCTTCAATTCAGTCATTTGATTAATTAGCATTTTATTCATTTCCTATTGACTTTTCATAAACTGCTTAAGTAACTCATCCGAGGACGACTGATTTTGATTCACAACAGGGTTTTGAAAATTTTGTCCGCGGTTATTGTTGTTAAAACCTTGATTTTGAAAGTTTTGATTTTCATGATTGTAATTCCCGTGATTAGCATTTTGAAAATTTCCGTTATTTCCTTGGTTTTGCAAATTCCCTTGATTCGGGCCTTGATTGTAATTCCCCGGATTTTGATGAAAACCTTGATTTTGATTTTGAAAACCATTGTTCATCCGGTTTTGATTTTGATTCTGGTTAAATTGATTGTTTCGGTTTTGCATGTTATGATTCACTTAATTTGGTTGATTGAAACTGGGTAGTCCAAGAAAATTGTTTGAATCGTAGCTAAGAAGATTTTGGTCCCCTTGTGGTTGGTAGCCGTTACCGCCCTTATTGTAGGTTCCCGAAGTAGCATACACATTCTCATGAGTGAAGCCACTGGAGGCTGGGCACTCAAAATACGAATGAGGACCACCACAAGTCTCACAAACATGGTTGACGATATTGACTTGATGGTTTTTGACTTGATTTTGATTCTGAGTCGTTTGATGCATTCGTAAAACAGCCGTAGACAAATCATCGAGTTTCTTAGTAATGGCGGCTATTTCAGAATTAGACGTAGAAGAATTGTGAGCAGCGGTTACTCTTGTTGACTCATTCCTCTCGGCTGAGGAATCCCAGTAATTGTAATGAGCAGTCATATTCTCAATAAGTTCGTAACAATCTTCAGGACGTCGTTTCATAAAAGTTCCACCAGCAGCTGCATTGATCGTGTCCCGATGTCGCAAAGTCAAACCATTGAAAAACGTATCGATTATCATAACAAGAAGCATATTATGGTTTGGACACCGATCAATATCAAGCTTATAGCGTTCCCAACCTTCGAATAAAGATTCGTTGGTAAGCTGACGAAAATTGCTAATGTCGTTTCGGAGTTTCGTCACCATCGATGGTGGAATATATTTCGCCAAGAACTTTGAAACCATTTCTTCGAAGGTATGAATCGAGTTTTGGGAAGACGATCAAACCAAGCGGTGGCATGATGCATCAAAGAATAGGGAAAGAGAGAAAGACGAAGGGCGTCATTGGAGACCCCATGTTGTTTCATACTTAGGGTGACGGTTAAAAATTTGTCGAGATGCTTGTTGGCATCGTCACCCGGTAAGCTGTGAAATTGGCATGGATTTTGGACTTGTTGAATCATATGATGCTTGAGTCCAAAATCTGTAGCCTCGATATTGAGAGGGGCAATCGGACCGCCTCTTCCGTGCATTGTCGGTTGGCACAGCTCCTCCATCGTTCGGAGATCGGGAGCTGGCGCATTTTGGATATCACCCATCGGAGGGTGTTGATTGTTGTGGTTATTTTGTTCCATTTCCGCAACGTTGGGGAAACGAACTCTGTGTGTGTGACGAATCAAACTTTCTGTGTTCGAAAGTGGAGAAATAAGACGTTTAGAAGATGAACGGGTGTTCATACACCACAAAAATCACAAATTTGAAAAATAAAAGAAAAATCAAAATTGAAAAGGAAAATCTTTTTGTATTTTTTATTTTTGGAAACAAAATTCAAAAACTTAAAACTTTTGTTTTCTTTTTTCAAACGTTACGTTAATCGTAACCGTTTCCTTCAAAACTACTCGCGACGGAACGGGAGAGAAGAGTGTTTCTCTCTTCAGCTTGCAATTTAATGTCAAAGCTTACCGTATTTTCCGCTTATTCGGTTGTAGTATTTAAAGTAATCTAATTACCAACTAATTTCACGCGTTCTTATATTGGGAAGCTTATTTGGTTTACAACGCCCCCCCTTCCTTGAGAGAGTCGAGGCTGTAACTTTCTTTTTGTTATTTTTGAAAACACTTTAGGAAAAGTGTTTTTGATTTTTCAATTTTTTTTTGGTTTTTATTGAAAATATATACAAAGGAAGGTTTTCAAAACACAATTTTGAAAATGAAAACCAAAAATTCACTTCAACCATCCCCGGTAGCGGCGCCAAAATTTTGATGTAAATCAAAGTTATATATAGTTTAGTATAACTCAAAGAAATCCGCAAGAAATACGGATAACCCGAGGTCGTAGTCCGTGTGAAGGGTGAATGGAGTTTCGAATTTCTGGTTCGTGAAACGTGTCGTGAAAGTGTGAAAAAATGATTTCCAAGAGATTACACTAATGAATATGAAAATGAATCACAATTAATCACTTAAGCACGTAATTCAAGTAAACAAACTGAAAATGTAACGTAGAATCAAAAACGTAAGCTTAAACAAAAAATAAACGTTAACGCGCGAAATAAAAAGTAAATTTTAAGTTATACTAATCCTACGGACTTGAAAATAATTTTACTAAGTTAAAAATGATAAAAGAAAATTTTGAGAAAAAGAAAATTATTTTATTGACTTTTTATTTAATTTTTATGAATTAAAAACTAATTTAACTAATTAAAAATTAAAAGAAAATGCAAATTAAGTGAGAAAAATGCAAAATAAATTTTGCAAATTATAAAATATCTAAAAAGTAATTTTAAAACTGAAAATCTATTTTTTTTTTTGGCTTTTTGTATAATTTTTAGGAATTAAAAACTATTAAAATTAATTAAAAAGTAATAAAAATCCGAATAAAATTGAAAATAAATGGGAAAAATGCAAAATAAATTTCTAAAAATCTAAAATAAATGAAAACTAATTTCTAAAATATTTTTGGATTTTTTAGGCTTTTTCTGATTTTTTTGGAATTTTTGGTAATTAAAAGTATTAAAAATTGATTGAAAATTAAAATTAAATAAGAAAAATAGCAAATGAACTCAGAAAAATATGAAAAATTCAGAAAAATTCTAAAATAACATTTAATCCTAAGAAAAATTTAAAAAGTCGAAAATAAGTACTGGAATTACTTATGGGCTTAAAACAGCTTATATGAAACGCTTATTTATAAGCAAACTTTGACCAAACTGAATGGAACTTTGACCCAATGTATTTTTTACTTGAATAAGCTTAAATGAACAATTATAAGACCAATTGACACTCAGAAACTTAGAAATGGGCTAAATCAGTAGAAATAAGCTCTTAAGAGATAAGCAGTGTGCAAACAGATTCAGCAAATGGCAGAAACTCAAATGAAACAGCAACTTAAGTTACAATGGAACTCAAATGAACAACTAATCTCAAGTATTAAGCCAGGGAACACAATTGCAGCCCTAATAAATGAAACAGGAACTTGTTCAATGTTCTAAACTTAATAAGCCAAATAAGCTGAGCAAATAAGCTCAGAAGTGGAAGCTTATGGGGGCAAAACTACTACTGACCAACTGAGATTACAAAAATACCAATAAATCCTATTCCCAATCCAATTTAATGACCTAACAGTAGCCTAGAAATTTGCTCAAAAGCTGATGAGCAGGGGAACCTTTAGTGCAATCAGTCAACTTAATATCTAATTTTCATTAAGCAAATAAGTTCCAAACTAAGATTTTCTTGTTGATTAAGTTTCTCAAGCTGTTAAAATCCACAAATCAACTAGCTAAAACAATTTCCAACCAAAAGTGAACACTAGAACTGCTATCAAAGATCTGTCAAAAACTTGATGTAGAAACTAGTTTTGACTTTTTGAATGGACTGAGATTTTGACTAAATTGAATTTTGATTGATCCTAAATGACTACTAATGAAGTAATAAGCTACTATTGAACTAGATTAAGCTATATTTTAAACTAATGCAACTACTACTTATGATTATGCACTTACTCAACCTAACTCACTAACTGTTGTGCACTAGTAAAAGCTAATTTGACTTTGTGATGAAATAACCTACTAACTTATGCTAGATTAGACTTAGTTATAACCTAAGTGAGATGTTTAGACCAAATACTCCCTCTGAACAACTAATAAAATCGACAAACCAAAATGATCCAAACACCCCTTTATGTAACTGTCTCGCTAAATTTGAATCAATCCTGTGCTCAAACCAATCCAAATCACCAATATCACTTTAATACTGATTTAATAATCCAATAATCCACATAGAAACATAGAATCAATCACAAACATAAACAGGAACACAGATCCAAAAGTATGATGCAGTAATGAAACAGTTACTATCAAATATCCTCAAACTAAGATCTAAATGTAAAATAAACCTAGAATAAGCTAATTATATATCTAAGTAATCAGAAATAAACAACAATTATCAAACTACACTACCACTACTAGATTGATGCAAACTTTAGATGAAATTAAAATAGGACTTGCAAGTAAAAGCCCCCTCAGCTTAACAGAGGGGGTTCACTATGCTTGCCTGTCTTTTAACAGGCCAAATGGACTCCTTTTTGGCTTCCTTACTCCACAATAAGCTGAGCTTATATGAATAAGCTTAACAGTTGACCTTGTTTAACTTTTTTTTGGTAATTAAGAGATTTGACTGCATAAGCTCACAAACAGCTATGAGGAAGCTTAAATGAGCTTGGTGAAACATAAAATAAGCTTATTGAAGCTTAAGTTTGGAATTAAAATAATTTTTGTATTTTTTTCTGATTTTCTATTTTTTTTGGTTTTTTCAATTTAGGTAAAACAGAAACTAAACAAAAATTAAACCAGAGTAACAATTACTGATTAAAACTAAATAGATAATAATAACAAACAAAACTAAAATTTAAAAGACAATAAGCCGTAAATAAAAGTTGAATTATATTAATACTGAAAATTGAGTACAAGGCTGGAAATGAAATTACAATAAGGAAAATAGATAACTAAGCACCTATTATATTATAAGCTACACATAAACTACACACCTAATGACTGAGGAAAGGGGGTATTTATAGGAAATAGGGAGTGCTCTTGGATCCTTCTAGCCTTTCCACCTCATCAATCTGCATGAAACTTGTGTTTCTTTGAGCTAATATCAACCCTTGGATTAACCTTGGCCTCCAATCTTCATCTCTCAGCCGTTTGAACAATTATTACCCAATGATGAGGCACACACTCTCACGTGGATCACTGACGTGTCATTCCCTGACGTGTCAGGACCTTCTAGATGCATTTAATTAGACCAACGTGCCCTTACTCTCTGTCAATTAGAGCATTTACGTGGGTGAATAGTGTTAGGGTTCATATGCTTCGGGGTAAAAATAAGATTGGGGGCGGGTAATTTATTTGGGGGTGTTTTATTTATTTTATGTTGTCCGGGTTGGGTAAAAGGATTTACTGGGTATGAGTGGTGGACCGAGTATTGGATTTAAGGGAGTTGGGCTTGGTTTTATTATTTTGGGCTTATAAGGGATGGGTATTTGTTTGATCCGGTTGTAATTTGTAAGGTTTTTTTTAGGATTAGTAATTTTGTTTACAAGGACCAATGTTGTACAAATCTGAAAAATAGGGGACCAATTCTGTTATTCATCAAAAGTATCTTCCAAGGGCTTTTGTTGTAATTCACTGATTCATGAGGGGCCATATTTGATTTTTCAAGAATTTCTCCAAGGGACTATTTTTGCAATTTCCTAAAACATGGAGGACTGAAATTGCCAATTCTTCAAAACTTTATCCAGGGACCATTTATGCAACTTTATGATTCTCTAAGGACTTTATTTGTCATTTTGAGCTTTCTTAAATAATTAAGCTTCCCCGGCTCCGGCTTTTGACCTTTTTTCCAATCTCGTGCTCGTTTTTGTCGGTTTTGGCTTTGTTTTTGTCCTTTTTTCACATATCCATACCTGCACATACAGAAATACAAAAACACACATTCTCTTGGCATATTTGGTTAGTATTTGGTGTATTTGGTCTGATTTAAGGCCTAAAAATGATGCGTGAATAAGCACACATCACAATACTAGGGAGCTTCATGTGAGGAGTACCATGTGGATATTTAATTTTGGCGAGTTTGTTGGGTTTACGAATTAAAGTGCCCTGGCTCCTCAATAGATTATTCCATGTACTTCTGAATTATGATGGCCTGAACGGTGTTATGTTATAACTAAACTTAATAACAACATAGCTCAATAGTAGGGAGCTTCACGTGAGGAGTATTAAATTTTGAATTATGATGGCCCGAACGGTATTATGTTGATAACATAATACAATAGTAGGGAGCTTCATGTGAGGAGTCTTATACTTCTGGATTGTGATGCCCCGAACGGTGTTACGTTATATCTAAAACATTAACGAACCTAAGAATGATTACTTAAGAAATTTAAACAAGATAACTAAAGCTTGACATACATCCAAACCCACAATACCAGGATATGTGAGTAAGGCGGTCTAGTTCCCGAGTCACTTTTTGCATCAATTAGATTTCCCTAAGCCCAGGTGAGATTTCATAGCCTCACTATTTTAAATTTCTTTACAAACCCTGTGAGGGGGATACATGCTACTTGCTTTACTTAAAACCGAATAAAAGTCTTTTTCTTTGGTTGTTGCACGAGTAAACTAACTGCCACCACTACATAACTAAAATTCATGAATCTAATCATTTGGGATATTTTACCCACGTGAACGCGAATATAGTTGATAGATCTATTGGAGTTTGACAACTCCTGTTGGTATTAACATCTTTCTGGATGGTACCAATAAGTACTATATTTGAACCCACTGAAGGATTAACTTTGGCAAGTTATCCTTCCCATCCCCTCATGGTTGGGTCTGCAGCCCCATGACCCGGATTGTTAACGTGTGGTTCATGAGCTTAGTGCAACACACCCCACTCTTGATAATTGTGTATGCATCACAATTATCACACACACACAAACAACATTTTCCTAGATGGGTGTAACAACGGAACCCAGGGAACTTGTATTCACTAACACTTAAACCTATGACCCTCACTCAACACCTAGTGTTGACTTTTAAGCATGTATTCTAGGTATATCACTTCTACGGAGACATGGCAGAAGGAGGCACTTAACTCGGAGGACTTTCAAACCGGTTATCATTCAATCATAACTTAACACCTAGACTTTGGGACCTCATCAAAAGTAAAAGTATATCTTTTACTAATAAAACTCTGATAATTAAATAAATGATGACTAAATTTCTAATAACGTCTCTTTTCGTGTCGTTTTCTATCGCTGTAACTGTGATTCTATGATGTAATACCCCAAACACTTAATCCGTTGCGATCAGCAAAAAATGGGGATGTTACAATATTAAAATTAGAAATTTCATCATTACAAAAAGAAGAGAGTGATGTGATGTTTTTGAGTGTAGAATAGGACGAATGACCTAGTCTTAAGTGCCATAAGAGAGAACTTCCACTGTTTGAAGATGCCATAACTGTTGCTTTTGGTGATGAGGTTGCATCAGGGTGATGATGTAGAGTCCCTTACAAAGGTTGCCATGTGCAATCCTCTTGTCGAGACCCTAAAAATGGCAAGATTAGGAGGTAAAGATGGTTGTGATGGGCATTTGTTATGTTAATTTACTTACAGACAACAAGTTGTAAGCAAAGGCGGGGATGTAAAAAACATTTGTGAGGGTGATGTCTTTGTTTATTGTGACCTTTCCACAAAGTGTGACTGCTACAGTTTGACCATTTGGTAAAGTGATGTGAATAGGTGGATTACATGTGTATGTAGGAATGTAGGTAGGGAGTATCAGACCATATTTGACCTTGTCTCTCACAAAATGACAATCTATTTCTATGTGTTTTATCCTAGCATGTTGCACTGGATTAAAGGCCAGAGCAATTGCAGATGCATTATCACAGAAGATGGGGGTTGGAGATGTGATGTTGAGACCCAAATTTTTGAAAAGACACTTGATCCAAGAGAGTTCACAAGTAACATCTGATTGACCTGTACTCAGCTTCTGTAGAACTTCTTGACATAACTGTTTGCTTTTTAGATTGCCAAGAGATAGGATAGGATTCTAGAAATATGCAGTAGCCTGTTAATGACCTTCTTGAGAAACTACAACTTGCCCAGTCACTATCTCAAAAGGCCTTCAATGTGAGGTTGTTGTTTGTAGGAAAGAGAATACCTTGACCAAGATATGCTTTGAGATATCTTAAAACTTTGATTAAGGCCTTGAGATAATGTGTTCTTGGTGCTTAGTTAAACTGACTTAGAGTTTGAGCAGCATAAACAATGTCTGGTCTTGTTATTGTGAGATACAAGAGCTTACCTACCAAAGCTCTGTAGTTTGTTGGGTCATCAATAAGTTCACCATCTTCATGATTGAGTTTGATGAGAAGATCAAAAGGTGTTGATGATGGCTTCACATTCAAAAAACATACACTTTGAAGTTATTCCAGGGTATACTTCCTTTGTGTCATGATCAGACCATTTGAGTTTAAAAGAAATTCAATACCAAGGTAATAATGTAGAGAGCCCAAGTCCTTGATACTAAATTCAAGATGAAGTTGCTTCTGGATGTGATTGATAAGTGAGATGTTATTGCCATTCAGAATTATGTCATCAACATAGACTAAGAGGCACAGAAAGTTATGATCTTTCTTGTAGGTGAATAAAGAGGTGTCTGCATAACTTTGAATGAAGCCCAGTTGTTGAAGAAAAGTGGTAAGTTTGATGAACCACTGTCTGTTGGCTTGTTTTAGTCCATAAAGTGATTTTTGAAGTTTGTAGACACTATTTGGTGAGCGAGGAGTGGTTTATCCTGGAGGTAGCTTCATGTAGATCTCTTTTATAAGGTCTCCATGCAAAAATGCATTATTAATATCTAGTTGAGCTATGTGCCTATGGTTTTGAGTTGCTATCTAACAATGCTCTAACTTTAACCATCTTTGCTACAAGGGCAAAGGTCTCATGAAAGTCCACACCCTCCTTTTGTGTATAGCCCTTAGCCACTAGCCTTGCTTTAAACTTATCTATGGTACCATCTGCTTTTAATTTGATTCTAAGCACTCATCTTCAATCAATAGGTATCTTCCCTGGTAGTAGTGTAGTGACTATCCATGTACCATTCTCTGCAAGGGCTGTCAATTCAGAATTTATTGCAACTATCCACTTTGGGTCCTTAGCAGCTTGAGTGTAAGACTGGGGTTCAAGTATTTTGTTTATGGTATTGATGAGGTGTTTGGCGGAAGGTGTGTTGATGTTATTGTAGTTAATAAAATTAGTGTAATGATGTTTGGATGAAGTTTGTAATTTTGTTAAGTTGAGGTGGTAATCTTTATGTTTAGTTGGAAGTTTTGAAGTTCTGGTCGATGTTCTTGGTAGAGGTGGGGGTGTTGATGTTGTGTTTTGTGTAGATGTAGCAGTGTGTGATGGTTGTTGAGTATCATGTGATGATGATGGTAATGGTGTTGGTTGTTGAGTTTGCTCTGTTTGAGCTTCTGTGTGGTAAGTTGTTATTTGTGGTGATGGTGAAGAAATTGGTGAAGTATTTATGGAAAGATCAGTTGTAGGGGTGGTTTGAGGTGTGAAAGGAGTGTTTGTGTTTGGTGAATAGGGATAATATTGAGGTGCAGGGTAAGAAGGTGAAGGTTCAGTTGATGGTTGATGTGGTTGATTGGTTGGTGAGATGTTTGAGTGAAATGGGAAGATAGTTTCATGAAATGTAACATGTCTGCTTGTGAATAGTTTGTGAGTGGTGAGGTCATAAAGAATGTATCCTTTTTGATTGTCTGGGTAGCCAATGAAGACTGAGGGTATAGCTCTAGCAGAAAATTTATCATTGAGGTGTTGGTGTGCAAAGGTTTTGCAACCTATGACTCTTAGATGTGTGAGATCAAGGGTGGTTCCATACAAGCATTCAAAAGGACTTTTGTGTTGAATTGGTTTTGATGGAAGTCTATTGATGAGATAGGTGGCTGTGAGTATGCAATGTCCGCAAAAATGAGAAGGAAAGTTGGCTTGAAATTTGAGTGCTCTTGCTACTTCAAGTAGCTGTCTAGGCTTTTTTTCCACCCTGGCATTTTGTTAGGGTGTGTATGGACAAGAAGTTTGATGGATGATGCCATTTTGTTGAAATAACGTGGAAAGAGATTGATTTAAAAATTCATAACGATTGCCACTTATTACAACTTTGATTGTTTTATTGAATTGGTTTCGAACATAGGAAAGAAAATTTTTGATTTGGGAAGTGGAATGAGCTTTACTTGGGAGTAAATATGTCCAAACTGCTCTTGAGAAATCATCCACAATGGTTAAGAAAAACTTGCATTTATTAATTGTGTTATGCCTATAAGGGCCCAAAATGTCAATATGTGCGAGCTCAAATGGTGAAGAAGCATGTGATGCACTAATAGGAAATGGTGATGTATGCTGTTTAGCTAAAGGACAGATATTACAATTAGAAATTTCATCATTAAAAAGAGAAGAGATTGATGTGATGTGTTTGAGTGTAGAATAGGATGAATGGCCTAGTCTTGAGTGCCATAAGAGAGAACTTCTACTGTTTGAAGCTGCCAAAACTGTTGCTTTTGGTGATGAGGTTGCATCAGGGTAGATGATGTAGAGTCCCTCACAAAGGTTGCCATGTGCAATCCTCTTGTTGAGATCCTAAAAATGGAAAGATAAGGAGTTAAAGATGGTTCCGATGGGCATTTGTTGTGTTAATTTACTTACAGACAACAAGTTTTAAGCAAAGGTAGGGATGTAAAAATCATTTGTGAGGGTGATGTCTTTATTTATTTTGACCTTTCCACAAAGTGTGACTGCTATAGTTTGACCATTTGGTAAAGTGATGTGAATAGGTGGATTACATGTGTATGTTTTATGCATTATGGTTAAGGTAATACAAATATGATCTGTGGCCCCACTATTTACAACCTAAGCAGCTTTGAACTTAATCATAATGGAAGCAATAAATTTGAACCTTCTAATAGTGTGAGAGTTAACCATACCAGTGGGTGGAGTGTTTTGACATTGCTGCATCATCAACATGACCTGGTTCAACTGATTCTGCAGCTGGTCCATCCTTACAAAAATTGCATCATTTCCATTGGTTGGTTCTGGTTGGTTGACTTGGTTGTTATCTAGACTGGTGGAGTCCTGGTTATGCATAGAGTTGACGGCTTTGGAACCTCTTGTGTCTGCTACATTTCTATACATCGGTGGCTTGTATTTGCCATATAAGGGGTGACCAATAGGGTAACCTTTTAACATGTAACATTCTTCACTATTGTGACCCTCTTTACCACAATGTGTGCAGTAAACACCAGTCTTAAAGTTGTTCCTCCTACCAGTGTTCTGTTGAGATCTTGGTGCATTGTTTCTAGTGGTGTTTGAGGTATTGTATCTATTGTTTTGAGATGAGTTTGAATGTGCAGAGAAGGTTGTTGTTCCTAAAGGTTTAGGTAAGATCCCTTCCCTTTGGTTTTCCTCTTGCCTAATCATGCTATAGGCCTTGGAAATTGTGGGTAAGGGTTGCATTAGTAGAATTGGACCTCTTAGGTTTGAGCAGCATTCATCTAAGCCCATAAGAAATTGGATTAATCTCTTCCTCTGTTCTCTATCACCATTTTTTCTACCATTCTTGTTGGTCCCGTTTACTAAGTTAATAGTTAACTAAAGAGTTAACCTAACCAAGTTCCATGACTTTTAACTCAGATAAATAAGATTAACAACAAAGATAAAACGTAAAGAAAAAAGACACGATATTTTCAACGTTTAATTCTTATTAGAAGTTAATCAAAAGAATTATACCCAAGTGTTTGCGGAATAACACTTGGGATTGAAACGACAAGTATGGTGTGGACTCCTCTCTAAACTCAAACTACGTTGAGTGACAACTATAAGGTCACACTGAGCTATCTCAGGGACTGTGTTGTTCTTTGGAGGAGTAAAAGTGGTTTGTGAATGCTTCGCATTAAATGCATAAACTTGTGTTCTTTTACTCCTACAATAGACTATTTTGGGTAAAAGACAGTGTGCCTTTCCAGTGCACAGTAATGACACCATCCTAACATGATGCCTTTCAGGGAAAGTTTGACTTTAGGTAGATGAGATCACCTGTTGATACGTTCAAACTTTTCCCGCCTTGTCTTTCCCATACTTCAGTCTTCAGGTCTTCAGTCTTCAGTCTTCAGTCTTCAGTCTTCAGTATGTAATAGTTGTTGAGGAGTCCTGGGTGTTCAGTGAGTTATTGTCATCCTCACTGAACCCATCATCTTCTTCTTGGATTAGATTCCACTCACTGAGTTCCGCCTCACTGAATGGTGAACCTTTCAACATAGACTCGCTCCAAGCATCCTGAAGATGACTCACTGAGATACTGTTCACTCAGTGACTTGTTTGTATATACGGATAATAGACACTTAGGTTATTTTATGTTCAAATCCAAGTTTAAAGGAAGCTTGGGGAATTCAGTGACCCAACAATTCTCACAATTGCAAGCACAACTACACAGATAAGGTACTTCTAAAGTATCATGTTCATCCCAAAGACCCTTGAGCTTATGATAGTATACTTCTATTGTGCAATTTTGTTGCTTCAACTGAACAATATCATTCACTAATTGATAAATCCTATGGCCATCTAATTGAACATAATGTTCATATAATTCAGACCACAAAGCATAAACAGAGTTCACAAAGTTCAAGTTGTTACTTATCTGATCTGAAATTGTGTTCAGGATCCAAGAAATGACCATATCATTTGTTCTTTCCCAAATTGCCCTTAGTACTAAATCCACATTTGGTGTCCACAAATTCACGATTGACAATCTTCAACTTATTCTTTGCATTCAAAGCTATCATCATACTTCTTTTCCAAGAACTATAGTTTTCAGAACCTGTTAGTTTCTTTAATATCAAAATGAGTCCAGGATGATCATTAGGATGAAGGTATAGGGGGTGATTGGGTGAATTGATGTCAGTGATGAGTGATGGTGTTGTTGTCACCGGTCGTCGTGATTGTTGTTGGATGTTGTCATTTTTGAATGATTTGTGGTTAAATTTTTTTGATTTGAGTGATTCTTGATCGGAATTAGTGGTTGTTTGAGTGAATTTGAGTAGAAATAGTGGTGAGATTGATCAGAATTAATGATGAACTGATCGGAAAAGTTTGTTAAGAGTGACGAAGTTTGTTAGAAATGGTGGTGAGATGACGGAGTTAGTTATAACAGACCGCCGGAGTTAGTTACAGGCCACCGGAGGTGGTGGCTCTGATACCATAATGAGACAATTAAAGAGAGAGGGAAATGGAGTTGTAAAAATTAGTTATTGCATTAAAATGAATTCATTGATTGAAATGATACAAAGATAACAATATTTATACTCTTACAATAGTTGAATTATTACATTGACTAACTAAGCTAACTTTGACTTTTACAAGCTTCCACACATCTTTATAACACAAAGCCTATTCCTTTGTTGCTTAGGCTTGAGCTTGAGCTTTGAAGCTGCCACACTATTGATCTTTGATGATGAGCCATTAGCTTGCCATAAGTTTGATCATCTGTATTGGTTATGTATTTTTATAGATGTATTTAAGAAAGTTTTTACAGAGGGGATGTCACACCCCCAAAATCGGGTCCAGCGGAAGCATACATGTAGCTGGGGTGTAACTCAATTGATATCACAACACTAGTTCAAAAATGGTTTGCACTTGAATCATTTAAAATAAAATTGTTTAACCAAAAGTATGAATTTACATCGTTTAAAGTAATGCGGAAGTAGGCCCTTAAAGTAGTTTAAAACGGTCCCCAAATGATTAAATCAGAGTCTTCTATGACCATGCCATGCCCTGCCAAAACCTCCAGTAGTGTGCCATTGGTTAAAACCTGAAAATACATGCTAAAGTGTCAACACAAGGTTGGTGAGTTCATAGAGTCTTGTGAAAAAGAATGTAATGCATTGAAATGAAGATTTCCCAGCAAAGGCATCGTAAATCCACTCAGTTCCAAGTCCCGCCATAAGAGACTTGTAACCTGTGTGTTTACAACCCACTGCCAAATGTAATATGTTTGTAATAAATCAGTCATAAGATTGTTGCAAAGACATCGTAATTCTGTAGTAATAGTGGTGGAAAAGTATCGTAATTCCATAAGTAATTTTCGTATGTACAATAGCCACAAGTATAAAGTGAACCGACATAAATGTCAAAAATGCTACATTGTCTCTTAGGCTCATGACCCCGAAGCTAGACTTTGTAATGGCCCCAACAGAGTGTCTACCAGGCACTCAATTTGATAAGACATGAAATGCATTCGTCCCGTTGGAGCAACCCAAACACGAATGGAGGCGTCACCCTCAATAGATCTATTCACTCACTCTCGCTTAGTACTAAAATTAACGGTCCATGATATTGAAAGGGGACTTGTTATGAAGTGGTAGTAAGGCAACTTAAGCAATGTATGGAATTTGTAATACTTGGGCATGTACAAAAATAGTTGTTGCAATGTATTCTCCCCCATGGGATTTGAAATCGTATAAAAGTATAACACGAGTATTTAAGCATGTATCTCCCCCAAAGAGTTTGTAAAGTAATTAAACCAGTAAAAGTGGGGCTATGACTCACCTGATATGATGGTACCATGAACATGTAATGAGCTGAAAAACAAGGCGCGCACACTAGCCGCAACCTAATATGAATGATGTATGATCTACTTTAGATCATGAAATGATGTTATGAATGTCCATGCACATGTTCCTATACCACTCTACTCTTTGAAAAATACTTGTTGTTATAAAAAATATACATTTCCAAGACTTAGGAAAAATATGGCTATTAGAAAAATAAAGCTAGTTGCAATATATATACTTATATATATATCGTATGTATCAATGTTCGTGTTGAAATCCTCGGTTTGAAATCCTTGAAATAACGCCTTGTAGTGATGAAAATATACTTGTAATCACTAATACTTCATTAGTTATGAATTTGAGTACTTGGTTAATATTTCTAGAAAATCTAGAATTTAGTACGTAGTGTTATTATTTATAAAAGCTGCCAATTATAGAGGATTTTTGCCGATATTGAAACGTGAATATCTTTGTCATTATAAGCCCGTTTTACTTGTTCTTTATATCCACGGTTACGTCTTAGTATGTAGTAATATATTTTGGAAAGCTCGGCTCCTCCGGGTTATGTCTAAAGTCTCTTTTTGTGCGACGAAAAACGTCCAACAGCATGTATTTTTCCGGAAAATAGTTTTCATCAATAAACTTGCAAAAATCATAACTTCTTCGTTATAAACTCGTTTTAACCCGTTCTTTCGCCTACGGCTTCGTTTTTGAAAGTATTTTCTAAAAATTTTGCCAAAGTTTCCTTGGTGTTTACTGATTTTCCAGAAATTAACAAAATGGGACAGCATGTTTATAAACTTGTTAGAAATCCATTTCCAAGGTTCAAAACTAGTTTCTACTTCAACCAAATCTCTTGCAAACACCACAAAGCTATACTAATCCTACCATACACCTTCTAAGGGTGCCATGGGTTCCTAATGACTAGTAATCAAGTTAATTTAACAAAGGAACACCTAAATCAAAATCTAGGGTTTGTATGTTCAAAAAGTTAACAAAAATAAAGTGGTATAACTAGTTTGTGCATGAAATTAAGCATGAATACTATAAGATACATGTGTTAATTAGATGAAAACATGAAAATAAATTTGATAACTCACTTTGAAATAATAGGTGGTGAGATGATGAGAAACCTTGGATTACTTGTGTTTTTGTTGCATGAATCTTGATTAGAATGATGAAATGAACAACTTTGATGCTTTGTACTTTGAAAAATAATGGTTTGATCATGGAGATCATGGTTGGGTCGTGGTTATGGAGGTGGAGAAGATGAGAAATGAGTTTTTGATTCTAAAATTTTATAAGTGTTGTGTAAAAGGTGTTTTAGATATTTATTTTGTAAGTATAATGTATTATAAGATCTCATAAATACTTGAGGTTAGAAAATAACAATCATGTGGTCTTGGGATGGTCTTGTGGCCGGTTTTCAATGTTAAAAAGAGTAGCAAAGTCGGTTTTGATCACTTAGGAAATGTAGTGTAATAATAATTGTAGTTTAGTGTAAATATTAGTTATAATCGGGTACCGGGTTTGATAGAAATAAATGTTAACAAAGTTAACCGGGACTTAATAAAGTCATAAAAATGTTAAAAATATATTGGGTACAATTACTGAGTGTTCGGGTGATTATTGTTTAGTTTTCACGAAAACAGTCGTAATATTCATAAGCTTACGTTATAAATAAAATAAATTTCCAAAATACTGGGTAATTGAATGTTATAACTTTTATGATGATAAAATGGATATAAAAATATGTCGGGACCATTGTGGGAATATTTATATATATTCGTCGTGTATAAACCGGGTGTTAACGTTTACTATAAATACTTATACGTAAAAACGTTAAATGTATCAAATATATAAATTTGAAAATCTTGAGAGTGGTATAACATGAAAATGCTGTTATGATGATATGCAGACTATCTCCAGTCCGTATGCAGTGTCCTTAGCACTAATGAAATGAATTCGCAACTAAACCAATCCGGTTACGCGAATTTGAATACCCGTAAACTAAATTTATGATGAAATGTATAATGCAAATGAATAGTGAAAACTTTTCCCGCAATGAATAGTGTTTAGTGAATAGTAAAATTTCTGAATGCTTCTCGGAATGTCAAACTGACACCAAAAATGATGAATAGTAAACTGATGAATAGTGTTTTGATGAATAGTGTTTGATGAATAGTGTTTTTCCAAAGTTCGGGAAATGACCTGAAATGACTTGAAATGGTGAGTTGTGACAGTCTTCCCCTCTAAAAGGAACTTCGTCCCGAAGTTCAGTTTATGTTGGTTTCTGAAAACATATTGGTGAAAAGTGATGATATTTGAGAATTCCAGCGGACTCTCACGATAGGAATTCGACTCTGCTTCAACTGTTCGACCTAACTGTCCATGATTTCTACTTGTTCTCCTGCAAGGTTTATGTTTGACTTTGGGTTGGATTCCTTTCCAAATGGAATTATGAGTGACAATTCTGAAAAGCTGATAATACATGGTTGTGTAATCCTGTTGTTGTTGTTCTCTAACAAGGCTCAAGTCTGACGGCCACTAGGCCTACTCTGTTTGAAATATTACATGGTCCAGTGTATATCTCGGGTTTAACTTTCCAAGTTTTCTGAATGATATCATGCCTTTCCTAGGCAGAACTTTCAACATAATTTTGCTTACCAACATGAAGTTTTAATGGTTTACAACTTATTGAACTTGTAACTGATTCTTGACTTGTAGGAAATTTCTGGTTATTTCATGAATACTTACTGGACTAGTGAGTTGGGCTTTTCCAAATTTCGATCCTTCAATGAATGTTGGCACTTCGACCATAGAGTGCTCCAAATGGTGTAGTCTCTAAGCTCATGTGGTAACTATGGTTGTAAAGGAATCTGATTTATGGTAATTGGTTAGTCCAACCATTTCTTGAGTCAATCACTCATGCTCTGAGCATATCTCCCTATGTTTGAATAAAGTCTATTGGTGAGTCCATGTTCAATTGAATGTTCTACAGTCTTAGTTAGGAGATTGGATTTATCTCTATGGTGTTGTTTTGTGAGTACTCGTATCTAAAATAATCCTGTAATTCAGTCAAGCCAATACTTTCTAGACGATGGAATTTTTGGTGATCAGGCCAATGATAGTGTTTCGAATGGTTTTGTGATATCCTGAGATTTCTGTTGAGTTTTGAATGGTCTTAATGTACCGAGAGATTCTCCTTATAGATGGTATGGAAAATCTTTCCTAGGGAGGTCATTGATAATATCCACTTAACAATATTGGTGGTAGTGAGGGATGAGTGACATAGGAATCCATAAAGTGTCAGATAATTCCTTATATATATATGGGGATGGGGAAAGGTAATGATAGTGATGGTGAGAAGGGAAGAGACTGTGACAACTGTGACAAAATGATATTGTAATAAAAGAAAATACCGTGATGTAAGTGTATCATGCATAGACGTGAATGTTCATGAGATGAAATGACCAATTGACATGCTTCCAAGCGGCGGTTCACGAGGTGATGAAAAGTATGAATGTTCTGACAATGATGGTATACTCACACATGCATGAAACATTTGGAAAATGAGTAAAAGATTCAATCCAAACAGAATTTTATTATAACTATTCTCAGTGTTGCAAAATTCATTTCTGAGTCGGATATAGGTGGTCAGCCTATGTCCTACTATCCCGGGTTGAATATAAATGACCAGTCTATATTCCACCGAGGTTCCATGAATTTTGAAATACTCAGCTCAGTTATACTAATACTATGTCCTTCACAAATACTAAGGTGTTTAGAAAGACTAAGGCAGGTGACCAAACTCGAGGTCAAATGATGAAACTATGCAAAGAAAAACATAACGCTGTGATATATATGATACGTGAACATGCTTATATGAAAGACAATTATAGTAATCAACTAGAATAAGTGAATATAATATATCAGATAATGAGACACAAATCTCATCACCTATGTCAGCAACTAACCACAAATGAGGCTTCAGCTTGGCAGGCAGGCACGTGACGGTCATAGGGTTAAGTTTTCGTAAAAGTAGCTATAGTCTAGGTTTTTAAAAACACTCAGTTCGCTATAGCCAAGGCTCTGATGCCAATCTGTCACACCCCGAAAATCGGCTCCAACGGAAGCATACATGTAGCTGGGGTGTAACTCAATTGATATCACAACACTAGTTCAAAAATGGTTTGCACTTGAATCATTTAAAATAAAATTGTTTAACCAAAAGTATGAATTTACATCGTTTAAAGTAATGCGGAAGTAGGCCCTTAAAGTAGTTTAAAACGGTCCCCAAATGATTAAATCAGAGTCTTCTATGACCATGCCATGCCCTGCCAAAACCTCCAGTAGTGTGCCATTGGTTAAAACCTGAAAATACATGCTAAAGTGTCAACACAAGGTTGGTGAGTTCATAGAGTCTTGTGAAAAAGAATGTAATGCATTGAAATGAAGATTTCCCAGCAAAGGCATCGTAAATCCACTCAGTTCCAAGTCCCGCCATAAGAGACTTGTAACCTGTGTGTTTACAACCCACTGCCAAATGTAATATGTTTGTAATAAATCAGTCATAAGATTGTTGCAAAGACATCGTAATTCTGTAGTAATAGTGGTGGAAAAGTATCGTAATTCCATAAGTAATTTTCGTATGTACAATAGCCACAAGTATAAAGTGAACCGACATAAATGTCAAAAATGCTACATTGTCTCTTAAGCTCATGACCCCGAAGCTAGACTTTGTAATGGCCCCAACAGAGTGTCTACCAGGCACTCAATTTGATAAGACATGAAATGCATTCGTCCCGTTGGAGCAACCCAAACACGAATGGAGGCGTCACCCTCAATAGATCTATTCACTCACTCTCGCTTAGTACTAAAATTAATGGTCCATGATATTGAAAGGGGACTTGTTATGAAGTGGTAGTAAGGCAACTTAAGCAATGTATGGAATTTGTAATACTTGGGCATGTACAAAAATAGTTGTTGCAATGTATTCTCCCCCATGGGATTTGAAATCGTATAAAAGTATAACACGAGTATTTAAGCATGTATCTCCCCCAAAGAGTTTGTAAAGTAATTAAACCAGTAAAAGTGGGGCTATGACTCACCTGATATGATGGTACCATGAACATGTAATGAGCTGAAAAACAAGGCGCGCACACTAGCCGCAACCTAATATGAATGATGTACGATCTACTTTAGATCATGAAATGATGTTATGAATGTCCATGCACATGTTCCTATACCACTCTACTCTTTGAAAAATACTTGTTGTTATCAAAAATATACATTTCCAAGACTTAGGAAAAATATGGCTATTAGAAAAATAAAGCTAGTTGCAATATATATACTTATATATATATCGTATGTATCAATGTTCGTGTTGAAATCCTCGGTTTGAAATCCTTGAAATAACGCCTTGTAGTGATGAAAATATACTTGTAATCACTAATACTTCATTAGTTATGAATTTGAGTACTTGGTTAATATTTCTAGAAAATCTAGAATTTAGTACGTAGTGTTATTATTTATAAAAGCTGCCAATTATAGAGGATTTTTGCCGATATTGAAACGTGAATATCTTTGTCATTATAAGCCCGTTTTACTTGTTCTTTATATCCACGGTTACGTCTTAGTATGTAGTAATATATTTTGGAAAGCTCGGCTCCTCCGGGTTATGTCTAAAGTCTCTTTTTGTGCGACGAAAAACGTCCAACAGCATGTATTTTTCCGGAAAATAGTTTTCATCAATAAACTTGCAAAAATCATAACTTCTTCGTTATAAACTCGTTTTAACCCGTTCTTTCGCCTACGGCTTCGTTTTTGAAAGTATTTTCTAAAAATTTTGCCAAAGTTTCCTTGGTGTTTACTGATTTTCCAGAAATTAACAAAATGGGACAGCATGTTTATAAACTTGTTAGAAATCCATTTCCAAGGTTCAAAACTAGTTTCTACTTCAACCAAATCTCTTGCAAACACCACAAAGCTATACTAATCCTACCATACACCTTCTAAGGGTGCCATGGGTTCCTAATGACTAGTAATCAAGTTAATTTAACAAAGGAACACCTAAATCAAAATCTAGGGTTTGTATGTTCAAAAAGTTAACAAAAATAAAGTGGTATAACTAGTTTGTGCATGAAATTAAGCATGAATACTATAAGATACATGTGTTAATTAGATGAAAACATGAAAATAAATTTGATAACTCACTTTGAAATAATAGGTGGTGAGATGATGAGAAACCTTGGATTACTTGTGTTTTTGTTGCATGAATCTTGATTAGAATGATGAAATGAACAACTTTGATGCTTTGTACTTTGAAAAATAATGGTTTGATCATGGAGATCATGGTTGGGTCGTGGTTATGGAGGTGGAGAAGATGAGAAATGAGTTTTTGATTCTAAAATTTTATAAGTGTTGTGTAAAAGGTGTTTTAGATATTTATTTTGTAAGTATAATGTATTATAAGATCTCATAAGTACTTGAGGTTAGAAAATAACAATCATGTGGTCTTGGGATGGTCTTGTGGCCGGTTTTCAATGTTAAAAAGAGTAGCAAAGTCGGTTTTGATCACTTAGGAAATGTAGTGTAATAATAATTGTAGTTTAGTGTAAATATTAGTTATAATCGGGTACCGGGTTTGATAGAAATAAATGTTAACAAAGTTAACCGGGACTTAATAAAGTCATAAAAATGTTAAAAATATATTGGGTACAATTACTGAGTGTTCGGGTGATTATTGTTTAGTTTTCACGAAAACAGTCGTAATATTCATAAGCTTACGTTATAAATAAAATAAATTTCCAAAATACTGGGTAATTGAATGTTATAACTTTTATGATGATAAAATGGATATAAAAATATGTCGGGACCATTGTGGGAATATTTATATATATTCGTCGTGTATAAACCGGGTGTTAACGTTTACTATAAATACTTATACGTAAAAACGTTAAATGTATCAAATATATAAATTTGAAAATCTTGAGAGTGGTATAACATGAAAATGCTGTTATGATGATATGCAGACTATCTCCAGTCCGTATGCAGTGTCCTTAGCACTAATGAAATGAATTCGCACCTAAACCAATCCGGTTACGCGAATTTGAATACCCGTAAACTAAATTTATGATGAAATGTGTAATGCAAATGAATAGTGAAAACTTTTCCCGCAATGAATAGTGTTTAGTGAATAGTAAAATTTCTGAATGCTTCTCGAAATGTCAAACTGACACAAAAAATGATGAATAGTGTTTGATGAATAGTGTTTTGATGAATAGTGTTTGATGAATAGTGTTTTTCCAAAGTTCGGGAAATGACCTGAAATGACTTGAAATGATGAGTTGTGACAGGGGAGGCATCTTAATTTATATCTCCTAATGTGTTAAACACTTATACTCGTTTAGCGAATTTATCTCCTATCTTCTATACTCACTCATTCTAAGCACTTATAAATTAGAATGCAGAAATCGAGAACTTGGATTGAAAAACTTCAACTTACATTCAACATAAAACTGGTGACATGTTTGGAAAAGTTCCCCATGAAACCATAGATTATTCATCCATTTCCTCAGTTTTCACGTGTCATATTGAGTCAATCTGACTCTTTAAGTTTACAACTGGTATTCGCCTAACATGAAATATTACTAGAAACTTTTTAAAATTTCACATAGTCTGCTGGGAGGTGTATTCTTTATGCATCATGGTGCAACACTTTCTCCATCCACATAGCTATATTGAGTAATGGTACTCAAAATTAGCCCATTACAGCTACCACTATTACAGAGGGCAGTAGTTACTATCTTTATTATGCCTTGCATGAGTTTATTGGTTAAGAATTAGAAAGTAATGTTTGAAATAAGTTTGCTTTATGTTTCCAACTTTTAGTTATGTTTTATCTCTTAGTTGTAAGCCTATATAAGTGGCCATGTTTCTGTGTTTTAGGATGAACTGAAATAAAAGAGTATCCTGTGTTTGCTCTTCAGTCTCTCACTAAAAAAAATGGATTTTTAGTGACACCATTTTTAGTGACACACAAAAAAAGCCCTAAGTGAAAGTACATGTTTACTTACACTTTTAAAGAAAAATGTAAGCAAAAAATTTAGTTTTGCCCACACTTTTCAAAAAGTGTAAGTAAAAGTTTAACTTTTACCCACACTTTATATAAACTATAAGCAAAAGTCTAGTTATGCCTGCACTTTTAGAAAAGTGTGAGCAAAAGTGTAATTTATACACACTTTATGAAAAGTGTGAGAAAAAAGTGTAGTTTTACTCACACTTTGTTGAAAAGTGTAACTAATAGTTTTATTTTTACCCAAACTTTTTAAAATGTTTAAATAATAGTTTTATTTTTACCCACACTTTTTAAAAAGTGTAAGTAATAGTTTTATTTTTACCCACACTTTTTAAAAAGTGTAGGTAATAGTCTTACTTTTACGCACACTTTTTAAAAAGTGTGAGCAAAAGTGTAGTTTGTATAAAAAGTCTAACTTGTATTTGTACTTGTTGAAAATTGTAAATACAAGGCTCATTTTTGTTTACAAGATCGTTAAATTTGAAGTGTATTAAAGTGAAGTTTGCTTTTATCATTGTTTTAAAACCCGGGTTGACCCGCCCGGTTGAACCGCGAACCGGTTGAGTGACTGGAAGGCGGTTTTGAGCGAACAACCCGGTTGAACCATGACTGACCTGATGGCTCGGTCGGGTTAATTAAAAAACCGGTTTCTAAAACATTGACTTTTACTCTTCAAACTTTTTAACAAAATATTTTATAAAAGTTATACTACTTCTAATATTTAATTAAATTTGACCTTTTATTTACTCCTAATATTAATATTTAACTAAATTATCATTCTAAATATAATAATTTTAGAATGATTACAAATATGATTTGACCTTTTATAATCTCCTTTTTCCCAAATCATTTCCCCCCATCATCTACCAAACGCATGCAAAACAACTACAAAGGTCACTTTGATAATGTTAGCTTCATACGGTATGAAAGGGACCCGTAGGACTGTTATAATTGCAAGGACTGTGTTGTTAGCATTAGTGGTTCTCACATATATAGGTTTTGTTTTACGAGTCAAATAGTATGGCACCTATTGCTTCAGGGCTACTGGTTTGTATGCATGGGTCAATTGGGTCAAATAGTATGGAGTAAGCATTTTAAGCCGTAGGGACCAATAATTCAGGGCCTTAAGCTCATTGGAAGTTTTTGTAATTAGTTTGCGTGGACTGAATAATTTCACGTGTTCTGTGATTGAGATTGTGCTATTAGTAAATGGAGGTGTGTATATGTTTCGAATGTAGTACTAGTAAATTGTATCTGCTCCTATAAGGTTCTTTCAACCTATGCTAAACACAGACATTGCATATATGCCCTTATGGTAAGTTTCAACTTCAGGCCTAAGTTTCAATGGTAGGCCTAGAAACAACGAGAGTCTAGCTTGCATGTTCTCTTTACAGCTTGATATATTAACAACTACAAATGTTAAGGGTGCAATCTCACTAATTTGGAATTATATGCATCACTGTAGAAGACCTATTGAAGAAGTTAATGTATTTTCGATTTGTGATTTACTGGTGGTAAAATTGATATGTCAAATAAGCCTTCTATTTGACCGTCATTTTTCTAGTTTAAGTTCATTCAGATATGCTATATGTGGTTGACACAAATTATATTCATTTAGTCCAGGCCAGGGACCAAATTATTAAAATCAGTAGATTTGAGATAAATTGAGAAGGATTCAAACCGCCCTAAGTGTATTTAATTGCCCAAACTTTGTAAAATTTCTCTATTACTAATATGATAAGTAGCAATATTATAGCTATAAAATTATAATGTTGCATTTTTGTAGATGCAATGAGTTTCTGGACCTTTCTAGACAATCAATTTGTCTTGAAGGTTGTGAACTTTGAGAGTTTCTATGTGCCTTCTTTGCTAGGTTAATAATAGTGGCTAATCATTAACAATTGGCTTTCTGATGCTTCTGCTTATAAGCACTTTGAGAAACTAACCAGGTTAAAAATAGCCATGTGAAGCTGCGTATTTTGGAAAAAAAATAAACTTAGGACATCATAAATTCATAATTACCTAAAAGAGCAGTAGTGTATGATCAAGAAGTAAGTTTAGGATGTGGGATTCATTAAAATAACATTCTGGGCGATTTTCAACTTGCTTGACCCATCTGATATATGTTAGGCACATGTGACTTATTAGAGTTCAAATTATGGTATGAAATGGCTACTCAGCTATGCTTTACAATTAAGTGACTAAATACGACCCGTTAAGGATAATGATATTCACCATGAGTTGTAACCATATAATGGTCGCTATATTTGGATTTAGCTCTATAAGCAGATTATAGTGCTCTCGTTGCTAGATGCTATTAGTTTCTAGACACGTGCATTATAAGGTGAAAGATATCTGATGCAGGGATTTTGTAGCTCCTTGATTAACTGTGCTTGTTGGTTCCATGTTTGGTCATGTAATCTTTATACTTAGAGGTTTGTTTCCAACGCTTATAAATTAAAAGATGGTCGTGACATGTATAAACTAAAGAGATTTTAAGGCCTTCTTAGTTCTAAGCAACAGTGCCTCACGTTCCTCTCTTGTAGAATCATGTTCTTTATCAATTGATTTGTAATGCTCTTATATATTTTATACATTTTATGGCTCACTTATATTTCTGCACACATATCTAACATTTTTTTCCCTTCAATTTTATAGGTTATTGATAAGGTTCAAGATGAGAAGAGTCATGAAGGTATAGTCAAATCATTCCTTAGTTCCATTCTATACTAGAGCATCAGATATCTCAACTATGTAATTATGATTTTAATTTCGTGTATTGCAATTGTAGATAGAAACCCTCCTGTAGTGGGACGTGGCAGGGGAAGAGGTAGAGAGGATGACATTAGTGGGCGACTTGCAAATGAAGGAAATGCTAGAGGAGGTCAGGGCATGGGTGGGCCTTGTGGCAGGACTGGTGGGGCCAGAGGTACTTCAATCAGAATCATTATTCATTGCTTTTCATTTTCTAATTAATCCTATTGAAGCTAGTCTTTCCATAGAGCGGTTTGGTTCTTGTTACAGGTGGAGGACGTGGACGGTATTAACAAGTAGAGGTCTAAAACAACTATCGGGTGCTGCTTTTGCCACTATTTTAGAAGCTGTATAACGGACCCAACTATTGAATGCAGTTGAATTTGGAAGAGCCATTTTCAATTCTCGGTAACTTGTTTGTAGCTTGTTAAAAATGCTCCTTTTTTGGATGGGGCAAGCAAGCTTTTTGGTTATTTGAAACAAAAAATTTTAACTTCTGCTTAATTCTTGTACTTGACACATGTTATTCACATAAATAACCTATGGATTTGCATAATAATATTTCTATCTCAGCAAGGATGCGATGAAATCATTAAAGTCATTATGCGCCCATAAAGATCCTGAGGTATGCCAGTAAATTTTACGCTATGTTGGCTTTAATAGGAATTTCCGCATGGTGGTCTGAATTGAGATTGTCATTAGGTATAAAAGTTAGCTTTAATAGCAGTTGGAAACTTGGCCTTCTATCTGGAGAATCGTTGAATTGTTGTTGCTTCCGAAAGTTTAAAAGATCTTCTTTTATGGCTTATACTCTTTTCTGAGCCACGTGTGAGCAAAGTTGCAGCCCGTTAGGTTGGTTTGGTTGATGATAGTTCTAAATAATTAAAACTTAATCTATATATCCTTAAAAAATGGATGATTTTATGTTACAATAGGGGAGAATGAGAATCTGAGACGTGCTATCAAAGGAAGGCAGGTCCCAAAGCAAGGATTGAGGATACTTGCAATGGATGGAGGTGGGATGAAAGGTCTTGCTACTATTCAGATACTAAGAGAATCGACATTATATTTCGTAATTACCATGTATCTGCTAATACCGTGTTCCCCTAATTATAAGATTATCATTCACATGTCATTTGTTTTCTAATGGAAGACACAATTCATATCCTATATTTACATGTAAACTGTAGTACCCTATTGGCACACCAGAAGTTCCTTTGATGATGTCAGAAAAAATTTACAACAAATGGACCAGGAACTGCAACAACTGGTGCTCAAACGGGGTGCTTATACAGGTAGTTGCAGACATGATATGTGGCAAGCTATAAGAGCATCATCTGCAGCTCTATATTATCTTGACGATTACTCAAACGGTATATATAAGCTCCATATCCTGAGAAAGATGTTCGTTTCATATTTGAGAAAGATGTTCATTTCTTGTTTGTGGTTAGGCAAAATAATAGGTCTAGTTTTTCATGTGTTCATTTTGAGTAAATTTAGAGACTGATGTATAAGTAAAGAGTAAATACATATGAACATAATCTTTACTAGTAGCCTCTAGTGACACATGTATGTGTCAGAAAAAGTCTCGACCTATTCTCACACTATTAAGTGTCAGGAAACTATGTGAGTATATACTTTTAGCACCTGAACTTCCATTGACACTTTTTGTAAGTGAAGGTGAAAAGTAATTAATGACAGTTTTTTTGGCATTTTCTGACACTTTTTGTGTGTCACTAAAAGACATTTTTCTTGTAGTGTCTACCATATTACACTAATAATTTTTCCTCTTTTACCAACAAGCTAACCACCTGTAACACCCCCAAATTTGGGATACGCAGCGAAATTAAAGCTGGGTGTTACTCGACGGCACAATAGTTGAATAGTAGAAAACGATCACCAATTTAGTCGTTTTAAAAGATTTATCATTCGAATTTGTATAAATACCAGAGTTTACAAAATGAGGTCCCAGATGGTTCCATGTTTGCAAATTACATTAAATGAGTTTTCGAATGATAATAAAATTTATAGCCCTCTTGGTTATCCGTGCGCCTCCGTGCCATCCTCATTCATTATGGACCTGAGATAAACATGCTAAAAATGTCAACACAAAGGTTGAGTGAATCCATAGTGTTTATAAATAAGTAGTAGGTTGAACACAAGTTAAATAGTTGTAAAACAATAGTATTGCAGCACAGCATATTGCCCTAAGTCTCATGACACGCAAACCTTAACAGTGGGACATCATAGTAATGAACTATAATGTAAGTTACTAACATTATAATAATAATGTAAGTAAAAATGCCCTCGAGTAGGAGCTTGCCAACTTCCTATTTAGTTTTCAAATATAATGCATTTGGTCACTTATCCAGCAACACAAATGGGGCGTCAACTGCCAATAGATCTATTCACTATATTCGCGTTCACTCATAAGTGATTAATGGCTCATGATATGAGGGTCTTTTAGTGGCAACAAAGCTAACTTAGGCAATACCAAATCAGGATAGCATACAGAAAATACTTGTGTTTGGTTTGTAGCATGTATCTCCCCACAAGTTTGAAAAACGTATAAAAGTAGTGGGACTATGAACTCACCTCGATGTTAAAGTAGTCTGGATGGAAAACAAATGATGTTTATCGAATAAACTGCTCTGACACGTAACCTAGGGAATGATGTTAAGTATTTGTGAGTTTAAGTATTCGTATTGTGAAAGTTTGCCGATGACTAAATGTTTGAGTGAGACAACATGAAGTCTCTTCAAAAATTAGTTGATGGTTAAGATTTATTTATGTTTTGTTACTTGGTTCCGACATGTCTCATAAAGGTTTTATATTAATTCCCGAGTTATTTCAGTGTTATAAATTATATTCCCGTGATAAAATAAAATATTACAGTTTTTACCCTGTAGTTTTAGATATTGACAACATTTACCCTTGAACTATCATGAAATGACAATTCATACCCCCAAGTTTTATATATTTACAACTTATACCCTTCAAGTTTTATAAAATTACAATTTATATCCTGATGTTTGGTGAAAAGACAGTTTACCTCCTTCAACTATAGTGAAATAACAATTTCTACCCTGAACTTTTCAATATGACACTTTCTACCATTTGACCTTAAGTTTATTTCATTTTAAGGCCGACTCATAAAATTAGTTTAGAGTTTTGACATAAAATACCCTTCATGCAAAAATAACCTTTCATCCGAAGTCCTTTTTGAACGAAAACGCACTTTTAGCTTAGGAAAAAGGCACGACTTTCTACGACTCTTATACATATGTTAAAATAAGTTTACAAATATGTTTTACGTAGCTTATTAGCTTATATTTCCAGCTTATTAGTTCAAAATAATTAAAAAGATATGTTTATATATTACTCGACAAGGCCAAATTCAAGGGTGAATAAAGGCGAGGCGTTTAAATGTTTTTACTACGTTTTTAATCTTTTCAATAGTTTGTCACATGGTCTATCTGTAGGTTCAAACTAGAGGTCATGATTTGTTATAGTTAAGTCACAATAAATTTCTGAAGTTGGGCGTTTGAAACTATTTTTAGTAAGATAAACCAAGTATTTTAGTTATTTTTAGCAAGTACTAGGCCAAAAATATGGCTCGATAAAAACGAGGTCTTTCAATGAAAATAAAAAGTGTTTGTTCCAGGTTAATCTATGCCATGAGGTCTTCAAATTCTCCAGGTTTCGAAATTTAAAGAGCTCGTTTACTAGTCGAAATAATTAGACAAAAAGGGTCGATTGGGGCTGTTTTTATAACTTAAACAGAAAACAGGTCCTAGTGCCCAACCCTTGTGGTACGTTTTTAGGACCCGTGCTCCTGAGTTTTTGAAGAAAACGTCGTTCCGGACAACTTTCATGCTTTAAGTTTTTGACGAAACGGAGCAGAAAGGCCTCGTTCCGCGTGATTTACTTTGCTGTAACAGAAACTTTTTATAGTTTTTATTCAACTTCAATTTGCTATAACTTTTGACTCGTTTAATCATTTTTGATGATTCAAATTGCTACGTTCTTTAAAAAATATTCTCTTCAACAATATGTGAGTGTCCTATAGTCTAGTGTTCTTAAAATATCAACAAGAAAAACAATAGAGGGTGTTTGTTTGCTCGACCAAAACAGAAAAAAAAAAAAAAAAAGAAAAGAAGAAAAGAAATGTTTGTGTTGGCTTAATATTTGATTCAAGCTTGTTAAAATGAAGTATTATTATGAGCTAAAGAGATTAGATAGGCTAGGACTTACAGAAATTGATGGTGGAAAGGTTCGACTATATTGAGCTTCAACAAGAACCAAAGCTTCCCAAGCTTCAAGCTCCAATCCCACTTGTTCCTATCTCTCCTAAGGCACTTCTAAGATCAGTAGGTGTATGAGTGAGTGAGTGGGTTGCTGTTTTGAGTGAGGGATGGGGCAAGAAGAGGTGAAATGCTTGGCTATTTATAGAGGGAGTGAGCTAGGGCTTCATTAATGATCCATGGCCACTTGGTAAGTGTTGTGAAGACTCAAGGGGACACAAGATCAGATTTTTCAAAGATTGTTGGCCATGAAATGCCCCATTCGATCTAGGTTCATGGAATGGAGGTGTGTAGAAGATTAGGGCACATGGGGAGCTTTACAATTTTAACCATGGTTTGAAAATGAAGGAAGACAAGTGTAGGGGAAGGGTTACTTCCTTATAGATGACGATTGATCATGTGTAGTGTTGTAGTTAGTTCATAGTTCCATTTGAACTACATGGTTGTGATTGGATCGAAGGGTGCTTTAGGTGGTTTGTACATAAGCTTTAGGATGTTGTACTTAGGCTAGGAAATATAGTAAACTCAAGGTAGGGTTTAGTTTAAGAGAAGTGTGGTTAGAATCAAACTAGGGTTTGTTTTATATAGATTTTAGGTCGATTTGTACATGAACCAAGAAAGAAATTGATTTATGCTAAAGGGGGTGGTACCATGGGCTAGAGTGAGTTGTACTTAAGGTTTATAAATGTAGAAAACATATTCCTAGGGTTTTGATTAGGTTTACATAGATTATAGGTAGTTTTAGTTAGGTTAAAGTAAGGAATTATGGGATTTTTAGGTTTCCATGCATGAGATACTTGTACACTAGGTTTAAAGACTTGTACATTTACTTTATATATTGTAAAAATATTAGGTTTAAGTTTTGATACATAATGAACTTGTTTTATGTGCTTTAGGGTAGGTACACTGAGGTTTATAATGTGTTTAAGTCATTATTATACTCCTATGCATTACTGACTTGTACCTGAGCTTGAAAGACTTGTACCCTTATGTTTTGAATAAAAGATATTACTAATAGTTAGGGTTTGTGATTTTCTCACACGAAATCATAGATTTATGAAGTTAGAGTTTATATCGGGAGTTAAAGTTAAATTAGGGTTTTTGTGCTTCGATATCTTGTACATTGTACTAGAGAGTATTATACTTTAGAGTTTCATGGTTTTGATACTTAATATTAGCATTACATTAGTTTTAGGGTTTAGCGGAAACCATAATGGGTAGAAAACGTTTAATGTGAGCGTACGTTAACGAATTAACGTAAAGTGGCAACTGTGTTGTTGTAATGTTGTATACTTGACATGTAAGGATGTTTATGTGAAATAAACATAAGTAAGTTGGTGTTGGTCTACGTGTGATCATTTTATCAAGGTGCGAGTTACGTCACATTAGTTGGTTGTGGTGATAATATAAACTGATAATGTTTAATCTTAAAGAAAAAAAAATTATACGTGGAAAATGGATAAGTATTCTCTCGTTAGAATATTAATACAAGTGGAAATTTACCGGTGGTTACACCACCACATTTAAATTTTTTTACATAGAGTACTGGTTAAAAGAATAAACACTAATTAACTACTTCCCAAACTCATCACCCAGAGTTCCCCTGCCCAATTCCCCATCAAAATAACATACTGTCCCATGATTCCATGAACATTGAACGTCAAACATGCTTCTTCAAAGGACCATACATCGACCTTCTTCTATAACAGATCCTTCCTTTAAATATTTCTCAATGATCACGTTAAGTCTATAAAATATTTAAGGGTGTTGATATCACCTGAATCATATAAGTTTGTATAGGCCATCTATATGAAGGATGGGTCTTTGTGAAACATAATGTGGCATAAAAAAACAAAACATGTACCCGTATGGTTTTCTTGACCATGTTATATTCCACAGAGAGAAATCAAAGAAAAAGTACAGTGCATCTTAAACAAGTTGTGAGAGCTGAAAAGAGAAATAAGAGACATGGAAAGGCTAAATATAAGACGCCTACCGCAAGCTAGCCCTGAAGTAATTATGAAATCCAAAATCCACTCCAAAACAAACTTGCTTCTACAAGGATGAGCTTGGACACTACAAACAACACTTACCAATAAGATACTTACAAATAGCATTTGTGTTGGGATATGAAGATCAAAGTACTGCTGGAAAGATCAAAGTACTGCTATATCAAAGTATTGCTCAAAGTCAACGTGCTGATCAAAGCCAAAGTACTACTAGTTATTGAAGATTATTCAAAGTACTTCGAAGAACAAGGACTTATGTGCAATATTGTTTAAAGGATTATTATGTAATATTATATGAATATTCTAGAATTACTTAGGGATAATTACTTGTCGTTCAAGTAAATATTGTAAACCGACTTAAGGTTTTCCTTATGCCTATAAAAGGAGCCTTAGGATGGTATTAGATATATGAGTTTTAGAGTCTCACAATACGATTTCTAGAAAACGATTTTAGAGAAGTTAGGGATTGTTAGTGAATCTTTATTTAGAGAAGCAGGTTCAAGAGTTGGTTTTAATATAAATAAAGTTCTTCTTAGCTTTGTGTTAGCAGATTCCGCATACTTTACAAAGTAATATCAGTGTTTCAAAATTAATTATTTTGAGTTATACAAGATTGTTAAAACCTTACAAGCTACAAAGTAGTTTGGTCAGAGTATATCAATCCAACAAGTGGTATCAGAGCTTGTGTGGAAACTCTGATTAAGAAGAAAACCTTTAAAACCTTTAAAACCGATTTTACTACAAACCCTTAAAGATGTCGACTGATGTTCCACCTGCCCTATCCATCACTGCAATCAGAATTCCTATTGTAAAGAAGGGAGAATATGATCTATGGAGCATGAAGATGAGGCAGTACATTGCCATCACAGACCATGCACTATGGGATGTGATTATCAATGGCAATATGGTTGTTAATGAACCATTAGAGATCCCAGGACAACCAACACCACCTAAGCCATCCTTACCAGCTGCCACCAAAAGAAATCAAGATAAGGCTCTCAACATACTGCTTTCTGCTATTCCTGATGGTCACTTATTGAAGTTTCATGATGCCATGGATGCAAAACAACTATGGGCTGCTATTAAAACAAGATTTGGAGGTAATGATGCTTCCAAGAAGATGCACAGGAGCCTGTTGAAGCAGTAGTTTGAAACCTTCACTGTTGGTGAAAGAGAAAATCTTGACTCTGCCTATGATAGATATCAAAATCTACTCAGTATGCTAGAGTTATATGGAGCTGAGGCAACAGTTGAAGATGCTAACTTGAAGTTCTTGAGGAGTTTGCCATCTACATGGCATGTGGTTGCTACCATGATTAGAGGACAACCTGGATTGGACACTATAGACTTTGATGATCTCTACAACAATCTAAAGGTGTATGAGCATGTGATGAAGGGTAACAAAGGTTCAAGTACTCACAGCATTGCTTTTGTATCTTCTGAAAACAGAAGCAGTACTTCTACTAAAAGTACTGCTTACCCTGTCCAAAGTACTGTTGCAGAGACACAGAATCCATGTACAACCATGGTCACTACCACTTCATCACGTACCCCCAATTCAGATGATGTTCTGTGCTCGTTCTTTACCCAACAAGCCACTCTACTTGTTACTTATAAAGAAGATGTTCTGCAAATTGATGATGATGCTACGGATGAAATTGACATAAGATGGCAGGTTGCCATGATCACTACAAGGATCAAGAAGTTTATGAACAGGACACGGAGAGGTATTGATTTCAAAGCTAAGCAGGGGATAGCATTTGACAACTCTAAGATTGAATGCTTTAATTGTCAAAGGACTGGTCACTTTGCAAGAGAATGCAAGTTTGCAAAGTATCAAGCAAACAGGATGATTGAACAACCTAAACCCAAGGTTGAAAGAAAAGAGGTCCCTATTGCTGAGCCAAAGTCACAAGCTTTGGTTGCTCAAGAAAACTTGTCAGAAGTTGATTGGAGTAATGAATTTGATGATGAACCAGTAACCTACTCTATGGTTGCATTAGAAGAGGTTGATTGGAGCACATCTTTTGATAAAGAACCAGGATATGAAGCTTTGGAGTCAAGAGATGGTCTAGGAAGGTTTGATTAGAGCATGGAAAGTGAAGAAGAACCTGTTCAGCTTACTATGATGGCTACTTCACCAAGTTCATCCACTATCTCTGAGGTATGTTCTAAATGTAGTAAATCTTATCAAAAGATGCTTAAAGAATATGAAACTGAAAGAGATAACTATAGAAGGGCTAGGTTTGAGATAGCTGGTTACCAATTAAATTTAGAGTCCATGGAAGCTAGGATAATCACTCATGAGAATAATGAAGTAGCTTGGGCTGAAAAATATGAACAACAAGATTATCATTTAAAGTTAAGTGAGTGGAAGTTAGGATGTAAAGTTTCTGAATTAGAAATGGCCACTAAAGAAAAAGATAAGTTGCTAGAAAAACTTGCTGCTTGGAAAGAATCAGGTCTGTCACATGTTAGTTTTGTTGAAAAACAGAGAACAGCAAACATCAAAACTAGCCTAAGTTATGATAATAATTCAAAAGTACTTTCATCTAGGAACCAAGAATTAAATCTTTCTCAGGAGACCTCAACTAATGATGAAGAATTCATAAGCTTAGAGGGAAACACATCTAGTGACGAGGAATCACCTTGTTCAACACCTTCTGAGTTTAAGAAAAACAAAGGATATAATGAAGTTCCTCCAACCCCAGGTAGTTTTCAACCACCTAGGACAGATGTTTCTTGTTTTGGAGTAGACAACCTAGAATTCAGGGAAAAGCTTAAAGGTCAATCTAATTCAAGTCAATCTAGTCCTGAGTCTTTAAGAAAATCTGTTGAGACACCTAGAGATAATAATATGGATTCTGAGAGTGAAAAAGATTTTTCAAAACAAGCAGTACTTCCAAAAACTTCTCAAAGTACTGCTGATCATTCAGAAGTACCTACAAGAAACTCTTTTTAAAATACTGCTTATTATAGAAAACCTTTTGGGAATGGATTTGGGATGATGGATCCAAAGTTATGCTTTGTATGTTACAGTCCTCATCATTTGATCAAGGACTGTGATTATCATTCAGAATACTTCAACAAATACCCAAAGACCAAATCTGCAAACCATAAGCACAAAGAGAATAAACCAATGGAGAATAAACCAGCTTGGAATTACTCAAATAGAGTTAACCATAGTAATTTCTAAAAAGGCTATAGGTACCCTCATCAGAAAAGACCATTCTCCAAACCCACAGTACCTTCAAGAAATATTTCTCAAAGTACTGTTAGGAAGTTTCCCAATCAAGGTACTGCTAGCAAAGACTCAAGTGTAAGACCTAGGAGATTCAATTCTTACAAACCTAGAAGGCCTTAAAACTCAAGAAAAGCTGCTAGAACACAGAACCCAACACCAAAAGTTATAACTAAATGGGTTAAGAAAGAAAGTACTGCTGAGGGTAACAAAGTACTTTCAGAAAATAAGGGTGAAAAAGGGAGTGTTGATAACAGTTCAACACAGGTTTTGAAAACAAAAACATTAATTCTTGATAGTATTTTCAAAAACAGTGGTGATTACATACTCAAGGAATTTGAGTATGTTACTCCACAAGGGGAACACAAGTCAGTAATGGCTTGGGTTCCTAAAAGAAACTAACCCTTTTCAATTTTATGCAGGGCAACCCAGCAGAGGAGCTTAAAGATCATCTTATTGTGGATAGTGGTTGCTCTGGAATCATGACAGGAGAAAAGGAGCTCTTGTCAGATTTTAAGGCTTATTTTGGAGGAAGAGTTGCATTTGGGAATGATCCTAATTGAGGGAGAATCACTGGCAAAGGAACCATTAAGGCAGGATCAATTGATTTTGAGAATGTTAGATATGTGAAGGAGCTTAAATTCAACCTTTTATCAGTCTCTCAGATCTGTGACAAGAAGTACGCTGTGTTCTTTCTTGACACAGAATGTCTCATTCTCTCTCCTGAATTTAGATTAGAAGATGAAAACTTGGTGATGCTGAGAGCACCAAGAACCAATGATGTCTATGGCATAGACTTGAAGAACATCAATTCTGCTGAAAGAGCAACATGCTTGATTGCAAGGGCAACAATGGAAGAAGCACATCAATTGCACAAAATACTAGGGCATGTAAATTTCAAGAACATCAACAAGCTAGTCAAAGGAAACTTAGTTAGAGGTTTACCTTATAAAACATTCAAACTTGATCATTCATGTCTGGCTTGCAAGAAGGGTAAATAACACAAGGCTTCATGTAAAAAGCTTGAAGAAAGAACTATTAGGGAGCCTTTGGAATTGCTGTATATGGATCTGTTTGGACCAGTTTCAGTTGTTAGTTTAAACAAGAAGAAGTACTGTTTTGTTATAACAGATGACTATAGCAGATTTAGCTGGGTCTTTTTCTTGGGATTCAAATATGAAACTTTTGATGCTATTCATGATCTTATAATAGCACTTGAAAATGAGTTAAGACTCAAGATTAGAGGCATTATATGTGATAATGGAACTGAATTCAAGAATCAGCTTATGGATAAATTTTGTGCTAAGAAAGGGATTAAAAGGGAGTTTAGTATTGCTAGAAATCCTCAGCAGAATGGAGTTACAGAAAGAAAGAATAGAACTTTGATAGAAGCAGCAAGGACAATGCTTGCAGACTCCCAATTACCGGTTCCATTTTAGGCTGAAGCTGTAAGTGCTGCTTGTTATGTGCTGAATAGAGTGTCAGTGACAAAACCTCAGATGAAGACACCTTATGAGTTACTCATGGGAAAGAAACCAAACATTAAGTTCACGAAACCTTTTGGATGTCCCCTGACTATCTTGAACATTGCTGATAATTTGGGAAAATTTGATGGTAAGTCAGATGAAGGATACTTATTGGGTTATTGTAACCAGTAGCAAAGGATTCAGAGTTTACAACAGGGCTACCAAGAAGGTTCAAGAATGTCTTCATGTTTAATTTCTAGAAGAACAAGAAAATCAAAAAGGTAAAGGTCCTGATTGGATGTTTGATCTTGATTTAATGGCCTCATCCATGAACTATGTACCTGTAAGGGAAGATAATCAAGTTGTTCTCAATGAAGAAGAATCACAATACATTGTTCATGGAGTCAATATAAGATCTGAAGATGATTCTGATGAAGCACCTAGTGATGAGAAGAAAAGTACTGTTGCACCTCAAGGTACTGTTGATCCACAAAGTACTGTTCAACCAAAGACCACAGTATCTGATGAAGACCAAGCTATCCAAGATGAACTTAATAGGATGCTTCTTCAAGAAACAATTGCTAAGTCCTATGAAGATGATCAGAGGAGAGCTTATGAAGCAGAAAAGAATAAGGCTAAAGGCACTGACAGTACTTTGCCCCAAAGTACTGCTGATCCATTTGAAAGTACTTCACAAGTCTTAGATACTTCAAATTGGAAAAATGCTGATGATTTAACTGATCCAACCATGCCTGCCTTGGAAGATACTGATGATGAATTGGAAAACGAAGGCATTTTCTCAGATTCCAATGAAGACCTTGATTTCACAAATTTGGAAGATAATCTTGAAGTTTCACCAACTCCTACAGTAAGAATTCATAAAGATCATCATGTGAGTAAAATTATTGGACCTTCTACTTCAGGAGTGCTCACAAGAACTAAAGCTAAGAATGTGTCCCAACAACATACTTCTTTACTTAGCTTTATTTACAAGCAGAACAGGGTGAATCATAAGGATCAACAATTGTGTTTATTTGCTTGCTTTCTGTCTCAAGAAGAACCTAAGACAGTAAAACAAGCATTAGCCAAGGAGAGTTGGGTTGAAGCCATGCAAGAAGAAGTCTTACAATTTAAACTTCAAGAAGTATGGGTATTATGTGATTTACCTGATGGTAAGAGACTAATTGGAACAAAATGGGTCTTTAGAGTTAAAAGAGATGAAAGAGGGAATGTTATCAAGAACATAGCAAGGTTAGTAGCTCAAGGATATAGACAAGAAGAAGGAGTAGACTATGATGAAGTATTTGCTCCTGTGGCAAGGATTGAAGCCATAAGGCTATTTTTGGCTTTTGCATCATATATGGGCTTTCCTGTATAT
Source organism: Artemisia argyi (assembly GCA_030686995.1). Lineage (NCBI taxonomy): Eukaryota > Viridiplantae > Streptophyta > Magnoliopsida > Asterales > Asteraceae > Artemisia > Artemisia argyi. The sequence continues at coordinate 105,591,177 of CM060680.1, forward strand.
GAGATGGATGTTAAAAGTGCTTTTCTATGTGACACTATCACAGAGGAAGTTTATGTTAAACAACCTCCTGGTTTTGAAGATCCTGCTCATCCAAACAAAGTTTACAAGGTTATTAAGGCTCTGTATGGCCTTCAACAAGCTCTTAGAGCATGGTATGAAAGACTCTCCACTTTTCTATTGCAACATGGTTACAGGAGAGGTGCTATAGACAAGACCTTGTTTATCAAAAGAGATAAAAAGGATATCATGCTTGTCCAAGTGTATGTGGATGATATTATTTTTGGAGCTACAAAGCAGTCAATGGTGAAGGAATTTGAAGATCTTATGCAAAAAGAATTTCAGATGAGCTCAATGGGTGAATTAACATTCTTTTTGGGGCTTCAAGTGCAACAATCAAGCACTGGAATTTTTATAAGTCAAGATAAGTATGTTGCAGACATTATTAAGAGATTCAACTTTACTACTGTCAAGCCAGCATCCACACTTGTTGATGCTAACAAACCTTTGGGAAAAAATGAAGATGGTGAAGATGTTGATGTCAAACTATACAGGTCTATGATTGGATGTCTAATGTACTTAACTGCATTTAGACCTGACATTACTTTTGCTGTTTGTTTATGTGCAAGACATCAAGTTCAACCCAAGGTTTCACATTTGAATGCTGTCAAGATAATCTTTAGGTACCTTAGGCAACAACTTGAGCTAGGATTGTCGTATCCTAGGGAGTCTCCTTTTCATCTAGAAGCTTTCTCGGACAGTGACTATGCTGGTGATAACTATGACAGAAGATCAACCACTGGAGGATGCCAATATCTTGGAAATAGATTAGTGTCTTGGCAATGCAAAAAGCAAAAAATTGCAGCAACTTCTTCCACAGAAGCTGAATATGTAGCTGCTGCAAGTTGTTGTGCACAAGTACTTTGGTTGCAAAATCAGCTTTTGGATTATGGATTCAACTTCAAGAACACTCCTATCCACATTGATAATGAGAGTACCATTTGTATTGTGAAGAATCCAGTTTATCACTCGAAGACAAAACACATTTAGATTAGGCATCATTTTATCAGAGATTGCTATAAGCATAGGCTCATAAATGTGGTTAAAGTCCATACAGATGATAATGTAGCAGATTTACTCACAAAGGGCTTTGATGTTTCAAGATTTACTTTCTTAGTAGTGAGTATTGGTATGATAAATAATTAAGCTATGTTTAAGGGGAGGCATTAGTAGTTAGTCATTATTTGAGGGGAGCCCCACATGTATCATTCAAAAAAGACATTTTATTCATTATTATTTCAAAGGGTTACATTCATCATTCCAAAGACACTGACATAACAAAGACAAAGCTACACAACCAAGACACAGAGTGAACTACTCCAAACAACCTACACAAAATCTATCCAACCTACACCCTACTCCATTGGCCTTTTTCCTTTTCCTTGATAGCTCTGCTTTCCCTTTTGAATAGTTTTTCTTTTGTCATCAAAAGATGCCTGTTTCCTTGGGCAAGCCAGGCCAAGTTCTTGCTTTGGAGGTCTCTCTGGTGTTGCAGGTTTTCTTTGAGCAGGCCACTTCATGTTCTTTATGGCTGACTCAAGAGCTTGTGTCAAAGCTTGTGGGAGTTCACTAGAAAGGTTTAGAGCAGGAGCAGGGACAGACACCTTTTTGTTAGGATTTGGGTTGGTAGAGCTTGCTGCATCAGGTGGAAAGTAACCATTCCATCCAGCATCAGAGTCAAAGTCAGAATCAGAGTAATAACTGATTTCTGAATTAGTGGAGTCATCAGAAGAGATGTAAACCAAAGGGAAGTGGCTCATTATGTTGATTAGGGTCTTTGTGATGTTAGTTACAAGTGTTGATGAAGAGAAGTGTTTATTGCAAGTTCTTTTTATAGGCAAGAAAGTCTCAAGGGCTATTAATGATGATCATTCAATTCTACTTGCCTTGGTAGCTTTGGGGAATTAATTTGGAAAGTATTAATTATCTCGGGTTGACTTTCAACAGATATTTTGGTCAAACAGTCAATGCTAAATAGATATTTTGATGGGAAAGTACTTTGTCAACATACTGCTTTATTCACGGATGAAAGTACTGCTCCATGTTATATGGAAAGTATTGCTTGGTGTTTTGGAGGATGTGCTAACGTGTCAAGATACTGTTCCAACGGTCAGAAATACGGGTAACAAACTTTCGAAAGATATGGGGAAGATAACTTCCAAAAATAATGGTAAAATTATTAATTAACCGTGATTCTTTGAATATTATCCCTCTTTACACATATCTTTTTCATCTTTACAAACTTGTATTCATTCATCAATCTCACCAAATTCTTCTACGATCATCATTCTTCTTTCAATCACACTTACGATGGCAAACCGTCCAACAATCACCAAACACAATATGATTGCTAACCTGGAGAAAACATAAAAGACATTGATTTTCATGGAATCATTAACTTTCTCACTGGCTCATCCATCAATTACTCACTTTTAGTGAATCCAGAAGTTATTGGCCCTTGGATACAAGAGTTTTGGCCTACGGCTAGGGCTGAACTAGAAGATGGAGAGGATTTCATTCATGCCACAGTTGTAGGAAGAGCAATTTGTATTACTGAAGCAACAATCAAGGAGATCTTGCTGTTTGATGATGAGGGAGGCACTGTTTTGTTTGACAAGCAAGATGTTTGGTATGCACTAAGAGATATTGGGTATGAAGGAGCTTTGAACAAGCTTACCTTTCAGAAAGCATTGGTAAGTCCTCATTGGAAATATCTAATTCATGTTTTGCTTCATTGCTTGAGTCCCAAAAGTACTGCTTGGGATCAATTTGGACATGCCATAGCTTCTGCCTTAGTTAGCCTATTTACCAATCAGCCATTTAACTTTTCTTACATGATTCTTGATGGTATGATAGCACACATTAAGGCTGGTTCACCATTCTTGATGTACCCTAGATTTGTTCAGCTTTTCTTAGAAAAACCACTTGAAGGGACACCAAAACCTCAGGGTTATATACCTAGTGTTATGCTTCCACCTAAGGTGTTTACTTTTATGTCTCACAAGGGAGTTAAGTTTTCGGGTAACAATACACCTTTGAATGCTTATATGTTGGAAATAGCACAAGCTGTTAGGAATGAGGTTGCTGAAGCTAGTGGTTCTGCTCATATTGAACAATCTGAGAAATCTAACAATTCTGCATCAGTACATACTCCTACACCACCTCTTGCTTCACCACAGCCTGTTGATTCAAGTGAAAGAACTGTCTCAGTACCTGTTTCAAAGGAAAAGTCTGTTTCTGCAGAAGGTACTTCTTCACATTCTGTTTCTAAGGAAGGTGCTTCTCTGCAAGGTACTGCATCAAAGCCTACTCCAGTACTTTCTCCCAATGATTATACTTCCACAGGTGGGTTTCAAACACCTGGAGGAGATGAGGGAGTTAAGGGACCATTGGATAATTATGCTTTGACTAGGGAGTTCAGACGGATGAAGAAAGTCATTAACAACCAGGCTGCTGAGATTACAAGATTGAGGAATAAATTCAGAAGGTTGAAGAGGTTTGTGTGGCCACTTGTTCAGAACTTTAGACTTTATGTGAAAGAACAGAAACAATCCACAAAGAAGAAGTCTAAGTCAGCCAAGAAGGCCTCTAAGTCTAAGAGGAGTAAGAAGAAGTCATCATCTTTCAAATTAGGGAGGAATCAAGAAGATAATTTGAATGAAGATGATGTAGGATTTCAATATTCAGAAGATGCTTATCTTTGGCATTATCCAGAAGAATCTTTGAACTTTGTACCAGAGAAACAAACTGATGGTGCTGAGAATATTATTCAAGAAGAAAAAGTTGATGAGCAAGAAACTGAAGAACAAGTTGAAAATATTCAAAGTACTCAGATTCAAAGTACTGATGTTCAAAGTACTGTTGATGAAAGTACTGGTATGTAAAGTACTGATGTGCAAGTTACTGCTGCAATGGATATTGGTGAAATTGGAACTTCTACAGCTAGACCTTCTACAAAAGCATTTGAAGATGAAGTTGGTCCTTCTAATCCAGTTCAGCAAGAAGAAGTCAAAGAGCATACAGCCAGTGATGATGAGACAATAGCTCAGATAATACTCAATTTGGATAGACCAACAGGTATACATATTTCTGAGCCTGCACAGCAAGTCTCTGAATATTCTTTTGAACCTGAAGCTTTAGATCCAAAAGACAAAGGAAAAGGGATTATGAAGGAAACCAAGAAGAAAAAGAAGAAGTTTACTCTTGCACAACTAAGAGAAATTGAGATTGCTAAGAATGAAGAGATTGCTAGACAGCAACAAGCTGTTTATGATGCAGAATACTTAGAAGAGACAAGAAAGTCAGTTGCTGTAACAAAAGGACCAATGACTATTGCTCAAGAAAGAAATTGGATGATAAGTTTCTTGAAAATAAGAGGATTCAAGAATTTACAAAGGCTAAGGTATCCAGATGTGAAAGCACTGTGGGATAGTGTTCAAGAATCTATTAAGAGAGAGCTGGATAACTTTGTGCCTATGGATGCTGAAAGAGAAAAGAAGTTAGAAGATGTGATGAAGGAACAAGCTGAGAAAAGAAAACTGAATAGGAAGAAAGCTATTCAGGATGATCAATTGTCAAAGAGGCTTAAGATGATAAGATCAGATACAATTGATGAACTGAAGAATTATTTCAAAGTTGTTGATTTTGAAAACAAGAAAACAGAAGACTCTGGAACAAAGTCTAAGATTATCTCATTCTATGTGGTTGAATCAACTGAAGGAAATTATCTCATGTTCAATAGAGAGGATGAAAGCTTCACTGTGTTTAATATGCTATGGGATGTTCTACACATAATAGATAGAGAAGATCTATACAATTTGTATTTACAAGTGCAGACTTACTATGAGAATATTGAAGCAACAGGAGTGGGATTAATCTTACTTGGAGTTTTGATAACTATCTGGGAAACTGAAGAAACAAGTAATGATACTCTATGGAATGATCAAGAAAATAGGGAAATAACAAGATGGAGATTCTTTGAGTCATCAGGGGTTCATTCACTTAAGATGGAAGATGGTACCATGATTCATATGTTAGCTGAAAAAAGATATCCTTTGATAAGAGAACTTATGCTCAGGATGTTGGATCATGGAATAGATGTTGAGAATGAAACAGAAGTAGCATTTATGGTGATAAAGCTATTCATAAGATGGACTACTTCAGAAGAATGATATTGCATAAGTGCTGGTATGATCTTAATTATATAAATCTTTTGAATAAAAAGTACTTTTCTCAAAGTACTGCAAGACAAACAGTACTTTATCAAAGTACTGCTTGCTGCATAAAAACCAGTAAAAGCTTTTTGTATAATAAAATAAGAGTTTTTGATGCAAAAGATGATATCAATAAAAGGATTTGAAGAGTAATACATGGTGTTAGCACTTGTACTACACATCAAATGGTAATCAAGTCACCATGTCTAACAGACAAGAAAGAGTTTGACTCATCATGAGGGTACGACTCTGATGTGATAATCAAATCCATTTTTAGTTGACAATTTACTAAAAATTGTATGGTGTTCAACTCACCATATCTGTAAAAGTGAAGAGTTGACTAGCCCATAAGAAAATGGCTTGTGGTAAAGGCTGTGGAAAATCCATTTTTGGTAATTAGTTCACCATGGTTGAAATTAAAGAACTAACTAGTCCAAAAGCAAACGGCTATTGGTAAAGACTAATCAAATCCGTTGATAGCTGATGATTTGCTAAAAATCATATGGTTATCAATGTACCATGGTTGTTCTAACCTAAACATTGGCTACTCCAGAGTTAATGGCTTTGGTAAAGAGACATCAAAATCCATTAAAATTCAATGATTCACCTCTCACAGAAGTTTACACATCTGGAAGTGATGAGAATAGTATGAAACTTTAAAAGATTTGATGTACACTTTGTCAAAATTTTGCTGAGTTGCTGTGAAGATATCATCTGAAGCTGATAAAGAAGAGCACTTTGACATACAAGACAGAAAAGAGATAAAGATACAATCTTCCTTGATGATAAAGATATTGAAAATCAAAGAAAGCAAAGAAACTTGAAATCAAGCAAGTGGAGTTCAAGTTAGGGGAGGATTGTTCAGATATGAAGATCAAAGTACTGCGAGAAAGATCAAAGTACTGCTATGTCAAAGTACTGCTCAAAGTCAACGTGCTGATCAAAGTCAAAGTACTACTAGTTATTGAAGATTATTCAAAGTACTTCGAAGAACAAGGACTTATGTGCAATATTGTTTAAAGGATTATTATGTAATATTATATGAATATTCTAGAATTAGTTAGGGATAATTACTTGTCGTTCAAGTAAATATTGTAAACCGACTTAAGGTTTTCCTTATGCCTATAAAAGGAGCCTTAGGATGGTATTAGATATATGAGTTTTAGAGTCTCATAATATGATTTCTAGAAAACGATTTTAGAGAAGTTAGGGATTGTTAGTGTATCTGTATTTAGAGAAGCAGGTTCAAGAGTTGGTTTTAATATAAATAAAGTTCTTGTTAGCTTTGTGTTAGTAGATACCGCATACTTTACAAAGTAATATCAGTGTTTCAATATTAATTATTTTGAGTTATTCAAGATTGTTAAAACCTTACAAGCTACAAAGTAGTTTGGTCAGAGTATATCGATCCAACAATTTTCTTCTAAATTTGGATATCTATTATTCGTATTGAACCAGACCTAAACTAATAAGGTTTTTGCCAAACCAGCTGCGATATTATTGAGTTAACATATGTTAGATTTGAAGAAAACCAATACCAAGACTATCCAGTTTGGAATTCTCAAAAGTAGATTCACCGCCTCCTAGCTTTTTTGTGCCTCTGAAATTACAATATGGATGTGCTACAATTTTTAAATCTTGCTAAATATATGTTTGTTAGATGGCTTGTTTCTGGTAGTGTATACACCATTATGTTTGAACATTGTGTACTTCCTCATGTAATTAGCGGACATCGAGTTCATGCTCCAATACAGTTACAACTGGATTGAATTAAAGAATCCAAATCCATTGAAGATGGTACTCTAAGTAGTGTTAGAGCGACTTATACCCACAACAGGGAAGGTATCATATTGTTCGTATGTTGATCTCATTGCAAGAGCTGCAAACACAAACACCAATCAGCAAAGGTTATCCTCATATATTGATACGTGGGAATCGCACCAGGCTTTACCTCTCGAGGGATCTCGAGAAGCTTATAACCCCTACCAGGCAGTGTACCTAATCGTTGTAGTATAGTATAGTGACAAGTACCGGGGGATAGATCATTCAACTTAGGAATAGTGTCGCTAAGATTAGAAAACCTAAAAACTAGGTCTAGAGGTGAGGGATGATTCTTTTTGTATTTTTATATTTTTATGAAAGCAATTAAAATCTTGGGTTTTGGAAGAGTGGGCGGAATTAGTTGCTAGGCAACTAACCCAATAACTAAGATACAATCAAAATAAAATAACAGAACTGAAAATAAAGCTAATTAAACTAGTGGTGTGAACAATAATGGGGAGAGTTGTGTTTACTTAGGTTTCATTACTCCCTAGATATCTTTTACAGGTTGATAGTTTGTTACAATTGCATGGATGATGGGTTATATTCCTTAATACCATTCGTGGGGTGGTGTACGTACTTCCCCAACTCTATAAGCTCCTACTTCACTCCTATGTCGAGCTGGCTAAGAAGCTCCTAACATGGGTTCATTAGAATTCGCTCATGCATTAAATACAACCATAATAACCTAGTACGCATTGGTTCATGTTTCTTAAGACGTTCAAGCACGTTACCATATAGGAGGTTGGCCAGTTTTCTTAAGCCTAACATCGAATATAATCATCCGTAACAACTATAAACAAACAATCAACCCATGATTAACATCTAGGTTTCACTATATCTAAGCAAACACACAATAGATCTAGCCTAGCATGTTGAATTCAAGACAAGTGTAAGATATATTCAAGCAACACATAGACGTATTGATTCAATTGAAAGAGTACTTATCACAAATTGACATGAAAGGTTTCAAAGGGTAAAAACCCTTGAAAAAACAGTAAAATTCGTGCTAGGGTTTCTCCAAAGTTACACCCTACTTGTCCCCCCTTTAAAGAATTAAAATTGCAAAACTATATATAGATTTTACAGGGTGACGGCGTCAAGAAGGAATTTCTAACACCGTCAACTCGCCGCCCATAATGAGACCGGATTGCCTAGATCCAGATTTGACGCCGTCATGTGTAATATTACTCTAGGCCGTCACCATATCTTGAACCATGACGGCCAAAGGTGACGCCGTCACGTTTTCATTGGATCACCACCACTTCCACCTCTTGTTTTACTCTTGACGCCGTCACATGGAGACTCTTGACGCCGTCAGGTACTGTTCCTAGCAAGGAAAATTAAAACTTTGCCGTTTTCTTCACTTTCATGCTCCAAAAATGTCCAAAATGCTTCCTTTTCCAGAATTCCCTCCAAAAGTACCTAAAATGACAAAAGGAACGATTGAGGGCAATATTTGATCAAATAAATTCAAATCCGGGTTTAAATGAACACCTAAAAATTGTTCATTTTTTGCCTCATCATATTGTCACACCCATAAAATTAGGTCCAGCGGAAGCATGCATGTAGCTGGGGTGTAACTCAATTGGTATTACAACACAAGTTCAAAAATGGTTTTCACTTGAATCATTTTGAATAAAATAGTTTAATAAAAAATATTGAATTTACATTGTTAAAAGTAATGCGGAAGTAGGCCCTTAAAATAGTTTAAAACGGTCCCCAAATGAATAATCAGAGTCTTCTATGACCATGCCATGCCCTGCCAAAACCTCCTGTGCCATTGCTTAATACCTGAAAATACATGCTAAAGTGTCAACACGAGGTTGGTGAGTTCATAGAGTCTAGTGAAAAAGAATGTAATGCATATGAATAAAGATTTCCCAGCAAAGGCATCGTAAACCACTTAGTTCCAAGTCCTGCCATAAGAGACTTGTAACTTGTATGTTTACGACCCACTGCCAAATATGATCTATTTGAACAAAAGTAATACTTGTATTTAGATTCCAAGGTAAATATAGTAAAACGGCTATATAAATAATTCAGAAAATGAGGCCATATGGTAAATCAGTCAAGTAAGGAAACAGCAATATTACGTTTGACATCACAGCCAAGTGGGGAATACCACAATATTACGTTTGACATCACAGCCAAGTGGGGAATACCACAATATTACGTTTGACATCACAGCCAAGTGGGGAATACCACAATATTACAAAGAGCATATAGGAACAATTGGTGACCATGAGGTCATATAAACAAGGATGATCAATCCCATGAAATACAGGTAATCAAGCATACCAATGAAATGCCTCGATTTTACCCATAAAAATCGTGTGACTGCTTACTATTTTTAGAAAATAATAGTTTTCGTCGTTAAACTTGCAAAAATCATATCTCCTTCGTTATAAACCCGTTTTAATCCGTTCTTTCGCCCACGGATTCGTTTTTGAAAGTATTTTCTGATTCTCTAGCCCAATGTTACCCGGAAACCCCTGAGTTTTCTATATTTGGTGTTTTAGGACAGTAGCTTATATATTGTTTCAAAAATTGATTTTCCTAGTTTGTAACTTGTTCAAATCTTTACCAAACTACTCCAAATCAACTCCACAAGTACTCAATCCTACCATACACCTTCTTAGGGTGTCATGGGTTCCTAGTCTTCACCAAAAATGGTGGATCTCATGGGAATAATCATAGGTTAATTATAATCTCATAATAATTAAGAAATACTTGAAAAGTGGTATAAATATCATATCTAACTTACATGTTTTTGTACTAGAACATAAAAAGTAATGCGGAAGTAGGCCCTTAAAATCGGGTCCAGCAGAAGCATGCATGTAGCTGGGGTGTAACTCAATTGGTATTACAACACATGTTCAAAAATGGTTTTCACTTGAATCACTTAGAATAAAATAGTTTAATCAAAAATATTGAATTTACATTGTTAAAAGTAATGCGGAAGTAGGCCCTTAAAATAGTTTAAAACGGTCCCCAAATGAATAATCAGAGTCTTCTATGACCATGCCCTGCCCTGCCAAAACCTCCTGTAGCGTGCCATTGCTTTATACCTGAAAATACATGCTAAAGTTTCAACACGAGGTTGGTGAGTTCATAGAGTCTTGTGAAAAAGAATGTAATGCATATGAATGAAGATTTTCCAGCAAAGGCATCGTAAATCCACTCAGTTCCATGTCCCGCCATAAGAGACTTGTAACTTGTGTGTTTACGACCCACTGCCAAATATGATCTATGTGAACAAAACTAATACTTGTATTTAAATTCCAAGGTAAATATAGCAAAACGGCTATATAAATAATTCAAACAATGAGGCCATATGGTAAATCAGTCAAGTAAGGAAATAGCAATATTACGTTTGACATCACAGCCAAGTGGGGAATACCACAATATTACGTTTGACATTACAGCCAAGTGGGGAATACCACAATATTACATTTGACATCACAGCCAAGTGGGGAATTCCACAATATTACAAAGAACATATTGGAACAATTGGTGACCATGAGGTCATATAAACAAGGATGATCAATCCCATGAAATACAGGTAATCAAGCATACCAATGAAATGCAGGTGATTAAACATACCAAAGAAATACAGGTAATCAAACATACCAATGAAATGCAGGTGATCAAACATATATTTAGGTAAAGCTAAAACTATTTGAGTAATCAACCATGTAAAGAAAGTAATGCCTTTAAGTAAAACGAGCATGTATTATCCCCAAAAGAGTTTACAAAACAATTAAAAGAGTAGGGGCTATGACTCACCTGGTGCGATAGCTACGATGAAAAAAGTGGATACACTGAAAATGAGGCACGATCTCTAACCGCAACCTAATATGAATGATATGATCTAATGTAAGCAATGAAATGATGCTACACACGCAAATACGTATGTTATCGATACCACTCGTTAGTTTTGAAAATAACGTTTATCGTCAAAAAATACGTTTTTGACGTCTCGTTAGGTTAATAAATACTTTCCATGTAAATAGGTTGAAACGGGTATCCACGATCCTCGTTTGGTGTTCTATCGGCAAATATAAGGTTTTCGACGTAAAATGACACTTTTCATACCTTGAAATATATGACCAAAAGGGTCTCGCAAAACTAGTCGCGAAATAGTGAATATTAAGAGTTAGGAAAGAACCTCAGTAGTTTTAGGAATATTTTCACCTTATTTAAAAAGTCATAGAAGTGAAGTTTGTCCATACGGGTTTCGATCATAAAGATAAATAGTCGCGAAGTGAGGTGTTTGGGCTGTTTTGGCAGATTCTGGGCAGTTTTTGGGAAAGTTTGGAAGGCCATAAGTTATTCGTTATAAATCCTTTTGACAAACGGTTGGATATTTTGAAAACTAGGCTGGGTGAACTAACTTTTTGTCAGAGACGTAAATTTTCCAGAAATGAGATTATCAATGAGTAAAATGGCTCTCAAACTGGTCACTTGGCGAAATGGTTAATACTTTGGAAAATTTTCCAAGTGTTGGGCTGAAGGAAAATATTAATATCGTCTTCAAACGCTTGTATCTTGGTCGTTATAAGCTCATTTTCTACGTTCTTTATATCCCCGGAATCGTATTGACATATAATAATATATTTTTGATAGTTCGGTTCCTCTAGGTTACGTCTAACGCCTCGATTTTACCCATAAAAATCGTGTGACTGCTTACTATTTTTAGAAAATAATAGTTTTCGTCGTTAAACTTGCAAAAATCATATCTCCTTCGTTATAAACCCGTTTTAATCCGTTCTTTCGCCCACGGATTCGTTTTTGAAAGTATTTTCTGATTCTCTAGCCCAATGTTACCCGGAAACCCCTGAGTTTTCTATATTTGGCGTTTTAGGACAGTAGCTTATATATTGTTTCAAAAATTGATTTTCCTAGTTTGTAACTTGTTCAAATCTTTACCAAACTACTCCAAATCAACTCCACAAGTACTCAATCCTACCATACACCTTCTTAGGGTGTCATGGGTTCCTAGTCTTCACCAAAAATGGTGGATCTCATGGGAATAATCATAGGTTAATTATAATCTCATAATAATTAAGAAATACTTGAAAAGTGGTATAAATATCATATCTAACTTACATGTTTTTGTACTAGAACATAAAAAGTAATGCGGAAGTAGGCCCTTAAAATCGGGTCCAGCAGAAGCATGCATGTAGCTGGGGTGTAACTCAATTGGTATTACAACACATGTTCAAAAATGGTTTTCACTTGAATCACTTAGAATAAAATAGTTTAATCAAAAATATTGAATTTACATTGTTAAAAGTAATGCGGAAGTAGGCCCTTAAAATAGTTTAAAACGGTCCCCAAATGAATAATCAGAGTCTTCTATGACCATGCCATGCCCTGCCAAAACCTCCTGTAGCGTGCCATTGCTTTATACCTGAAAATACATGCTAAAGTGTCAACACGAGGTTGGTGAGTTCATAGAGTCTTGTGAAAAAGAATGTAATGCATATGAATGAAGATTTTCCAGCAAAGGCATCGTAAATCCACTCAGTTCCATGTCCCGCCATAAGAGACTTGTAACTTGTGTGTTTACGACCCACTGCCAAATATGATCTATGTGAACAAAACTAATACTTGTATTTAAATTCCAAGGTAAATATAGCAAAACGGCTATATAAATAATTCAAACAATGAGGCCATATGGTAAATCAGTCAAGTAAGGAAATAGCAATATTACGTTTGACATCACAGCCAAGTGGGGAATACCACAATATTACGTTTGACATTACAGCCAAGTGGGGAATACCACAATATTACATTTGACATCACAGCCAAGTGGGGAATACCACAATATTACAAAGAACATATTGGAACAATTGGTGACCATGAGGTCATATAAACAAGGATGATCAATCCCATGAAATACAGGTAATCAAGCATACCAATGAAATGCAGGTGATTAAACATACCAAAGAAATGCAGGAAATCAAACATACCAATGAAATGCAGGTGATCAAACATATATTTAGGTAAAGCTAAAACTATTTGAGTAATCAACCATGTAAAGAAAGTAATGCCTTTAAGTAAAACGAGCATGTATTATCCCCAAAAGAGTTTACAAAACAATTAAAAGAGTAGGGGCTATGATTCACCTGGTGCGATAGCTACGATGAAAAAAGTGGATACACTGAAAATGAGGCACGATCTCTAACCGCAACCTAATATGAATGATATGATCTAATGTAAGCAATGAAATGATGCTACACACGCAAATACGTATGTTATCGATACCACTCGTTAGTTTTGAAAATAACGTTTATCGTCAAAAAATATGTTTTTGACGTCTCGTTAGGTTAATAAATACTTTCCATGTAAATAGGTTGAAACGGGTATCCACGATCCTCGTTTGGTGTTCTATCGGCAAATATAAGGTTTTCGACGTAAAATGACACTTTTCATACCTTGAAATATATGACCAAACGGGTCTCGCAAAACTAGTCGCGAAATAGTGAATATTAAGAGTTAGGAAAGAACCTCAGTAGTTTTAGGAAGATTTTCACCTTATTTAAAAAGTCATAGAAGTGAAGTTTGTCCATACGGGTTTCGATCATAAAGATAAATAGTCGCGAAGTGAGGTGTTTGGGCTGTTTTGGCAGATTCTGGGCAGTTTTCGGGAAAGTTTGGAAGGCCATAAGTTATTCGCTATAAATCCTTTTGACAAACGGTTGGATATTTTGAAAACTAGGCTGGGTGAACTAACGTTTTGTCAGAGACGTAAATTTTCCAGAAATGAGTTTATCAATGAGTAAAATGGCTCTCAAACTGGTCACTTGGCGAAATGGTTAATACTTTGGAAAATTTTCCAAGTGTTGGGCTGAAGGAAAATATTAATATCGTCTTCAAGCGCTTGTATCTTGGTCGTTATAAGCTCATTTTCTACGTTCTTTATATCCCCGGAATCGTATTGACATATAATAATATATTTTTGATAGTTCGGTTCCTCTAGGTTACGTCTAACGCCTCGATTTTACCCATAAAAATCGTGTGACTGCTTACTATTTTTAGAAAATAATAGTTTTCGTCGTTAAACTTGCAAAAATCATATCTCCTTCGTTATAAACCCGTTTTAATCCGTTCTTTCGCCCACGGATTCGTTTTTGAAAGTATTTTCTGATTCTCTAGCCCAATGTTACCCGGAAACCCCTGAGTTTTCTATATTTGGCGTTTTAGGACAGTAGCTTATATATTGTTTCAAAAATTGATTTTCCTAGTTTGTAACTTGTTCAAATCTTTACCAAACTACTCCAAATCAACTCCACAAGTACTCAATCCTACCATACACCTTCTTAGGGTGTCATGGGTTCCTAGTCTTCACCAAAAATGGTGGATCTCATGGGAATAATCATAGGTTAATTATAATCTCATAATAATTAAGAAATACTTGAAAAGTGGTATAAATATCATATCTAACTTACATGTTTTTGTACTAGAACATAAAAAGTAATGCGGAAGTAGGCCCTTAAAATCGGGTCCAGCAGAAGCATGCATGTAGCTGGGGTGTAACTCAATTGGTATTACAACACATGTTCAAAAATGGTTTTCACTTGAATCACTTAGAATAAAATAGTTTAATCAAAAATATTGAATTTACATTGTTAAAAGTAATGCGGAAGTAGGCCCTTAAAATAGTTTAAAACGGTCCCCAAATGAATAATCAGAGTCTTCTATGACCATGCCATGCCCTGCCAAAACCTCCTGTAGCGTGCCATTGCTTTATACCTGAAAATACATGCTAAAGTGTCAACACGAGGTTGGTGAGTTCATAGAGTCTTGTGAAAAAGAATGTAATGCATATGAATGAAGATTTTCCAGCAAAGGCATCGTAAATCCACTCAGTTCCATGTCCCGCCATAAGAGACTTGTAACTTGTGTGTTTACGACCCACTGCCAAATATGATCTATGTGAACAAAACTAATACTTGTATTTAAATTCCAAGGTAAATATAGCAAAACGGCTATATAAATAATTCAAACAATGAGGCCATATGGTAAATCAGTCAAGTAAGGAAATAGCAATATTACGTTTGACATCACAGCCAAGTGGGGAATACCACAATATTACGTTTGACATTACAGCCAAGTGGGGAATACCACAATATTACATTTGACATCACAGCCAAGTGGGGAATACCACAATATTACAAAGAACATATTGGAACAATTGGTGACCATGAGGTCATATAAACAAGGATGATCAATCCCATGAAATACAGGTAATCAAGCATACCAATGAAATGCAGGTGATTAAACATACCAAAGAAATGCAGGAAATCAAACATACCAATGAAATGCAGGTGATCAAACATATATTTAGGTAAAGCTAAAACTATTTGAGTAATCAACCATGTAAAGAAAGTAATGCCTTTAAGTAAAACGAGCATGTATTATCCCCAAAAGAGTTTACAAAACAATTAAAAGAGTAGGGGCTATGATTCACCTGGTGCGATAGCTACGATGAAAAAAGTGGATACACTGAAAATGAGGCACGATCTCTAACCGCAACCTAATATGAATGATATGATCTAATGTAAGCAATGAAATGATGCTACACACGCAAATACGTATGTTATCGATACCACTCGTTAGTTTTGAAAATAACGTTTATCGTCAAAAAATATGTTTTTG
Source organism: Artemisia argyi (assembly GCA_030686995.1). NCBI lineage: Eukaryota > Viridiplantae > Streptophyta > Magnoliopsida > Asterales > Asteraceae > Artemisia > Artemisia argyi. Next base: position 105,606,935 of record CM060680.1, read on the forward strand.
ACGTCTCGTTAGGTTAATAAATACTTTCCATGTAAATAGGTTGAAACGGGTATCCACGATCCTCGTTTGGTGTTCTATCGGCAAATATAAGGTTTTCGACGTAAAATGACACTTTTCATACCTTGAAATATATGACCAAACGGGTCTCGCAAAACTAGTCGCGAAATAGTGAATATTAAGAGTTAGGAAAGAACCTCAGTAGTTTTAGGAAGATTTTCACCTTATTTAAAAAGTCATAGAAGTGAAGTTTGTCCATACGGGTTTCGATCATAAAGATAAATAGTCGCGAAGTGAGGTGTTTGGGCTGTTTTGGCAGATTCTGGGCAGTTTTCGGGAAAGTTTGGAAGGCCATAAGTTATTCGCTATAAATCCTTTTGACAAACGGTTGGATATTTTGAAAACTAGGCTGGGTGAACTAACGTTTTGTCAGAGACGTAAATTTTCCAGAAATGAGTTTATCAATGAGTAAAATGGCTCTCAAACTGGTCACTTGGCGAAATGGTTAATACTTTGGAAAATTTTCCAAGTGTTGGGCTGAAGGAAAATATTAATATCGTCTTCAAGCGCTTGTATCTTGGTCGTTATAAGCTCATTTTCTACGTTCTTTATATCCCCGGAATCGTATTGACATATAATAATATATTTTTGATAGTTCGGTTCCTCTAGGTTACGTCTAACGCCTCGATTTTACCCATAAAAATCGTGTGACTGCTTACTATTTTTAGAAAATAATAGTTTTCGTCGTTAAACTTGCAAAAATCATATCTCCTTCGTTATAAACCCGTTTTAATCCGTTCTTTCGCCCACGGATTCGTTTTTGAAAGTATTTTCTGATTCTCTAGCCCAATGTTACCCGGAAACCCCTGAGTTTTCTATATTTGGCGTTTTAGGACAGTAGCTTATATATTGTTTCAAAAATTGATTTTCCTAGTTTGTAACTTGTTCAAATCTTTACCAAACTACTCCAAATCAACTCCACAAGTACTCAATCCTACCATACACCTTCTTAGGGTGTCATGGGTTCCTAGTCTTCACCAAAAATGGTGGATCTCATGGGAATAATCATAGGTTAATTATAATCTCATAATAATTAAGAAATACTTGAAAAGTGGTATAAATATTATATCTAACTTACATGTTTTTGTACTAGAACATAAAAAGTAATGCGGAAGTAGGCCCTTAAAATCGGGTCCAGCAGAAGCATGCATGTAGCTGGGGTGTAACTCAATTGGTATTACAACACATGTTCAAAAATGGTTTTCACTTGAATCACTTAGAATAAAATAGTTTAATCAAAAATATTGAATTTACATTGTTAAAAGTAATGCGGAAGTAGGCCCTTAAAATAGTTTAAAACGGTCCCCAAATGAATAATCAGAGTCTTCTATGACCATGCCATGCCCTGCCAAAACCTCCTGTAGCGTGCCATTGCTTTATACCTGAAAATACATGCTAAAGTGTCAACACGAGGTTGGTGAGTTCATAGAGTCTTGTGAAAAAGAATGTAATGCATATGAATGAAGATTTTCCAGCAAAGGCATCGTAAATCCACTCAGTTCCATGTCCCGCCATAAGAGACTTGTAACTTGTGTGTTTACGACCCACTGCCAAATATGATCTATGTGAACAAAACTAATACTTGTATTTAAATTCCAAGGTAAATATAGCAAAACGGCTATATAAATAATTCAAACAATGAGGCCATATGGTAAATCAGTCAAGTAAGGAAATAGCAATATTACGTTTGACATCACAGCCAAGTGGGGAATACCACAATATTACGTTTGACATTACAGCCAAGTGGGGAATACCACAATATTACATTTGACATCACAGCCAAGTGGGGAATACCACAATATTACAAAGAACATATTGGAACAATTGGTGACCATGAGGTCATATAAACAAGGATGATCAATCCCATGAAATACAGGTAATCAAGCATACCAATGAAATGCAGGTGATTAAACATACCAAAGAAATACAGGTAATCAAACATACCAATGAAATGCAGGTGATCAAACATATATTTAGGTAAAGCAAAAACTATTTGAGTAATCAACCATGTAAAGAAAGTAATGCCTTTAAGTAAAACGAGCATGTATTATCCCCAAAAGAGTTTACAAAACAATTAAAAGAGTAGGGGCTATGACTCACCTGGTGCGATAGCTACGATGAAAAAAGTGGATACACTGAAAATGAGGCACGATCTCTAACCGCAACCTAATATGAATGATATGATCTAATGTAAGCAATGAAATGATGCTACACACGCAAATACGTATGTTATCGATACCACTCGTTAGTTTTGAAAATAACGTTTATCGTCAAAAAATACGTTTTTGACGTCTCGTTAGGTTAATAAATACTTTCCATGTAAATAGGTTGAAACGGGTATCCACGATCCTCGTTTGGTGTTCTATCGGCAAATATAAGGTTTTCGACGTAAAATGACACTTTTCATACCTTGAAATATATGACCAAACGGGTCTCGCAAAACTAGTCGCGAAATAGTGAATATTAAGAGTTAGGAAAGAACCTCAGTAGTTTTAGGAAGATTTTCACCTTATTTAAAAAGTCATAGAAGTGAAGTTTGTCCATACGGGTCTCGATCATAAAGATAAATAGTCGCGAAGTGAGGTGTTTGGGCTGTTTTGGCAGATTCTGGGCAGTTTTCGGGAAAGTTTGGAAGGCCATAAGTTATTCGTTATAAATCCTTTTGACAAACGGTTGGATATTTTGAAAACTAGGCTGGGTGAACTAACTTTTTGTCAGAGACGTAAATTTTCCAGAAATAAGTTTATCAATGAGTAAAATGGCTCTCAAACTGGTCACTTGGCGAAATGGTTAATACTTTGGAAAATTTTCCAAGTGTTGGGCTGAAGGAAAATATTAATATCGTCTGAAATTCAAACGCTTGTATCTTGGTCGTTATAAGCTCGTTTTCTACGTTCTTTATATCCCCGGAATCGTATTGACATATAATAATATATTTTTGATAGTTCGGTTCCTCTAGGTTACGTCTAATGCCTCGATTTTACCCATAAAAATCGTGTGACTGCTTACTATTTTTAGAAAATAATAGTTTTCGTCGTTAAACTTGCAAAAATCATATCTCCTTCGTTATAAACCTGTTTTAATCCGTTCTTTAGCCCACGGATTCGTTTTTAAAAGTATTTTCTGATTCTCTAGCCCAATGTTACCCGGAAACCCCTGAGTTTTCTATATTTGGCGTTTTAGGACAGTAGCTTATATATTGTTTCAAAATTTGATTTTCCTAGTTTGTAACTTGTTCAAATCTTTACCAAACTACTCCAAATCAACTCCACAAGTACTCAATCCTACCATACACCTTTTTAGGGTGTCATGGGTTCCTAGTCTTCACCAAAAATGGTGGATCTCATGGGAATAATCATAGGTTAATTATAATCTCATAATAATTAAGAAATATTTGAAAAGTGGTATAAATATCATATCTAACTTACATGTTTTTGTACTAGAACATAAAAAGTAATGCGGAAGTAGGCCCTTAAAATCGGGTCCAGCAGAAGCATGCATGTAGCTGGGGTGTAACTCAATTGGTATTACAACACATGTTCAAAAATGGTTTTCACTTGAATCACTTAGAATAAAATAGTTTAATCAAAAATATTGAATTTACATTGTTAAAAGTAATGCGGAAGTAGGCCCTTAAAATAGTTTAAAACGGTCCCCAAATGAATAATCAGAGTCTTCTATGACCATGCCATGCCCTGCCAAAACCTCCTGTAGCGTGCCATTGCTTTATACCTGAAAATACATGCTAAAGTGTCAACACAAGGTTGGTGAGTTCATAGAGTCTTGTGAAAAAGAATGTAATGCATATGAATGAAGATTTTCCAGCAAAGGCATCGTAAATCCACTCAGTTCCATGTCCCGCCATAAGAGACTTGTAACTTGTGTGTTTACGACCCACTGCCAAATATGATCTATGTGAACAAAACTAATACTTGTACTTAAATTCCAAGGTAAATATAGCAAAACGGCTATATAAATAATTCAAACAATGAGGCCATATGGTAAATCAGTCAAGTAAGGAAATAGCAATATTACGTTTGACATCACAGCCAAGTGGAGAATACCACAATATTACGTTTGACATTACAGCCAAGTGGAGAATACCACAATATTACATTTGACATCACAGCCAAGTGGGGAATACCACAATATTACAAAGAACATATTGGAACAATTGGTGACCATGAGGTCATATAAACAAGGATGATCAATCCCATGAAATACAGGTAATCAAGCATACCAATGAAATGCAGGTGATTAAACATACCAAAGAAATACAGGTAATCAAACATACCAATGAAATGCAGGTGATCAAACATATATTTAGGTAAAGCTAAAACTATTTGAGTAATCAACCATGTAAAGAAAGTAATGCCTTTAAGTAAAACGAGCATGTATTATCCCCAAAAGAGTTTACAGAACAATTAAAAGAGTAGGGGCTATGACTCACCTAGTGCGATAGCTACGAAGAAAAAAGTGGATACACTGAAAATGAGGCACGATCTCTAACCGCAACCTAATATGAATGATATGATCTAATGTAAGCAATGAAATGATGCTACACACGCAAATACGTATGTTATCGATACCACTCGTTAGTTTTGAAAATAACGTTTATCGTCAAAAAATACGTTTTTGACGTCTCGTTAGGTTAATAAATACTTTCCATGTAAATAGGTTGAAACGGGTATCCACGATCCTCGTTTGGTGTTCTATCGGCAAATATAAGGTTTTCGACGTAAAATGACACTTTTCATACCTTGAAATATATGACCAAAAGGGTCTCGCAAAACTAGTCGCGAAATAGTGAATATTAAGAGTTAGGAAAGAACCTCAGTAGTTTTAGGAAGATTTTCACCTTATTTAAAAAGTCATAGAAGTGAAGTTTGTCCATACGGGTCTCGATCATAAAGATAAATAGTCGCGAAGTGAGGTGTTTGGGCTGTTTTGGCAGATTCTGGGCAGTTTTCGGGAAAGTTTGGAAGGCCATAAGTTATTCTTTATAAATCCTTTTGTCAAACGGTTGGATATTTTGAAAACTAGGCTGGGTGAACTAACTTTTTGTCAGACACGTAAATTTTCCAGAAATGAGTTTATCAATGAGTAAAATGGCTCTCAAACTGGTCACTTGGCGAAATGGTTAATACTTTGGAAAATTTTCCAAGTGTTGGGCTGAAGGAAAATATTAATATCGTCTGAAATTCAAACGCTTGTATCTTGGTCGTTATAAGCTCGTTTTCTACGTTCTTTATATCCCCGGAATCGTATTGACATATAATAATATATTTTTGATAGTTCGGTTCCTCTAGGTTACGTCTAATGCCTCGATTTTACCCATAAAAATCGTGTGACTGCTTACTATTTTTAGAAAATAATAGTTTTCGTCGTTAAACTTGCAAAAATCATATCTCCTTCGTTATAAACCTGTTTTAATCCGTTCTTTAGCCCACGGATTCGTTTTTAAAAGTATTTTCTGATTCTCTAGCCCAATGTTACCCGGAAACCCCTGAGTTTTCTATATTTGGCGTTTTAGGACAGTAGCTTATATATTGTTTCAAAATTTGATTTTCCTAGTTTGTAACTTGTTCAAATCTTTACCAAACTACTCCAAATCAACTCCACAAGTACTCAATCCTACCATACACCTTTTTAGGGTGTCATGGGTTCCTAGTCTTCACCAAAAATGGTGGATCTCATGGGAATAATCATAGGTTAATTATAATCTCATAATAATTAAGAAATATTTGAAAAGTGGTATAAATATCATATCTAACTTACATGTTTTTGTACTAGAACATAAAAAGTAATGCGGAAGTAGGCCCTTAAAATCGGGTCCAGCAGAAGCATGCATGTAGCTGGGGTGTAACTCAATTGGTATTACAACACATGTTCAAAAATGGTTTTCACTTGAATCACTTAGAATAAAATAGTTTAATCAAAAATATTGAATTTACATTGTTAAAAGTAATGCGGAAGTAGGCCCTTAAAATAGTTTAAAACGGTCCCCAAATGAATAATCAGAGTCTTCTATGACCATGCCATGCCCTGCCAAAACCTCCTGTAGCGTGCCATTGCTTTATACCTGAAAATACATGCTAAAGTGTCAACACGAGGTTGGTGAGTTCATAGAGTCTTGTGAAAAAGAATGTAATGCATATGAATGAAGATTTTCCAGCAAAGGCATCGTAAATCCACTCAGTTCCATGTCCCGCCATAAGAGACTTGTAACTTGTGTGTTTACGACCCACTGCCAAATATGATCTATGTGAACAAAACTAATACTTGTACTTAAATTCCAAGGTAAATATAGCAAAACGGCTATATAAATAATTCAAACAATGAGGCCATATGGTAAATCAGTCAAGTAAGGAAATAGCAATATTACGTTTGACATCACAGCCAAGTGGAGAATACCACAATATTACGTTTGACATTACAGCCAAGTGGAGAATACCACAATATTACATTTGACATCACAGCCAAGTGGGGAATACCACAATATTACAAAGAACATATTGGAACAATTGGTGACCATGAGGTCATATAAACAAGGATGATCAATCCCATGAAATACAGGTAATCAAGCATACCAATGAAATGCAGGTGATTAAACATACCAAAGAAATACAGGTAATCAAACATACCAATGAAATGCAGGTGATCAAACATATATTTAGGTAAAGCTAAAACTATTTGAGTAATCAACCATGTAAAGAAAGTAATGCCTTTAAGTAAAACGAGCATGTATTATCCCCAAAAGAGTTTACAGAACAATTAAAAGAGTAGGGGCTATGACTCACCTAGTGCGATAGCTACGAAGAAAAAAGTGGATACACTGAAAATGAGGCACGATCTCTAACCGCAACCTAATATGAATGATATGATCTAATGTAAGCAATGAAATGATGCTACACACGCAAATACGTATGTTATCGATACCACTCGTTAGTTTTGAAAATAACGTTTATCGTCAAAAAATACGTTTTTGACGTCTCGTTAGGTTAATAAATACTTTCCATGTAAATAGGTTGAAACGGGTATCCACGATCCTCGTTTGGTGTTCTATCGGCAAATATAAGGTTTTCGACGTAAAATGACACTTTTCATACCTTGAAATATATGACCAAAAGGGTCTCGCAAAACTAGTCGCGAAATAGTGAATATTAAGAGTTAGGAAAGAACCTCAGTAGTTTTAGGAAGATTTTCACCTTATTTAAAAAGTCATAGAAGTGAAGTTTGTCCATACGGGTCTCGATCATAAAGATAAATAGTCGCGAAGTGAGGTGTTTGGGCTGTTTTGGCAGATTCTGGGCAGTTTTCGGGAAAGTTTGGAAGGCCATAAGTTATTCTTTATAAATCCTTTTGTCAAACGGTTGGATATTTTGAAAACTAGGCTGGGTGAACTAACTTTTTGTCAGACACGTAAATTTTCCAGAAATGAGTTTATCAATGAGTAAAATGGCTCTCAAACTGGTCACTTGGCGAAATGGTTAATACTTTGGAAAATTTTCCAAGTGTTGGGCTGAAGGAAAATATTAATATCGTCTTCAAGCGCTTGTATCTTGGTCGTTATAAGCTCATTTTCTACGTTCTTTATATCCCCGGAATCGTATTGACATATAATAATATATTTTTGATAGTTCGGTTCCTCTAGGTTACGTCTAATGCCTCGATTTTACCCATAAAAATCGTGTGACTGCTTACTATTTTTAGAAAATAATAGTTTTCGTCGTTAAACTTGCAAAAATCATATCTCCTTCGTTATAAACCCGTTTTAATCCGTTCTTTCGCCCACGGATTCGTTTTTGAAAGTATTTTCTGATTCTCTAGCCCAATGTTACCCGGAAACCCCTGTGTTTTCTATATTTGGCGTTTTAGAATAGTAGCTTATATATTGTTTCAAAAATTGATTTTCCTAGTTTGTAACTTATTCAAATCTTTGCCAAACTACTCCAAATCAACTCCACAAGTACTCAATCCTACCATACACCTTTTTAGGGTGTCATGGGTTCCTAGTCTTCACCAAAAATGGTGGATCTCATGGGAATAATCATAGGTTAATTATAATCTCATAATAATTAAGAAATACTTGAAAAGTGGTATAAATATCATATCTAACTTACATGTTTTTGTACTAGAACATAAAAAGTAATGCGGAAGTAGGCCCTTAAAATCGGGTCCAGCAGAAGCATGCATGTAACTGGGGTGTAACTCAATTGGTATTACAACACAAGTTCAAAAATGGTTTTCACTTGAATCATTTAGAATAAAATAGTTTAATCAAAAATATTGAATTTACATTGTTAAAAGTAATGCGGAAGTAGGCCCTTAAAATAGTTTAAAACGGTCCCCAAATGAATAATCAGAGTCTTCTATTACCATGCCATGCCCTGCCAAAACCTCCTGTAGCGTGCCATTGCTTAATACCTGAAAATACATGCTAAAGTGTCAACACGAGGTTGGTGAGTTCATAGAGTCTTGTGAAAAAGAATGTAATGCATATGAATGAAGATTTTCCAGCAAAGGCATCGTAAATCCACTCAGTTCCATGTCCCGCCATAAGAGACTTGTAACTTGTGTGTTTACGACCCACTGCCAAATATGATCTATGTGAACAAAAGTAATACTTGTAGTTAAATTCCAAGGTAAATATAGCGAAACGGCTATATAAATAATTCAAACAATGAGGTCATATGGTAAATCAGTCAAGTAAGGAAATAGCAATATTACGTTTGACATCACAGCCAAGTGGGGAATACCACAATATTACGTTTGATATCACAGCCAAGTGGGGAATACCACAATATTACATTTGACATCACAGCCAAGTGGGGAATACCACAATATTACAAAGAACATATTGGAACAATTGGTGACCATGAGGTCATATAAACAAGGATGATCAATCCCATGAAATACAGGTAATCAAGCATACCAATGAAATGCAGGTGATTAAACATACCAAATAAATACAGGTAATCAATCATACCAATGAAATGCAGGTGATCAAACATATATTTAGGTAAAGCTAAAACTATTTGAGTAATCAACCATGTAAAGAAAGTAATGCCTTTAAGTAAAACGAGCATGTATTATCCCCAAAAGAGTTTACAAAACAATTAAAAGAGTAGGGGCTATGACTCACCTGGTGCGATAGCGACGATGACAAAAGTGGATACACTGAAAATGAGGCACGATCTCTAACCGCAACCTAATATGAATGATATGATCTAATGTAAGCAATGAAATGATGCTACACACGCAAATACGTATGTTATCGATACCACTCGTTAGTTTTGAAAATAACGTTTATCGTCAAAAAATACGTTTTTGACGTCTCGTTAGGTTAATAAATACTTTCCATGTAAATAGGTTGAAACGGGTATCCACGATCCTCGTTTGGTGTTCTATCGGCAAATATAAGGTTTTCGACGTAAAATGACACTTTTCATACCTTGAAATATATGACCAAAAGGGTCTCGCAAAACTAGTCGCGAAATAGTGAATATTAAGAGTTAGGAAAGAACCTCAGTAGTTTTAGGAAGATTTTCACCTTATTTAAAAAGTCATAGAAGTGAAGTTTGTCCATACGGGTCTCGATCATAAAGATAAATAGTCGCGAAGTGAGGTGTTTGGGCTGTTTTGGCAGATTCTGGGCAGTTTTCGGGAAAGTTTGGAAGGCCATAAGTTATTCGTTATAAATCCTTTTGTCAAACGGTTGGATATTTTGAAAACTAGACTGGGTGAACTAACTTTTTGTCAGACACGTAAATTTTCCAGAAATGAGTTTATCAATGAGTAAAATGGCTCTCAAACTGGTCACTTGGCGAAATGGTTAATACTTTGGAAAATTTTCCAAGTGTTGGGCTGAAGGAAAATATTAATATCGTCTGAAATTCAAACGCTTGTATCTTGGTCGTTATAAGCTCGTTTTCTACGTTCTTTATATCCCCGGAATCGTATTGACATATAATAATATATTTTTGATAGTTCGGTTCCTTTTGGTTACGTCTAACGCCTCGATTTTACCCATAAAAATCGTGTGACTGCTTACTATTTTTAGAAAATAATAGTTTTCGTCGTTAAACTTGCAAAAATCATATCTCCTTCGTTATAACCCCGTTTTAATCCGTTCTTTCGCCCACGACTTCGTTTTTGAAAGTATTTTCTGATTCTCTAGCCCAATGTTACCCGGAAACCCCTGAGTTTTCTATATTTGGCGTTTTGGGACAGTAGCTTATATATTGTTTCAAAAATTGATTTTCCTAGTTTGTAACTTGTTCAAATCTTTACCAAACTACTCCAAATCAACTCCACAAGTACTCAAGCCTATCATACACCTTCTTAGGGTGTCATGGGTTCCTAGTCTTCACCAAAAATGGTGGATCTCATGGGAATAATCATAGGTTAATTATAATCTCATAATAATTAAGAAATAATTGAAAAGTGGTATAAATATCATATGTAACTTACATGTTTTTGTACTAGAACATAAAAATAGATCATGAAGTAGTATGTAAGATTAAGATAAATATTTGGAAAGCTTACTTGATGATGATGATTAAGAAATGCTGATGAAAATCTAAGTAATCTTTGTGGTTTTTTTTTCAAACCCTAACTAGATTAATACTAAAACTTGTAGATCACTTTAATTTTGAAAAATGATGGCTTCTTGTTGTGTTCTTCTTATTGCCGTGCAATCCCAAGAGAAAAAGGGAGAAAACGTTGTGAAATTTGTAAGAAAATGAACTAGTTTAGGCATTTTATAGTCTAAGGGCATTTTGGTAATTTTGATGGAAGGGTATAATGGTAATTTCAATGGTTAACAAAATATCTTGGATATTTTCAATAAATATCTAGATATTTAGTGAGCAGTGTATTTAGGAGTATCGGATACATTGTTCATGCATAAAAATCGTAATTACGTAAATCGTCGTAATTATAAACCTTTAACGGTACGTGTACCAAATAAATTTAAAACGTCGGGTAAATTAATAATATAATTTTTATATCATTATAATTAGTACGAAAATGTGTTAGGATCATAGTCGGAAGTATTGGTATACGTTAGTAGTAAAAACTGAGTGGTAACGTTAATTACAAATTAAGCATACGTAAATTGAAATAATGCGTATCCGTGCATGATCTAAAGTGCCGATGATGTTACTGATGATATGTAGACTACTCTAGTCTATATGATGTGTCCTTACTGATGATGCATGAATTCCTAGCTAAACCAATCTGGTTACGCGAATTTGAATACCCGTAAACTAGATTTACGAAATGATGAACGACAATCATGAATAGTGATTTCCTTCCGGGAATGAATAGTGTCATATGGATAGTAAAATTTTTGAACGCTTCTCGAAATCTCAAACTGACTCCGAAAACGATGAATAGTAAAATGATGGATAGTGATCAGTGAATAGTAAAAATGAATAGTAACTTTCCGAGATGAATTATGAAATTTCAACGTTTGAAAAGGACATGAAATTACGAGTTGTGACATTCTTCCCCTCTAAAAGGAACTTCGTCTCGAAGTTCAGTTTGTGTTGGTCTGTAGAGTGGTATTGGTGAAAAGATGATAACTATTCCCCGGCAGCGGCGCCAAAAACTTGATGCGTGAGAATTGCACCAGGCTTTACCTCTCGAGGGATCTCGAGAAGCTTACAACCCCCACCATGCAGTGTACCTGATCGTTGTAGTATAGTATAGTGACAAGTACCGGGGGATTGATCGTTCAACTCAAGAATAGTGTCGCTAGGATTAGAAAACCTAAAAACTAGGTCTAGAGGTGAGAGATGATACTTTTTGTATTTTTATATTTTTATGAAAGCAATTAAAATCTCGGGTTTTGGAAGAGTGGGCAGAATTAGTTGCTAGTCAACTAACCCAATAACTAAGATGCAATCAAAATAAAATAACAGAAATGAAAATAAAGCTAATTAAAATAGTGGTGTGAACAATAATGGGGAGAGTTGTGTTTACTTAGGTTTTATTACTCCCTAGATATCGTTTACTGGTTGATAGTTTGTTACAATTGCACGGATGACGGGTTACATTCCTTAATACCATTCGTGGGGTGGCGTACGTACTTCCCCAACTCTATAAGCTCCTACTTCACTCCTATGTCGAGCCGACTAAGAAGCTCCTAACATGGGATCACTAGAATTCGCTCATGCATTAAATACAACCATAATAACCTAGTACGCATTGGTTCATGTTTCTTAAGACGTTCAAGCACGTTACCATATAGGAGGTTGGCCAGTTTTCTTAAGCCTAACGTTGAATACAATCATCTGTAACAACTATAAACAAACAATCAACCCATAATTAACTTCTAGGTTTCACTACATCTAAGAAAATACACAAGAGATCTAGCCTAGCATGTTGAATTCAAGACAAGTGTAAGATATATTCAAGCAACACATAGACATATTGATTGAATTGAAAGAATACTTATCTCAAATTGACATGAAAGGTTTCAAAGGGTAAAAACCCTTGAAAAAGCAGTAAAATTCGTGCTACGGTTTCTCCAAAGTTATACCCTACTTGTCCCCCCTTTAATGAATGAAAATTGCAAAACTATATATAGATTTTACAGGGTGACGGCGTCAAGAAGGAATTTCTGACGCCGTCAACTCGCCGCCCATACTGAGATCGGATTGCCTAGATCCAGATTTGACGCCGTCATGTGTAATATTACTCTGGGCTGTCACCATATCTTGAACCATGACGGCCAAAGGTGAGGCCGTCACGTTTACACTAGATCGTCACCACTTCCACCTCTTGTTTTACTCTTGATGCCGTCACATGGAGACTCTTGACGCCGTCAGGTACTGTTCCCAGCAAGGAAAATTAAGACTTTTCCGTTTTCTTCACTTTTATGCTCCAAAAACGTCCAAAATGCTTTCTTTTCCAGAATTCACTCCAAAAGTACCTAAAATGACAAAAGGAACAATTTAGGGAAATATTTGATCAAATAAATTCAAATCCGGGCTTAAATGACCCCCTAAAAATGGTTCATTTTTCGCCTCATCATATATATACATTTGTTTACTCGACGAACATGCAGAAGGAAAAAGGATTTAATTCCCTTGGGTTGAATACAAGCGAACATCACTGTTACCAATCTTCATCATCCACAAAACCCTAAAACCGCTTCTTCCAAACCCTAGTTTTTCGTCGATCAATGGTTTGTTGATAACCAGTCGACGCATTTTCTGTTTTACGTTGATCGTTGGTTTTAGTTGATAACCAATCGTCGTGTGTAACACGTTATAGTCGATCATTTGTGTTCTTATAATAGTCGACTTTTACGTTTACTTTTCATTGTTTGTTGATTACCAGTCGACTCTTGTTTCAGTCAATCGTTGGTAGTTGTATAATTTTTTTTAAGTATTACTGTTATTGGAAGTGTGGGTCCCATTAGGTTTATGGCTAATGAAAAGGTCTTAAAATGGTGGAAGACGTTGGTCATGGGAAGCTCAAAAACTTCATGTTGTGCAAGAAAAGTGGAACAAGGTGGTGATCATTATAAGCTTATCACTCAATATGAAAGATTCTTCATCAATAGTGAAACATCATTGCACAGGTTTATTCCAGGTTCCACAAACACAAGATTGACAAGAATTTAATTCTATATTAATAACAACATAATATGGCTACATTGTATTAAGACACACTTTAAAATGTATACATGTACATCTATTTATAGCCACCGAACCATCATGTCCTTTCATGAATCGGTGTAACTGAAATAACTAACTTCTAACTACCAATAACTAACTTTATAACTACCATTAACTACCATAACAGATTCTAACTAACTTTAACTAACTAGCGGTTATTAACTAACAAACTAACGTGTTTAGCCCTTAGGCTTTGCGTTGTTGCCCAATAAGACTTATGCAATTACGGTGCAACAATTCGCCCCTAATTATTTAAGTCTTGTTCTTCGAGTCTTGATACTCTTCTCCGCGTTAGTATCACCAAATCCTAACAAACTTTCTGTTTTTCATTCGATGTTCACCCAAGTTGTTTGCTGTTGTTGTCTCGTTGTTGTTTACTTGGCTAAATCAATTAGCAATCCACAAAACTACTCGGCTTCTTCCCTTTCTTTTGTGTCGAATCCAATTTTCTGCCACACAACCAAACGAGTATCCTTCTTTTCCTTCCGGTGTTACTAACTTGTTCTCACGTTGGTATCTCCTTTTGTGTCATCTTGAATTCCTCTTTCTCAAACCGTGCCCTAGAATTTGTTGTTCTCGGTTTTTTTCCAAACAACCAAACGTTTCTCGTTGTTGTTTTCATTTATCTCGAATTCCAAGTCCTCTTCTACAAAATCCTTTGAAATCTTCTCGATATTCTTTTCCAAAAAAAAGAAAAAAAGAAAAAATAAAAAAAAAAACGAATAGTTTTTTTCTTCTTTCACATTGCCTTCTAACCTGACTCCAAATCTTGTCTTGCTGTCCATGTCTTCATTCTGTGACTCTTCTATTCCTGCATCTTCTTGGTTTTTGTCCTCTGGATCTTTTACAATAGCAGTCCTACTACTCTCAACCATTTCTTTCTTGGACTTCTCATGCCAAGGCACCCTTGCAGTTTCATAATACACTTGAGTCATGTCAATGAATCTCTTATAGCAATCTTTTACTGCTTTCTCTTCACCATCTGTCAGGCCTTGTAAATTCGTAATGGTCTTCCATTTGTCACCGAGTCTCTTCCGTTCCCAACGTGTTTTCCTTGGTGTGTTTTCCCTTCTAAGCCTTTTGATCTTCTTGATCAAGAACTTCAATAAAAACTTGTAATCTTGCAACCCTTATCTCTGATGCCACTTCCCAGGTTTTGAACCTCTGGCTCTGATGCCAATGTAGTATCGTTGCATAGGTTTATTATAGGTTCCAGAAACACAAGATTGACAAGAATTTGATTCTATATTAATAACAATATAATATGGTTACATTGTATTAAGACACACTTTAAAATGTATACATGTACATCTATGTATAGCCACCAAACCATCATGTCCTTTCATGAATCAGTGTAACTGAAATAACTAACTTCTAACTACCAATAACTAAGTTTATAACTGCCATTAACTACCACAACCGCTTCTAACTACATTTAACTAACTAGCGGTTATTAACTAACAAACTAACGTGTTTAGCCCTTAGGCTTTGCGTTGTTGCCCAACAAGACTTATGCAATTGCGGTGCAACAAACAGTTGTTATCTTTTTCTTTAGCTTTATTATCAATGTTTACTTCTGCAGTCTCGAGCTTTTGCGATTTCGCTGCTAGGACTGCGGGGGAGTCTAGAGGATAAATAGGCGCAAGCCCGGTTTGTGGGTTTAGGACTAGGATTTTCACCATTATAAATAATGGTCAATAATAATATTATACATAGAGGGTTTAGGTTATTCAGCATATCGTTGTTTGTTAAACCTAAACATTAACAAATATCACAAGGCTTTACTGAAGCTGTAACTTACATCGACAAAATAATCAACGAACACCAAAACACCAACAGTGATCCACGAACACCACTGATAACCAACGATCAGCAAACACACGAAAGTAATATGGAGCAACAACAAGCAGGTAGCAGCGATCAAATAATATTGAGCAAACAAGTATAAATCATAAACGAACAAACAAGAAACTTTGTAAACCTTGACGATCAAACAACAAGTATCAAACAAAAACACATCAATAACAATCCAAGAACTTTAAGCACGACGACTAAACCAATGGTCGACAAGTAGATAATAAGCATAAAGTTGTAAGCATGTCGACTGGTAACACAATTTGTACCAACGATCAATGAAACAGAGAAACAAAGAGCTTGAAGGAGCAAACGAAAAAAAGAATGTGTTTTAGGGTTTTGGAATGATCGGCAGGAAGGGTTTTTATGATTTTAGGGTTTTGGATCACTTGTTAGGTTGATACCATATTAGAGGGAAATGTTGTCTGACCTTAGGCATCAAGGATCGGTACATATATAGGTATACAAAAGACTATTCTAGAACTCGGGCTTGAGCTTAATACAAAAATACCGACTAACAACCTGGTGTGAAAATGGGATTTGGTTAATGGATTTATTTCCTAGGTTTATATGCTCTTGATTCCTTCCAATATTGTACGCTTGTTGATCAATAATGGAATCTTGTTGATGGCCCTTGGTGTAGAAAATGGGATTGGAGACGCCCAACTTGTGGCAGGGCTATTGGCGACGTTATGGACCCAGTTTCTACGATTGGCAACCTCTCTCTATCCTCGACCTCTACTGACAGATGATCATGGTTTAAAGAAGCTTCTATTATTTATAAGGTTAGTATTCTGTAGGATCTACTTCCTTGATAGATCTTTTGAGCCAATGGATCGATAGCTTGCTAATGTAATTAATAGCAGAACTATATAGAAAATCTCTGTATGCTTGTATCTACGCGGAATTTAAATACATACATAATATACTAATGACTCTTGATCCTCTATGGATCGTTTTATTAATCACTAAGATTGAAAAACTTAATCGTACATAATGCATTAGCCGTAGGTTCCTTTTATACTACAAGAAACCCTAAACCATCTTACAAGAAACAAATAATCATAATACTATAAAAGATATTCTATAAATCTTATCCTAAAATAAATAAAGATATCTGTTCTATAACATTCCTACAGATGCACTAAATCAGCAGGAACCAGATATCAGCAGGAGCACTCTATCAGCAAAAACTACTAAGTCGTTAGCAGGATCCTGTCAGCAGTATCAGTCAGCAGAAACTATCTTCTGACTTCAATAATTCCTAACAATCCTCCCCTAATCTTGAATTTGACATGGTTAACTTCAAGATTCTTGATAGATCTTTAACTTCCAGAAGAAGAGGATTGACTTTGAACATCAATAGCAAAGAAACAAATCAGCAGCATCTCTATGAGCAGCAAAAACCTTAAGCATCCATTCTTTGCAGCAACAAATGACAAAATGTACATCAAAACATAAGTTTCATACTATTCTCCTCACTTCCAGGTGTGTTAACTCCTGGGAGAGGTGAATCGTTGAAAATAATGGATTTGATGTCTCTTTACCAATAGCCATCACTACTGGAGTAGCCAAATGTTTCAGTTCAAAAACTATGGTACACTGATAACCATATGATTTTTAGCAAATCATCAGCTATAAACGGATTCGAGATGTCTTTACCTGTAGCCGTTTGCTCAAGACTAGTCAATTATTTGGTTGATTAAATCACCTTGGTAAATTGAATACCGAATATGGTTTTCCACTGCCTTTACCACAAGCCATACACTTGTGGGCTAGCCAATTATTTGGAATCCAAAAGGAAATATCCATGGTTAATTGAAAACCATCCAACTCTCATCTGTTAAGCATGGGTGAGTTGAGTACCCAATAGTTTTTAGCAAACTATTACAGCTATCAACAGATTTGATGTGTCTTTACCAAAGATGTACCCTTTGGACTAGCCAACTTTTTGATGGAATAGTCAACATCATGGTAAGTTGATAACCAGATAAGGTGTGGTGAATAACCAACACCAAAACCTGCATACAACAAACATAGCACTATACAAATCTTTTTTTTTTACTAATATAAAGATAAAGAAAAGAAATATACAGTAATAGAAAATACCATTACCAAATCACCTTATTGAAGTTTCAAGATGAACATCATACTTGGCCTCCAATTCCATTTTGACAAGAAGACTCCTTCTCATGGCTCTGACAAGTTGTTCAGCATGATGCATATCATTCCCCACCATATCAGGAGGAACAGTTAACTTCACCTGAAGCACTTGCTTCAAAACCTCTATAGTAATAGGATATATGACATCTCCCCACATATATAAAGTTTTACTAGTGGTAGTGAAAAGCATATGTACATTGGAGAGAGGAAAATATTTCCAACAATCTACTACCCAATCTTGTTGACTCTTCCAGGCTTGAAATCCCATTCCAACCTAATGAGAAGAGTCACACAGAACATATAAATCTCCAAGAAGAAACATACCAATACCTTTAGGCTTATGAGATCTATAATAGTCTGTCACCCATCCATAGAGTGAGATAATATCCTGTCTGTCCACAGTGTATAAGATTTCACTAAGAAAGGTGAAATGTTTTGTGGATCCATCTTGTCTGTGAATCACATTGACTTGACCTTGACCCACTGTGGACTCAACAAGCTCCCACCTAACAACTTTTTCCCACACAACATGATCCTCTTCATCATCATCATTAAACTTAATAAATGTACTATCTTCTGCTGGCACATCAAGAACTTTAGAAGCCCTCCTCTTCTTTGCAACACTCTTCTTCCAAGTACCAGGAGTAGAAGGAGAAGGATTGTTTGTATCAGCATTTGGTGCAACAGAATCAGCAGCAGTAGCATGAGTATGAGTAGGAAAAGATTCTGAATCCTCAGTAGGAACAAGCTTTCGATTATCAGAAGGAATGAACTCTGTAGTTGGAATAGATTGAGGAACATCAGCAGAAATGGTCTCTTTAGCCTTGGTAGAATCAGAAGAAGCATCAGAAGGAACAGTCTTTGCAAGAGGTTGTGAAACCTCAGCAGAAACATGCAGTAGTATCCTTATGTTCAGAGGCTTCCCCAATAGGCACAGACAGTTCATGATCTTTAGTAGCTAGAGGTAGAGATCCTTCAGCAGATATAGTTCCTCCAAGCTTATCAGCAGATGCCTTAGCAGAAGAATCTACAACAAGTATAGAAGCATGTGGAGCATCAGCAGAATCATCTACCTGAGTCAAAATTGAGGGAGAATAAATTGTACCCTCATCAGCAGTAAAAGACTCAGTAGAATCCTTAAGAGTTTTAGCAGAATTAGCAACTCTTAATCTTTTGGCTGCAGGCTCACCCAGAAGACTTCCATGTTTCTCCAAGGGATCTTGAACATTGATGCTAGACTTAAGAAGATTGTCAAGAAACCTCTCATACTCTGAAGCCAATTTATCATCAGTAAACCCCCATACTTTCTTCTTTGTCCATGTGGCACCATATACTGCAGAATATTGATTCTTGACAAAGGTTCTCATATAATCTCTTTTCTGAGCTTTAGTCCATGATTTATCCCTCTTTTCTTTGGCCTTTCTTTCTGGCTCAGCTTTTTGTTTTTATTTAAAAGCTTCAACCATTCTCTCAGCATAATCATCCATATTAAATGCATCACCAAGGACAGACTTAGCTAGATCTGGATTGGATGAAATTTGAGATGCAAGTTGATCCCATTGTGGAGCTGTAAACTGTTTAAAGATCTCATCCAATTCCTTTTGTCTTTCAGTAGGTAAAGTATGTGGGATTGGAAAACCCATCCTATCCAAATCAGCTTGAATTTTCCTAGCAAGATCCTCAGATTCCTTCATCTCTACAGCCCTCTTAGTATCAGCATCAAATTTTGCAGCTTGTAACTGTGCTGCTACCTGCTCACCAAGCTTTTCTTTTGCTAGTTCTTTCTTAGATTTCTTCCTAGAAGGGAGATCTTGTTCAATCATAATAGGTTTCCCCTTATCCACTTGAGTAGAAGTAACAACAACAGGAACAGAAAGCTGATCAGTAGAAATCTTCTCAGTAGAAGGAGCAACACCAGCAGTAGTTGTATATGCTAATTGATCAGCAGAAACCACCTTAGGAAGAGGATCAGCAGGAACAGACTCCATAGTAACATCAACAGATGGAGTAGCTTCAGTCTCTCTTCAAAGTTGTTGCAAATACCTCCTCCTTGCATATGCCACCCTGGTAGCTTTGGGAGATGTTGTCTCTATAGTTTGATCATCCTGAACATCCATGGCATCAGTATCATCTTTAGCAGTCTCTAATGTAATGGTAGCAAGTAGATGAAGACCATCCAAATCAATCTTATCAGAACTCTCTTTAACTTCTTCATCTGATTCAGCCACTACACCCTTTCTCCTCTTTGACTTAAGCTTATTCTCCAGTTTCTTCACCCTCTTTACTAGTGTAACAACTGCCTCTCCAAGTGTCTTCTTTGTTTTCTTGAGATCTTTTTCCAAATCATCAACCTTTTCACATACATGTTCAACAAAAGAGACATGGAGGTGAGAGTAACAGGACCTTCAGCTCCACCAGCAAGAATACCTGTGGCTTTAGGAGCATCATTGGTCCTGACAGGAGAATCATAAAATCTTGCATCTAAATTTTCACTATCCTCAAAAGTAGGTCTTAAGGGACTTGGTGTGGACAATCTTGTAGTCTGTGGAGAGTTAATAGGTTGGTCAACATCAGAAGTATCAGGTGCTACAGGATTTTCTACTCCTAAAGACCTAATTGTCTCTACAAAAATATGTACATGCTCATCAGGAGCAACAGATTAAGGTGGTGTGGGTGGTCTAGGAGATGGTGGTGGCTGGGCATCAGCAGTAACTGATGCACTTGCATCAGGAGCAGCTGAAGGACCCTCAGCAGCATCCACTGGTGCATTAGCATCAGCAGGTTCTGGTCCACCAGCAGCATGGCCCTCATCAGCAGCTGCATTGCCACATGGCAACATTGCAGGTAACAAAGGCCTATGAACCCCAGTATATTGGGACTGCATAGAAGCAAATAATTTGCTAAACAAACTTTTAACAGGCTGATGTGTGGGGTCATTGGTCTATATGCCTAATATAATTTGAAGAAACCTAGGATACATTAGATATTTAAGTTTGGTATCCTTAACATTCCTAACCATTTGATCAAATATATACGTAGAAATATTAAAACTTCTACCCTGAGATAAACACACAATAGCTAAAGCTATAGCAGTGGAGAATTGATCCCAACCTACAGACTTAGAGCTTAGGCATTGAAGCAGAGTGCGTACCAGAAATCTCCACTTAGGGCAGAAGTTGCTCTTGTGCCAGACCTTTCCATCTCCCTCATATCCAACCGCATGAAGACCCTCGAGAATCTCCTCCTTAGGTGCCTCATACTCACCACCTTCATCATCAAGTTGTAATTGAGTCCTAACCAAAGACTCTGTAACCAAACATTCTTCCTCATCCACAGTAGCCACAATTTTCACTGGTTCCCCTTCAACAGAACTTACCCTTGCAGTTTGCTAGAATTATGTAATCAATGATTCATATACAATACAGGGGATCGAGTTAGAGCAAAATGAATCTTGGACCTCTGGAGAAACTCTATCATTTGAACATAGTGTGCATCCCCTTTTGCTCTACTCAAGAAAGCAGTCTTGTTGTGATCTCCTTTGAATTGAAGTTCAGCCATCAATTTAAGAGAGAGTGGGTTTTGGTGATGAGAAGTTTTGAAATGGTTTTGAGTTTTTATGTAGAGGGAATCAGTTACTTGTGAGTGGGATTTGCACGTCTAGGTTATTTGAAGCAAGTTTCCAAACGTGGAAGGTAATTGGCAATAATCGTGGAAGCAATCTTTGACCAATTTTTGACTTTAATAAAATCCCAAAATAAAACTTTAAAACTGACCCTTCAGCCAAAACCAAAGTCAATCAGCAGGAACTGATGGTCAATCAGCAGAAACCTACTTATGTTTGACTACGGTCAACCATTCCGCTCAACAGCAGTAACAGTATGGTCCATCTGCAGAAACAACCCATCAGAGGGAACCAAGCTTCAGTAAAAATCTCTTGTTTGGTCAAACTTTCTAATTACATTCCAACCACCTATTAATTGTCATTAACATTCTCTAAAAACGAGCTTGACTTGGCTTATAAATAGGAGGTAAAAATGCCCAAATCTCACCAACCAAATTATCAAACCCTAATTTTACCAGCACACAACTCACTCAGTAGCAATCATGAGTCCAAAACAAGAAATCATCAACATTTCCTCTGATTCATCATCAAACACATCAAAGGATCCCAATCCGTGGATTACAATCCAACCTCCACCTCGTGAACACACATCACCCTTCATTTGTACTTCATCAGATGAAGATGAACCTCAAAATAATCCTCCCTCAACACCATCAGAAGAGGATCTTTCAAACCTCCCCCGCTGGGTGTATGACTCAGATGCTGAAGATTCCACTGAGCGTCTAGAGCCAACCTTCATTCGTTTGATGCAGCAGGAACTAGAGAGGGCTGCGGGATCAGTCCTAAAGCATCCAGCACCGGAGAGACCTGAATCCTCCTGACCACGACCATCAGCAAGAATAAGAAGGTCAAATCCTCCTCTCCTAAGATCAAGAGAAGTGGTTATTGGGCTACCTTGTCCTCAGCAGTATGATACATTCAAAGACAAGGGCAAGAGGAAGGTTGCTGATGTGGAAAGGAAGGGTAAGGGAAAGATGAAGTAGGTGTCAGGGGTGGTAGCTTTTGGGTATAGATGCTTGTGTTTAGTTTGATGGTAGTTGTGTCTGTTTAGTTGTGTTTATCTGTTTTCAGGGTCTTGTAATTTCCAACCATATGGAACTTTTATTATGAATAATAAGATGATGTTTTCCCTGATTTATCTCATGATGTTTGTTTCCCCTGATTTATTTCCCCTGTACCACTGATGAGTACCAATGAAATGTCCATCAGCAGGAACACAACTTCGACTTATCTTCCATGATCATTCCTCTAACATGATCATCAGCATAAACACAGAGCTGCAAAAACAAACAACCAAAACAAAGACACACAATCCATACTAAACAGATAATGGTTAGTCTAATAAAATCAAACTTGTAAAACAAAGTTAGCAAAACATACTTATTATAATATACATAATTTACAAAATTAATCCTCCCTTAAGGCATATGCCTCCCCTTAGGCTTATGCCTCCCCTCAAACACCGCATTTAAGGGTTAACCATCCCAATGTGGACAACTAAGTAGTTAAACCTAGGTCCATCAAAAGCCTTTGTTAATAAATCAGCCACATTATCATCAGTATGAATCTTAAGAACCCGAATTAAGTGTTTCTCATTTGAATCCCTAATAAAATGGCGCCTAATTTCAATATGCTTTGTTCTTTGATGAAAGACTGGATTTTTAACAATTGAAATAGTACTTTGGTTATCAATATAGATTTTAGTGTTCATAAAGTTGAACCCATAATCAAGCATTTGATTTTGAATCCAAAGTACCTGGCCACAATAGTTAGCAGCAGCAACATACTCTGCTTCAGTAGATGAGGTAGCCACAATGGTTTGTTTCTTGCACTGCCAAGAAATTAGCCTTCTGCATAGAAATTGACAACCTCCTGTTGTGGATTTCCTGTCTAGGTTAGCTCTAGCATAATCACTGTCATTGTAATCTTCCAACGCAAATGGAGATTCTCTTGGGTACCAAAGACCTTACTTAGGTTGGCATTTAAGATATTTGAAAATCTTCTTCCCTGCATTCAGATGGGAAGTCAATGGAGTGACTTGATGTCTAGAACAAGCACTGACTGTAAAGGTGATGTCAGGCCTTGAAGTTGTTAAGTACATCAGTGAACGAATCATAGATCTGTAGAGATGAACACTCACAGCTTCTTCTGGTTCATTCTGATTCTTAGGCTTTGGAGGTTCATAGGGAGTAGTTGCAGTCCTCAATAGTTCAAAGTCAAACTTCTTCACGATGTGTCTGACATACTTTTCCTGGTGGATAAAAATCCCTTCAGGCTGTTGCTTCACTTGTAACCCCAAGAAAAATGTTAGCTCCCCCATTGCACTCATTTGAAACTCACTTTTCATTAGGGTCTCAAATTCTCTGCACCAAGCTTCCTTTGTGGAACCAAAAATGATATCATCCACATAAACTTGGACAAGAATTATGTCTCTTGAATTCTTTTTGATGAAGAGAGTTTTAACAATTGCTCCTCTTCTACAACCATGCTTCAATAGGAAAGTTGACAATCTTGCATACCAAGCTCTGGGTGCTTGATGAAGTCAATAAAGTGCTTTCACTACCTTGTATACTGTAGGATACTTATAACCTTAAACACGTATGGTTCTTGTTATATGGTTCAATTTAAGAAAGAAAATGAGGAGATTAGTAGAAAGTTTTAGAAAGAGAAAGAAAGAGAGAATTGGGAACTTAGAGAGAGAAAGGAAAGATGAGAATATTAGATTAAGTGAAGTTCCAACCCTCTCCCTTGGGGGGAGGGGTATTTATACAAAGAAAAGAAAACTCCCACACCCGGGCTGTGGATCAGGCATACAGTGGGTAAAGACCCGTCCTTCTTCCACGATGTTACTTAAACTAATTCTAACTAAACAATAAACTAACTACGAGCTATCTTAATGCTATTACAACATTTAGGTGATCGAGTCTTTTATAGGAATATTTGTATTCCTAACAATCTCCCCCTAAGCGAGGTCACCTTTGGAAATTAAGCTCTTTGATCTTCAAGCATTCTTTAGACATTGTAGCTCGTAGTTTTTGATTCTTCACTTTGGGCTCACTTTGTACATCAAGCAATGAACTTGTGATTTGAGTTCCTTTGAGATGTGTGATCTTTGATCTTCTTTGAGATCATCAGCCACCGTAAATCTCCAAGCTCATTCTTAGTCGTATTACCTTCGTGTGATGTAGTGACATTAGACCGTCATGCTCACACCCTTATGTATTAGGAGACTTTTCATCATAGTTGCGGAAATGTTGTTGGTAGTCTCTTTAACTTTCATGATCATCATTGACAGCGCGTAGGATGTGTAAGCATGAGGTATGGATTGACCCGATTCAGCTGGAAATAAGAACCATCAACGCCATCTTTATATGTGTCCCTGAAATAAAATAGTTAGCAATAAAGATAGAGAACGAATATGGCTTTGTCATTCGTTCTGCGAGGACAGACTACCCTCCGGTTTTGTGAAAACCGACCTGCGATCAGGAAGAGTCTCTGTTAAAGAAGACTCTCCTTGACAGGAATTTCCAGCTTGTAGTAATGAGTCTTCCAAAGAATCCACTTAGGAATTTTCATACTAAGCATGTTCTCATACTGGAACGTCTTAAAGCAGATAGCACGATAGAGTGAATCGGTGAATTTATATTCACGGATTGATGAGAAATAGATTTGTAGAAATCACTCGCATGTCACTGAATAAACATTTTTGAGACATGACGAGAGTTTTATACATTGAATCACATTTCCATGAAAAATACTTTTGTTTGAAAGATTTTACACAATCAATGTACTCGAAAATTGGTTTGTGAGCACACTGAAAGGTTTTTGCAAAATTATCCGTCAATCCATATCCTGGAACAAGTTTGATTCAATGTTGAATCGCACCATCATTGCTTTCCAGTCGTCACTTGATCATTGATCCAAGATGGATCTCAAATGTTACCTACTAGGAGCTTGAGTGATGTTCGCTCTAGAAGGATTTCCATCTTCATTGTGAATATTATCATATCACTCGGATGTTCTGGCAATACCACAAGGATAATGCGTAGGACCATAAATATTTTATCGTATTTTCCACATTGTGTGAAACAATAAGCATATTTGGAAGTGTGTCCTATTGAGATTTATGGATGATCTCATGGCTCTAGACTCAATAGTGCGTTTTGATCCGCTCTTGGAGACTGGGGAGGCGTCTCCTGTTTAGGTATCAACATAGCTCGCAATGAGAGGTCGATACATTGCACAGGGTTCCCCGTGAGAATGAAACAAGCTCTTTTAAGAGAACTTGAGTGGTTGGGAAGTTTAGTGCAGTGGGTCACTGGGTCCATGACGTCTTGTCTTCAATACCAGTGTTACCTTAGTAACCACTAGTAGCATATGAAGTTGAACCCGGTTACTGCCCTAAGGTTGAATATTTGGAGGGCTATTTCTTTTCACCCTTTTCACATTTCATTTATTTTTCATTCTTCAACCCCTTCAGTGCTTACCGAGACTTCATCACTAGAACCTTGTTGGGTTTGTTCCAGTCCTAGCTCTATCTCAATCCGCACTCTTCCATTTCTAACTTTTCTCCTTTTTACAATCATTCCTAAGGACTTCTAATCTATCTATGGATTGTCCCTGGGAAGATCCTTCCAGTTCTGGTGGATCATGGGAACTCATACGTAACCTTAACCATCCTTATAACTGCATGCATAAAGATAAATGGTCGGTCTTTGGTATTACTTCCACAAACGCCTTTTGCTCCCCCTCAATATGTGCATCGATATTCGAAAGAGTTTAGCACATATGTGGGAGCCTATTATTGAGTCCAAAAGATCACTTTTGATTATCAGATTTCATATTTAAATCACATTCTCTCCCTCGATCAAAAATTTCAAATCTTTTGAGATTTTGGATCTCAATTGATTTAAATAAGTTAGGAAACGTTTGGGAGAGAAATACGGTCAGTTTTAATATTTTCTGATAAGAGGAACCTTTTTCTTGCTCCCCCTCAATCTGTGAGGGAGGTTGTTATGTGTCAGATTTGATGAGTTTACAAAAGATTTGAAGTTTTAACAAAAACCCTTTGAAAATTTCTCATTCTGAAACATAACCATCACAAAGTGTATTGTTGCAAAGTTTTTGTACAAAGTGTGGAGAGTTTTGATGATACATAAAATTTTGAGAAATCACTCTCCCCCTCAATCAATGATGGATTTTAAAGCTTAAATAAGTGATCTCATTGATTGAGTGAAATTTTTTATCAAAAGTTGAGTTCAAATTGATTTCCAAACAAAATCTCATGGTACCACCAAGTTTTGCACACATACTTTCCGGAAAAATCATAGAGGGGAAAGTATTGGCGATAAAAAGAAGATTTCTCTTCTTTATCAAGAAATAATGCACTGAAGCGTACATTAGATCGAGGATACATGGATATAAAGTAATCCATGCCCAGGTGAACTTCACCCGGTAAAAGGAACAAACGTCTTTTTGGCGACGTGTTTTCCCCATTTTGAAAAACGGGTTGCTATCTGAAGTAATAGCAAGCCATAATTTTGAAGTCCGGGTTACAGCCTGCAATGACTGTACACAATAATTTTAAGAATGTTTTGAGAAACGACATGTTTTAGAAAAACATTATTTGAAATTAAAAAAAAAAAAAAAAAAAAAAAAAAAAAAAAAAACTCTTGCTCAAGCATATGTATATTTCCGTGTCATTATTGAATGACATTTCTAGAAATGTACATAATATTGATTACACAAGAGACATGTCGTGAGAGGAATATTTTTGGATTTTTTGTAGTTTTTCAGATTTTTATGGTTTTTATAGGTTTTTTGATTATATATTTTCATTTATTTACAATTTAGTATAATATATGTACAAAGGATACTAATCAGTTTAAGAAGATGTTGACATGAGTACCAAAATGATAGTATCGTTCAGCTCGTTGTAGAAATCAATAGTCAGCATCTCTTAAAATTTCAACACCAAAGCTTTCGAGGCTCCTGAATAATCGTCTGAAGTGGTAGATGCCATGATATAATCTTAAACGGGATTTTACAACTCTTGTGACTTAAACCGAGAGATCGATTCTTTCCCGGGATTTTACTAAAGGCAACAAAAGAAACTGAAAGATGTAATATGTGAGTTAGACTTAGAGAGAGATCTTGGATAAGTGACAATTAGCATTAAGTGTCAAGTCGCGACAACTCAAGTTACATTAGATCCGATCGTAATAAGTCAAGTCATAAAGATTAACTCACAACGTCAAATTACAATCAGACTAATCAAAACGACTTAAGTCACAACAATTCACCAAACACAAGTAGTTAACACATCACTAGAATCTCACAACTGAGTTAATCGCTAGACACCACCAAATCACTGAGTTTTAGCCTCCTCAATGTGAAGCTTTGGTAGCTTCCCCCCAAATTGACATTCATCTTCATGAGACCACTTCCCCAAGTAGTTGAAGTGATGCAAAAAGTCTCATTGTATGACGCTCAAAGTCCCAAAGAAAATGATAGCACCGAAGTGACAAGGTGAACCATGGATCATCTCTGCGGTTATCAATCCTGGAATGTATGATGAAGCCCGATCACATGACCCTGTTGTGCGTCCCCATTGTACACATTACTTTGAGGTTTAGAGTAGTTGTCTATTAGGGGGAATAAGATATCAACATCTTCATTAAACTAAATGCTTTCCAGTTATCTTACACATACCACCTCAATCCATATTGTACGCATGTATCCAACACAAGAAGAAACGATGATACCAAAGTAACAGGTTGAAGCACTTATCATCTCTACGGATATCACCTCCGGAATATATGATTAAGCCCGATCACGTGAACCTGTTTTGCGTCCTTGATGTACACAAATCTCTCCCCTGATGTTTGCGATCTCATCAGAATCATCATACCATTGTGTACATGAAGCATTAACCCGAAGCAATTTACCATAAATCATATCAGCTCATATGAAGATGTCGATAAGCAATATCATATCACATTCCACATGTCCTTCTCATATTTCTTCCCACTGAAAGCTGAAGTAATTCACACCACAAGTATCGAGAGACCACTTCCCCCACGTAGTTGGAATGATACACCAAATGCTGCGAGTTAAGACACAGAGTTTCTCTACGGTTATGACATATGTCTTCCCGAGATAACTTCAATTAAGAAGAAGTATTATGTTCATCACGTGTACTCGTTATGCATTCAGATGTATGTCTCCTTCCCCCTTGCTGGTTTTGATACATCAGAATCAGCAACAACTTTTACGCACATCTACTTGAAATATTGAGAGAATAACAACATTAGGTAAGATCTAACATGTGAGAATCAACTGCTACAGAAACATTCTCTAATTGGGTTATTACTCCCTCCCAATTAGTGATCCCATTAATTAGCTTGCTCCCTCCTGAACTGACGACCCGTTTGATATAACCTTGATGCTTGTTGAAGAAGTATCTCTCAATTCTGCCCAAATTGTCTTCAGTCTTTTAACATGTCATCCACAATGTTAGATGGATCATAGACTGATAACCTGTAGCTTCTTCATGGGTCTGTTTGGGGAACATCATGTCGACATTTTCAACTCACTTAGACTGCTTCCAGTTCTTCAATAAAAGCTCCAATGTACACAATTCTCCCTCCATGATGATCATGATCTCTCGGAATCATCATAACTATGTGTACATAAATATATCAACTGGAAGCAATATACAAATCAATACCCCATGAGTAGATGTCGATGACAATTCTCTTCAACAATTCACTGTAGATCAACCCCTAAGTGAACCTCTTTTCACTTCCACTGGCTAATAGTAAATGACCACGTATGGAGAAAACCATATATACCAAACTTGAAACTAAAGTAGAGTTCCCCGTTCTTGTGACTTAAGCTTGCACTAATGTTGGAAGAACGGTGTAGATAATTTATGCTCCAAGCAAATCTCTAAGTACTCACTACCCAACCAAAGCATGAGACATTACCACCTCTTGCGATTATCCACAACGACATAGGCGTGTGACACTGAGTGCTACATCATAACTCCTTTAAGTGATAGTTAACCAGGTCTTCAACCATCCACCTCGACTGCTGGTAACTAGATAAACCAAGTCTTCAACTTAAATCTCAAGCACGAGCAAGGTATCGTTGAAAGTCATTCATCCAACCAACCCCGACTTCAAGATAAACTAAAATCACGCCTTTGTGAAAGTCAACTTCAATCTCAAATACGTGATACCCAATCAACTCTGTAGTCACAATTAGTCATCCTTAGTTAGTGGAACATTAGGTGTTGGAGGAGAGGAGAGTCATTTCAAGCATCAATCAACATGTATTTTATTCACACTTCTCCCTCTCAAATATTGCATATGAGGATGCGATTTTTGATTGAACAAGTGAATAGAAATACATGTAGTTTATTCACACTTCTCCCCCTCGAAAATTGCATAAGAGGTTGATCCACTGTTCACACTTCTCCCCCTCAAAAGTTGCATTTGAAGATGCCATTTTTGATCGAGTGAATAATAACAAATACAATCTGATGAAGGTAATCCACTTGATGACTGAATAAGCGTGGAACAAATATGAAGTTTGTTGATGAGAATGGTCAGAAGCAAGAACATTTCACTTCTTCAAAAGATAAAGCGAACTCAAGCGTACACTTTCCTTTTCTTTGATGAACGGGGCCTGAAGTGTTGTCAGCAAATGCCATAATGATGAAGTTGAGGACCGAGGCTTGAACTGATGTGTTCAAACGTCATAGTCTTTGAAGAAAGAGGCCCAAACTGATGTGAACAGACGTCATAATCATGTGCATCAAAGTTGAGCTTCATTAACCCCTGATTGATGAGATATCACTCTTTTCGGCCGCCAAACTCCGAGTCTTTCCTTATTAGGATTGAACGATGTACCTGCACTTAATTAAAGACCACCTGCACTGACATTGAGAGTTTGTTTGCATTTATATGGGTTAGTGAAATTAACATCTATACCATTTGGGGTTCCACTTTCAACCTTGGTTTTGCAATCAGTGGACATCTTTCTCATAGGTATTCATCTAAGACCAACAATCTTAAAAATTTTACCCATCGGTATCCACCTGAGGCAAGTTCTAGGAGTGTTTGGTTTCTCATGTAAAGTGGAAGTCTTGTTTGAGAAGACCTTTGTCCTAAATCAATCTACCTGCTAGGTTTCTGAGTATAGTTCATTGATTCAATGGGCTTGTTGTAGTTTCTAGTCTTAGATGGTTGAACTTTAGCATGAGCATTAACTTCCTTCGGGAATTTTGTAGCACAAGTATCATGATTTTCCTTAAAAACACATTCAAATAAGTTGAGCACACAAAGTGTTTAGATTCAGAAAAAGATCTAGGCTTCTTAGAGTGATCTGCTACGGGAATCGCCTTAATCGACACGCAACTACTCTTAGAAACAGGAAGATTCCTAGTCTTGTCATGTGTGTTCTTCTTAGTATCCTCTAGGTTATGATTATGAACATTGTTTTTATGTCGAACATGATCCTTTGTTGTCACAAATGACACGCGCTTTGGACTATTCTTAGAGGCACTAGAAGCACAAATATGATGTGGTTTTGCAACAACACATTCCTTTTCCTTAGGTTTAGACTGTGAAGTGACTGGTTTTGACAAAACTTGTTTCTCATCAACTTGGGAGGTAAACCGCAATTTTGAAAATTTTGGGCGTTCAGATCTAAACGCAGTCGGTTGCCTAACAACACTTTGTTTCCAAAGAGGTTGTGAAAGTGGTTTTCCTAAGATTGATGGTTTTGCAAACTTAGTGTTCACACTGTTTCGTGTTAATTTTCTTAAGTCATTTCTTAATGCCACAATTGCAAAACCCTTTTCCTGAACTTGAGCTTTGAGTTCATCATTTTTAGCAATCAAAGAGGTTGTCTGCTCTACAGTCTTAGTTTTTGTTACTTTGATTTAGTCACATAGGTCTTTACACTGAACTTTCAAAGTCTCATTTTCCATAAGCAATTTAGCCACATTACATTCCAATTCAATAATTTTTGTTTCCATTGCATTAGTGTCATGTTTAACTTTGGCTTCATTACTTTTCTCATGCATGTTGATTCGAGTTTTCAAATTATTGATCCTTAAGTTTTTGTCTTGTAGCTGAGATTTCAAATCATTTATTTCAAAAAATTCACGAAATTCAGGGAATTCCGTATTCTTACATGGTTTGTTTATCTGAAGACTTTATTCCTTTTGTTGAATTGATATTTCAAGTGAAATACAATGTTTCTCAAGTTGTAAAAATCCTTTTGAATGTTCATGAAAAACATGTTTATCAACCATATCAATAGATTTGAAAGGCTCGGCCGTAAACAAAGAACTTGAAGCATCACTATGTTCAGCATCCTGATCACTTTCTCCCCCTTTATGACTCATATTTGTTGACTTAGAAATGGTATTGCTATCAGTCTTTTCCAACAAATTTGTGTCATAAGTGGGCTTCATTTGATTAGTATGCTGCTGTTCATTAGAGAGCACATGATGTTTATCAGTTAAAGGTACCTCAGCACATGACACTTGTTCTTTTACTGGTCTGAAATCAGTATCCATATCATGTGTAACAGTAGTCATTGTATTGCTGGTGGTGTCACGCTTATCAGTCTCAGATCCTTTGCATATCGTGATAACTGACCCAACATCCGATGCTTTACCCGAATCACCAATACCATCACATGATTGTACCCGATGTGCCTTCACTTGGTCTTCATACTCCAGTTTGTGCTTTGTCCTTTCCTCGATGTACCACTTAACCTTATCCATGTGTTGGAGTAAAATGTCTCTGAATGTGTCAACATCAATTTCTGTGTGGTCAGCAAAACACTTCATAGTCATCTGACTTTCATAGTCATATATCATAGCGGATTTTGAATCTATGAACCTTTGCAGTTGTTTGTTGAGCACACAAAGGGCAGTCACGGGTCCAATATTGGAATATTCTTCTTGGCCCAGTTGTTGTCGTAATTGATCTAAATTAAGAATCATTGTGTCTGTGAAAGTCTGAACATCTTGACCGAAGAGAGTTGTAAATGCACGTTCGAATCCCCTTTTGAATCCATTTCCCTCTAAAAGTACCGAGAGGTGTGAATGAAGTTGTCCAAAGCATTCAATGCAGAAATCCTTTGCATTATCAAGCAATTTAAGTGGCTGAAGAGATTCTTTCTCATGAGAATTCAAGCACGATGATTCCATTACAGCGCTATGAGACTCAAACACGTTTACATGTTGTATAGGGTTAGAAATCTTATGAACATCGTACATGTCGTACAATTTGAGTATTTCAGATATGACGGGATCTAAAGAGTTTGACATGTTATGGACGTGCACGGGATTTTACACTTCTATGACTTAAACCGAGAAATAGATTCTTTTGCGGGATTTTACAAATTCAAGAAGAAACCGTGAAACACCAAAGAATTGATTTGGTTTGGTTGAAGTGAGTTTGAGAGGTGAAGTAGACAGGTCACAATGAACTTCAGACTATGTTCGTGTGTTGAAATCCGAATAATCCCATAGTTATATCCAATCAACCTGAAAGTATTACTCAAACTCGGATTCTTTGATGCTCAATCAAACCGTTGATCCAAAAGTTATACCCAAAATAATTACCAAATCAAGACCAAGTAATACCAAAATTGTCACAAAATTTGTTCCTTTGAATTAACAGCCGAAAGAAATAAAATCGTCACATGTGGGAGTTATCTGCCCATGAACAAATTAAGTTACACAACTCCAACAATACAAAGACTATCTCAGCCCAATTACACTCAATAAAACACGCAGCCCAAATCCAATATAATCAAACGCCCAAAATGTGCAGATATTCCTTGAGCTCAAAACCAAATCCACGAGTCCAACACAACTAACCCTAAAAATTCAGACTATATAAACACCTTAATCACACTTAATCCCTAATATTACTCTCACTATGATCCAACAACCAGACTCCTACACACGCAGCTTTACTTAATCTTAGAAAACTAACAACAAAATCTCCTTTGCTTCATGTGATAATCGAATACCAAATGATAACAATCCCTTCCTTACAGCTGGATTCATCATCAAGATTTCATAGAAGTCATAGGTAAGTGAGCCTTTTGTTTAAGCTTTGTCTTTGAAAGGGATCAGTGATGTTGAATGCTCAAACAAAAACTTAAGATGTTTCAAAGATTGAAATAAAAGTTGAGCTCAACTGAGATTACTTGTTTACTTTCTTTTGTGCCTTTTCGATTTTAGTCTTAACCGAAACAAAGAAGGATGAAGCCGATTGGGTATTGTACTTTCTTTAAACTTTCGGATATAAAAAGGAGTTAATCTTCTAAATCGATCTATGATGAGATGTGTTAATATCTTTTAAAGATTGTACTAATCAATAACACACAAACTGAGATCGAGTTTTTGCCCTTGTTACTGTTAACCGAACATAAGGAAAGATGAAAACTTATGCTTTCGGATATACACAGAAGCTTAGACTTCAAAGCGGATCGATGATGGTTGTCCTTCACTCTTGTAGAATCTGAAACGGTTTATGAATATGAGTGGGAAACTGAGATGCATTCACTTGTTTGTATCTTTGACTGAGTTAGAACATAGATATTTGTTTGGTAATGGTCTCGACCCTTTTTGCTTTCCTTTTCATTTAAGTTTCAATCATGTTCGAGAAATGGGTTAGGATTAGATTGTTGTTCACTTCTTGTTATCACTTCTTCTTGATATTCTTGTTTCCCGATAACCGCTAAAATTGAAACAGAGGTAATCGCTAACCCAGCTGAAATTTGGCCAGCGTTTAGTTTAGATAGAGCACAATAAAAGATAATCGCTACTCAAAAAAATAACCACTACTTCAATCTAAAAAGAAAGAAAGTAACCGCTACTTTTATACTGGAGATAAATGCTACAAATTAAAAAATCAACGCTAACTATATAAGAACAAAGTTGTCTCTATCTATAAATTTTTTCTTTTTCCCGATTTGTGAATAATACCAAAAGACAGTACTATGTCCTTGCTAAGCTCAACAAAAAAATTAATCGCTATGAAGAATGTGCCCTAGAGAGCCCACGAATTTGACCCAAACATACAATAGCCACTTGAAATAATCAAGCCAAGAACCAAGCAAAGTATATCTAACACTCCTTAATATAAAAGAACCAAGTAATGTCACAAAACAAATCAAAAACAAGATCAACCCAATATGTTAAAACAACAACCATTCGAACCAAAAAAAACTAGAACCAAACTAAAAATCTAAAAATAAACAATCCCAAGGTGAAACCATGGCTCTTGATACCAATTGTAGGATACTTATAACCTTAAACACATATGGTTCTTGTTATATGGTTCGATTTAAGAAAGAAAATGAGGAGATTAGTAGAAAGTTTTAGAAAGAGAAAGAAAGAGAGAACTGGGAACTTAGAGAGAGAAAGGAAAGATGAGAATATTAGATTAAGTGAAGTTCCAACCCTCTCCCTTGGGGGGAGAGGGGTATTTATACAAAGAAAAGAAAACGCCCACACCCGGGCTGTGGATCAGGCATTCAATGGGTAAAGACCCGTCCCTCTTCCATGATGTTACTTAAACTAATTCTAACTAAATAATAAATCAACTACGAGCTATCTTAGTGCTATTACAACATTTAGGTGACCGAGTCTTTTATAGGAATATTTGTATTCCTAACATATACCTTCTTTGGATTCTATGGATCTTCAAAACCTTTGGGTTGAGTAACATATACTTCCTCTTCAATCTTGCCATAGAGAAAGACACTCTTCACATCCATTTGATAAACCACAAAACCCATGTATGAAAAGGCCAGAAATAGCCTAATGGCCTCAACCCTCACTACAGGTGCAAATACTTCATCATAATCAATCCCTTCTTCTTGTCTAAAACCCTGAGCAACCAACCTTTCCTTGTTTCTGACCACAATACCCCTAGCATCCCTCTTGCATTTTAGAATCCACTTGGTCCCAATAGCAATCTTTCCTGCAGGCAGATCAACAAGTACCTATACATCTTGATTCTTGAACTATTGCATTTCTTCCTGCGTAACCTCTACCCAACTAGGATCACTCAAGGCTTGTGCAATACTGGTTGGTTCAACTTGAGATAGGAAACAAGCAAACAAACAGTGTTGTTGATCTGTATGATTGTCCCTCTTCTGATTAGTGACATAAGTGATGAAAGCACATTGACCAAATTTTGTCTTTTTCACTGCATTCCTTGTTTGAACCATGGCATTAAGATCACCAAGTATATTGGTTTGAGGATGAATGGTATTTATCCTCTTAGTGGGATTAGGGTTAACTTCAACAGAAATTTCAAGATTGAGCAAAATCATCATCAAAAGAAGCAGATTGGAAAATGTCAGCACTTTGTATATGATTGCCAAGGTTTGAGGGGCTGGGACACCTTGTAAAAGGTTCATCTAAGCTTGTGGATGGAACAGTAGAAACAGGTACAACAGCAGAAGTGCCATTAGAAGAATTGGCATCAGCAGCAACAACAGGAGACACATCAGCAGAAACAAAACCACGATCAGCAGAATGCATGTTCCTGCTATTGTCAAGAGCAACTTGTCTTAGTAATGCCTCAGTGTCTTTAGCAAACTCAAGACCAAGCCTCTCAGCTTCTTTATTTGTTGCATGTTCTTGCTTTTTATGCCTAGCAAGATCTTCAGCATACGTTGAGCCATCCACATCAGAAGCAACATTGTCATCAGAGGCTACTTTGTCATCAGAACCTGCAATATGAGTAGGAAGAGAAGAAACAAGAATAGTAGGTTCATCACACTCTGAGTCATAGTCTGAGTCATCATCCAGGATACCTGCATTGTTAGTTGGTGATTCTTGTGTACGTGCAGATTGGTTAGATTTGAATCTAGCATAACCCAAATGATCTGTTAAGTAATCAAGGTCAAAATACCAATCATGACCTTTACCCTAAGCATTAACCTTGTCTTCAAAAAATCTCAGGTTAAGAGTCTCCTCAATCTTCTTAGCAGACAAATTGTATACCCTGTAAGCCTTACTATGAGCTGAATATCCAGCTATATAACCCTCATCAGCCTTCCCTTCAAACTTTCCTAGATGATCAATTGTATTGAAAATGGTCACTTGACATCCAAAAGGCTTGAAGTAGATAATGGTAGGAATCTTCCCAGTCAAAAGTTTATAGGGTGTCTTATTGTGTGGTCTTGTAATTGAAACCCTATTCAGAACATAGCATGCAGTGCCTACTACTTCAGTCCAAAACATAGTGGGAAGTTTAGAGTCAGCAAGCATAGATCTTGCAGCCTCTATCAGGGTTCTGTTCTTTCTTTCAGCAACCCCATTTTGTTGTGGAGTTCTGGCGTTACTGTAGTCCCTTTTTATACCCTTAGACCCACATAGTTCAATTAGATTAGCATTTTTGAACTCTGTTCCATTATCACACCTGATACTTTTAACCTTTTTGTTCAATTGGTTTTCAATCAGGGCTATAAATTCTTTAAGAGTTTGAAAAGTTTGATCTTTAGTGCTCAGAAAGAATACCCAACTAAACCTACTGTAGTCATCAGTGGTCACCAGGCAGAAGTACGTATGGTCAATACTTCTGATGGAGGTTGGACCAAATAGATCTATATGCAGCAACTGAAGAGGTTCTGAAATAGTGTTCACAGTAGTAATGGCTTTGTATGAAGCCTTGTGTTGCTTCCCTTTATTTCAGGCTACATAATTGTGTTCATTTGTGAAGGTCTTGGGAGGAAGTCCATAGACCAGTCCATGTTTAGCAAGTCTGTTGATGGTTTTGTAGTTCACATGTGCCATCCTTCTATGCCACATGGTAGACACATTCAAGGATGCTTTGGCCACCAAGCATGCTAGATCACCATCAGGTTTTACATCATTCAAGTTGAATGTGAAGAGATTGTGATTCCTTGGAACTCTTAGCAATACAAGACTCTCATCAGGTAATTTGAAGTCTTTTGAGAGAATAAGACAGCCCTCCTCAGTGAATAGAACAATAATTTTTTTGTCACAGATTTGTGAAGCAGAGAACAAATTGAAGTTTTGTAGCTCCTTCATATAGTAAACATTTTCAAAATCCACCTTTGGAGTTCTGATGGTTCCTTTTCCAGTGATCCTCCCTACTCCTCCTCCAAATGTCACTGTGCCTCCATTAATAGGCACAAAATCATGCAACTTCTATTGATTCCCAGACATGCTTCTAGAGCAACCACTATCAACAATACCTAAATCTTTACTTTTAAGAGGATGTTCCTACAACAACAAAATATACAACAACATGAGTTACCAAAGTGAGACTTAAGTCGTAAATGATTTGAGCCCGCCTTGTGGATCATTAGAATGAAGCCATGAAGATGAATATGATTCACCATTGTTCTTGGACCCCCTGTGTGTAAATGGCTTGTTATGTCTCCAAGAACAATCTGCTGAGGGCTTAACTGCAGAATCCCAGTATGCCCCTCCCATATAACTTGGGTCATAGAAACTAGGCCAAAAACCATTCTCATAATAAGTATTAAAATGCCTAAAAGAAGGTCTAGCAACATTTCTTTTCCAGCTAGTTGGAAAAGTCCTATCAGCAGAAACAGATCTACTAGCAGGGACAGAGCTACCAGCAGGAACAGACCTACCAGCAGGAACAGACCTACTAGTAGGAACTGATGTGGTTCTGCTGGTGGTGTGGGTTGCCTGTGGAACATATGAAGGTCTGGCATGCACATTGTTCCACTTTGGTATAGGTCTATTATGGTCAGCAGAAACATCCATCCTTCTTTCATAAAAATCACAATCCTTAATCAAATGCAATTTACTACCAAAAACAAAACATTTATTCTATCTAGAAGATTTATTCACACCAAAAGATGTCTTATCACACACAAAATTATTCAAACAAACACTAGAAACAGAATTTTTTTTTGTAATGACTGAAAAGAAATGTTTTTCAAAGAAGTAAATGATAAGTCTTCAAGGGAAGCTGTCTTTGAAGGAACTTCATCAGCATCAACTCTAGAAAAATCATCAGACTTGCAAGAACACTTGTGTGTGTGATTAGGTGACTCTGACTTGACACTGGAATTACAACTGGCATAGCTAGAGGTAGTGGTCTCTTTGGTCTTGTCACTGAAAGAACAAGATATAAATTCATTAAAATTATTGCTAGAGACACTGCTAGAGTCAGGGGAGTCAGGAGTCCAAGTGCCAGTTTTCAATTGTGATTCAACTAAGTCCAAATGGTCTGAGGTGGGCATAAAGGTTCCTTTGATGGTGGGAGAGACAATGTGCATCTCTCCTTCTTTAACATACTTCACAGGAGTTTGAAATTGCAGAGGTGGTTCAGGGTCTAAAACACATGGTTCACTAAGGTCAAATACTTCATCTGGCCCTATAAGGTGTCCATATCCTAAGGCTCTCTTAGTCCTAGTGGATTGGGAACTATTAATTAATTTCTCAAGGTGCTTAGATCCCTATTGCCACTTCATACGACTTGAAACTTTCTCATCAAACTTAACCTTCAACTCTTATAGTTCTAAGTCAACTTTAGCCCTTTCTTTTTCTGAAAACTTTAACTCATTACTAGTAATCTCTAGATCTCTTTTTAACACTCTAATTTTCTCATCATAAGCCAATTGATTCTGTTGAAACCAAACCTTTTGTTGCTCTAGTGTTCTAACTGCTTCCTTATAGGCTTGAGCCTGAATGTAACACTCTTTATATTTTGGTTCCATATCATCATAGGCTTCTTTAAGTGCATCATATTTAATATTACAACCAAAAACACAATCAGATACCTGAAGAGAGATGCCCATGAAGGCAAATTCTTCATCACAACTAACAAGGCAAGAAAATTGCTGAGAAGCACTGCTTTCAGCATCTTGAGTATCATGCTCCTTCCAATCAATGCAAGCATCCACAGCAGTCACCAAGGCCTTTGAATTTCCAGCTTCCAACTCCTTCTGCTTGTAGGCTGAATACCTTGTGTTGTCTTCAGTCTTCTTAGCAGTACACTCTCTTGAAAAATGGCCTATCTCTCCACATGAGTAGCACTTAACCTTTCTCCTGTCAAACCTAGCTGGATCCCTTCCTCTGAGATTGAGCGTCCTGACAGCTTTCTTCTCAAACCTTCTGACTTTAAGGGTAAGCATGGCCATCTGCCACTTCAAATCCATCTCTTCCATATCCAGCATGTCAACTTGCTCACAATCTTCATAGGCCAGTTGCTGCTGTTGGTCATACTCAGCAACAAACGAATGAAGTACCTCCTCAACCACATTACCAGACTGTGGATGACTCTTTGGACCAGGAGAAGTGTAAGAGATTGTGGAGGAAGATCCTAAACTTGGAGCATATGTCATCTTGTTGGAACTGGTGCTGACAAAGGCTGAGTTTGTAGGAGTTGTTGAATAAGTCGAATGCCCCTTGATATCAAGCTTAAGGCTTATGAGCTTTGTATACAAATCATCAAAAGAGAGATAGTCCAGTCCACCTTTGGTTTTCAATGAGATACTGACTTGGGACCAAGAAGGAGGTAATGCTCTTAGAAACTTGGAATTACACTCCTCATTGTCAGGCCTAGCTTTTAGTTGGTTCAACTGACTCAAAATCTTTTAGAATCTGTCATACCCCTTGTGTACACCTTCTTCCTCTGAGATCTTGAATTCCTGAAACTCTTGCCTGAGCATAGACTTTCTCATTCTCTTTGACTCTTCATTCCCCCCAAACCTTGCTTTGATTGCCAACCAGATGTCTTTGGCATCATCCAAATAGTGGAAATCACTCATGTGATCATCTGGGATGGCTTGAAGCAAGATGGTTCTTTCCTTGTTCTCTCTCTCTGCACAGCAAGCACTTCCTCAGCAGTAGAAGGAGGATAGATGGTGATCTTACCATCTTGGTCTTTCCCAGTCTTTTTCAAACTATTGCCTTTTAGGATAACATTCCAGAGATTAAAATCACTATTAGTTATCCAATTATGCATCTTCATTGCCCATATCTCATATTTGTCCTTCTTGAGATATGGGAACGTGGCATTACTGCTGCTGGTAAGAGCCAGCTGCTGAAGTTATTGTGTTAGAGTGTTGTTGGTTTGCGTAACATCTGATGTTTCTGAATCACCCATGATTTGAATGAAAAGGTGTTGAAAAGAAGTTATTGTAGGATCAAGATAGTTTAAGCTCTTCTAGGATTAGTAATGTTAATAAGCACAGCGGAATAAGAACAAGAACATTACTAATAAGGTTTTCTTTATTGAATATAAAAACTACTACTACTACTACTACCACCACCACCACCACCACCACTCCTACTGCTGCTACTGTTGCTACTACTGCTACTACTACTGCTGCTACTGCTACTGCTACTGCTACTGCTACTGCTACTGCTACTGTTACTGCTAATGC
Organism: Artemisia argyi; assembly: GCA_030686995.1. Lineage (NCBI taxonomy): Eukaryota > Viridiplantae > Streptophyta > Magnoliopsida > Asterales > Asteraceae > Artemisia > Artemisia argyi. Next base: position 105,647,762 of record CM060680.1, read on the forward strand.
TACTGCTTCTGCTACTGCTACTGCTACTACTGTTGCTGCTACTGCTGCAACTGCTGCTGCTACTGCTGCTGCTACTGCTACTGCTACTGCTACTGCTACTACTACTGCTACTGCTACTGCTACTGCTACTGCTACTACTACTGCTGCTGTTGCTGCTACTGCTACTTCTGCTACTGCTACTGTTACTGCTACTGCTACTACTACTACTGGTACTGCTACTGGTATTGCTACTACTACAGCTACTGCTACTGCTACTACTACTGCTACTGCTGCTACTGCTACTCCTACTACTGCTCCTGCTCCTGCTACTGCTACTGCTACTGCTACTGCTACTGCTACTGCTACTGCTACTGCTATTGCTACTGCTACTGCTACTACTGCTACTACTGCTACTACTGCTACTGCTACTGCTACTGCTACTGCTACTGCTACTGCTACTGCTACTGCTACTGCTACTGCTACTGCGACTACGGGTATGTTTGGCGACAAGTAGCAGTAGCAGTAAGCAGTAAGCAGTAGCTGTTTGTTTAAAAAATGTGTTTGGTAACGTAGTAGTAGCTGTAATTATAAAGAGTAAAATTACGAAAAAGGACATATACAAATTAAAACAAAAATTATTGAACAAATAATAAAATTATTATTTCTAAGGTGCTCATTATTTTTACATTCTTGATATTACATAAACACCATGATACCCTAACTATAACTTATCTGCGACGTGCGTTCCATATTGATTTGGCAATATCATTACGAATTTTTTTCATCTTATTAGATGTTCCACTAGAAGTACCTTCATTATTTGTAACCGAGCCACGAACATCATGAAGTTCATCACATCCCATGTAATCTGGATGTTGTTCGAAAGTAGTAAACACCATATCTTCCTTGTCATTATTACGATTGTAGTTATGCAAAGCAAATGCGGCGATAATTATATCATGTTGAGTTTCCACACTATATTTAGGCATTCTCGTGAGTATTTTCCATCGTTTCTTCAAAATTCCAAATGATCTCTCAATAGCACTTCGTAGAGATGAATGAGAACGATTGAAAGACTCTTGCATGTTCTTAGGCGGCACATTTTCAAATTGCGATTTATGATATCTTGTCTTTGGATATGGAACCAAATATCCCTTTCTAAAAGGATATCCTTTATCAACTAAATAATATTTACCTGGTAAAACTTTAAAATAAGTCGCTTGCAATTTATCATGAAGTTTTGGTATAATAACAAATGTGTATAAAATTACCTTCCGGCGGGTTTGGAAAGTTCATAGCTCGATTGTTAATGGCATCGAGGAAAACACGTGTGTCATGTACTGAACCCTCCCATCCAACCGATATAAAGGTAAAACATAAATCAAAGTCACATACTGCCATCACATTGAAAGTAGGTATCCATTTCCTAACAATATAAGGCAGTTGCTCGGTCTCTGGGATGCATGCCTCAATATGAGTACCATCAATACAGCCAATGCAATCCTAAATAATTGTTTTTAAGAAAATATCAATATATAGTATTAGTAATAAAAATTTATATAACCTAAAAAGTAATTGAATACCTTGAAGTACGGCATATATCTTTTATCATTCATGATTTGATGTGGTGTTAATTGAAAGGTTGGATCCTTCGGTTTTATCATCTCACGGGCTAGACCATGAAAGCCTTTAGATCTACCAGTTATTGCCTCTAGAATTTCAAGAAATACTCTACTAATAGTTTCTCCTGAACATTGAAAGCGCTCACCAACATCCCTATTAGACACCCCTAATGCAAGTGTATACTGATGCGTGGGAATTGCACCAGGCTTTACCTCTCAAGGGATCTTGAGAAGCTTACAACCCCCACCAGGCAGTGTACCTAATCGTTGTAGTATAGTATAGTGACAAGTACCGGGGGATTGATCGTTCAGCTAGGAATAGTGTCGCTAGGATTAGAAAACCTAAATACTAGTTCTAAAGATGAGGGAAGATTATTTTTGTATTTTTATATTTTTTAGAAAGCAATTTAAAATCTCGGGTTTGAAGGATTTGGGGCGGAATTAGTTGCTATTCAACTAACCAAATACTAAGATGCAATCAAAATAAAATACTAAAAATAAAAATAAACTAATTTATACTAAAGTTGTAAGAAGTAATTGGAGAAAATTGTGTTTACTTAGATTTCATTACTCCCTAGACATCTTTTACACGTTAATTACTTGTTATAATTGCATGGATGACGGATCGTATTCCTTAATACCATTCATGGGGTGGCACACTTAACTCCCCAATTCTATGAGCTCTTATTTCCTCCTACACCATGCCCAGCACAACTATAGGGATTGTAAACAGTGGCTCATGCATTAAATACAACCAATAAAGACCTAGTGCGCGTCGGTTCATGTTTCTTAAGACGTTCAAGCATGTTACCAATTGGAGATCTGCCAGTTTTCTTAAGCCTAACATATAAATCATTCATCCAAGACAAGAATAAACAAGTAATCAACACATAATCAACATCTAGGTTTCATTAGATCTAAGCAAACACAAGATAGATCTAGCCTAGCATGATGGAATTAAGATAAGAACAAGATATAGACAACCAACACATAGACATATTGATTGAATTAGAAGAACACTTATCTTGATTAAACATGCAAGGTATCAAGGGGTTGGAACCCTTGAAAAACCTGTAAAGTTACACCAAAATCGTACTTAGGGTTTCTCCCAAAATTTCTCTCTTTTAAATGTGAAAAATTAGAAAACTATATATAGGAAAAGAGGTCTGACAGCGTCAAGACAAAGCTTGTGGCGCCGTCACCTCGCCGCCAAAACTAATCTCGGACTGTCTAGATCTACATTTGACGCCGTCAAGCATTAATCTTTTCCAGGCCGTCATGACTTTTTACTCTTGACGCCCTACCTTTATGACGCCGTCAAATCTCTTCTGGATCGTCATGGAATTTTGCTCTTGACGCTGTCAGGAAGTTACTCTTGACGCCGTCACCTACTGTTCCCAACAAGGAAAATTAAGACTTTGGCGTTTTCTTCACTTTTATGCTCCAAAAACGTCCGAATTGCTTCCTTTTCCAGATTTCACTCCCAAAGTACCTAAAATCACAAAAGGAACGATTTAGTGCGATATTTGATCAAATAAATTCGAATTCGGGCTTAAATGACCCCCTAAAAACGGATCATTTTTTGCCTCATCATATACACAAATATTCCTAACTTCTCGACAACCATCATTTTATCGCTAGACTTTAACCCGTAACTTGATTCCAGTTCCCCGCATAATTTTAAAAATACGTTTGGATGCATTCTAAAAGCATTAACAGAAGGGTTGCCATTTAATACTTCATTCATCCAAGCTTCTCCCGTTAGAGATGATGTCATGCATGGTTCCTTATGCATATATTTGTAATAGTACGCAGAAACTAGATCGCATGAGTACAACGAGTCCATAAGAAAATGTACACAACCATGTTTCCTTTTTCTATTTCTTCTTTCAGTATCCATTTCAACATCCATGTTGATTATGTTAACCTATACAAAACTGTATACATATGAGTAAAAATAAAACATTAATTATTAAATGTCATAGTTTGTTCAAATAAGTCATACACAAACATAAAAATTTCTCATATATATGGAGATCTACGATAACATCCGAATCCAAGTATAAAACGAGTTCATAATATTCAAATATAGCATTAACCATGTGAAAAACATAAACTATCCAAACGGAAAGAAACAGTAAAAAAAAAAAAAAAAAAAGCACGGTTTGAATATTATGAATTATTGGACACTTGAAAAAGAGAAATCTAGTTGCCTCGATCTAGCTTATGTTGCAACCATTTTAGCCTAGCACTATCGTCTCGCATATTCATAAACAATTCTCGTTTCACACCATCTTCAATCAAATCCATAGCAAGGTACAATAGAGGACTATCATTTGTCATCAATTTGCCATCTACCATGCTGTTAATGACAACCATACATCTAGCAACACTATAAGGATCATCTTTAGTAACACCGGAAACATCAGACTCCAGGATTTTAATAACACGATCTTGTTTTTCCTTTTGTTTAGCCATGTACTCCTTAAATAATTTTGATCCTGCTAATTCCCTCCCTTTTCGTTTCATCTCTACTGTTTTGGGTTTCATAGTCACATTGGTGGACTTGTTAGGTTGTCCAGAAATTCCAAATTGGCATGATGTTGGGACATCTTGTCCTACTTCTCTTATTAAACTTGGATAAAAATCATTCTCCTGAGCATCTAAATTCTCCTGAGCATCTAAATGCTCAGAATACTGTTCCCATACTTCAAACGCGTCGGCATTGTCATCAACATCTATAGCCACATTCTTAAGGTTAACATTAGGAACCTCACTTGATGTCTCTTTGACATAAGGAACCTCACTTGATGTCTCTTTGACCATACCGGGTGCTACAACCTTGGACCCACACGCAATTGATTCCCCAAATAGTTGTTCCCATGCTTCTTGTAATTCTTTAGATGGCGGTTTTGTCCTAAAAGCACTAACATCAGGGTTTTCCTACATAAATAAACTATAAATTAGTATATTTTATAATATTAAAGATTAGGTGCTTTAAAATTTAAATTTTAATGACAATAAATTATTACCTTAATTTTCATATCCCACCACGCTGCTGAAGAATTTAGTGCCCCGGTATTTGCATCCCAACCTAGACCGGTCTCTCCATGTTTTAATTTCTTCCAAAGTGTGTATTGTTTTCTCATAATATCAAACTTACTTTTTAATGCTTGTTTGCTATTGAATTTGTGGTTATGAATCTTTTCATACTCTGGCTGAAGTTGAATCCATAGAAATCCCTTACTTCGTCCATTGTTGTTTTGATATTCTATTAAGAAATTACACACACTCATAATGGATTGGTCTGTCCATTTTTCTCTTGCATTACTTGGGGCCATCTAATATCAAAACAAAAGATGTATATAAGGTATGTGTTATCAACAAACATTCTACCCACACACAATAATCAACGAGCTAAGCATAGATAACAACAAGAAGCATCATCAATTTACACCTTCATCATGAATTTACACCTTCATCAATATGACCAAAAATCTGTACAGCAACATGCATAAAGTCATAACTAGCTTATACAGTTACAAACACCGCTTGAACATATAATCCGACTAAGGTTTCATAGTCTTATTTTTTTTACCAATATGATTATACTCATATTTCATGCATGCAATCACAGCCAACCTTCCCAACCTATGATTATATACAACCTTAGTTATAGATCAGCACACCCTAACACCATCTATACACATACACGTATACAACTGTTATAGGCAAACATGTAAAAAGAGTATTATTTTGAATGCTTTACTAGAAGAGATGAGCAGTGTGATCTAATATACTGACAAGTCCATATAACCAAAATTCGACTATATGACAGTAAAAAAGTTTAAAAGGCAAGGGTTGCGACTATGTTCGCTCAACTGATAAGTGTGAAGACCAATACGACAACACTAGCAAGTTAATCATGTATGTATAGACCCATTCGACGTAACCCTTAACCCTTCTTAAGTTTATAAATCTAAATACAGGATATGAGTAGTTCGTAAGATTTTCGACTTGGATACTGATGAGTGTATAAATACTCATCATTTTTACCATTTCTGAGCTGCCAAAACATTCAAAAACACTTAATAATGAATCAAAATAGTAAAAATATCCCAGGAAAGTGTTTTACATGTTTCAAATGCAAAAATACCAAAAACATATGAAAAATGCACATAGTTTGCATAATTGGCAGTTTCAGTCCCCCAACTTTCAAAAGTTGTCAAATCTAGTCCCTGGTCATTCTAAAAACTTGAAAAAGTCACCAAAGATCCTTTTAAATCAAAAAGTTACATAATTAGTCCTTTGGTGAAAAGTTTCACAAAATGTCAAGTTTAGTCCCTGAACTTTGAAAATTGTCAAAAATGGTCCCTGGGATATGAAAAACTTTGAGAAAAACAAATTTTTTCCTTGCACTAACCTTTTGTGACAGGATTGGTCCATGGTGGAAAGTTTGGTGAAAATTACACAAATGGTCCCTGAAGTTTGAAAGTTTGGCTGTTTTAGTCCCTAGTGAAAATAAATTGGAAAAATCATTCCAGGGCCTTGCACTATTCATGATATGTCATAATACACCCTTTAAAATACTATGGAAGATTTCCAAATTACAACCCTCAACTTTTGGAAATTTGCAAAATTAGTCCTTGTGTAATATAAACCTAAAACCGGATCCACTAATACTATCACAAATCCAATCCAACAAAATACCCATTTACCCAAAGCCCACCTGATCCAGCCCATCACCCACTTAGCCCATTCCACCCTTTTAGTAAAAATAACAGGTCAAATGTTTGACCTGGTCAATACCAGTCAAACAACCAAACCACCCATCTCCCCCGCTTTCCCTCTCCCACCAATACCACCATGGTTTTGCAGATACCACCACCACTTGCCCATCCCATAACCACCGCCCAACCCACTACACCTAATTATCACATCCACAATAAATGCTCCCCCCCCCCTTGTCCAAATTTCCCTTGCTCAGTTTTGGCGCCAAAATCAGATTCAAAGGATAAGATCAATTCAGAGAAAATCAACAGATGAGATTGAGTGGGATAAGTTCAGAAAGCTTTGGGGAACCCTAATCAAGGGCTATAAATAGAAGAAGAGTGCAAGATGAAGCTGTGCTAGTCTTTTTAGTGTATTATTAGTCGTAATAGTTTATTCCTCAATTGTAGTTTAGCAAGAAGCTTTTAAGCATTTGTTTTAAGCAATTCAGTGTATTATCACTCTTTTCAAGTTAATATAAACAAGTTTCTTCTATTTCTGTTGTTTATGCAAATTTTAATTTTCATACATTAGATTGATCATAGGCTGCTAGTGTTTGAGATTGTTTCATGGACTGAGTTAAGATCACATAGGCTCCAATAAGCTTATTAAAGCTTTAGAGACTTTAAAACTCAGTTATATTAGAAGAAAAATCAAATATCTAAAAATGGTCAACCATGGTCAACTATTGTGTTTAGTTTTTGATTTCAGGTATTGGTGATCAAGCTTGGAGCTGGATTGGCCTATCTAAAGATAGGCTTCTGTGGAGAAGCCCCTTGTTCAAGCTAGGGGTTTGTTTGTAAGCTTTTTCTCATTTAAATTTTCCACTAAATACCTAGTTTAGCTTCTAATTATCTGTTTGCTATTATCTGTTAATTTGTGTTCATTTGTGTTGTTTGAGTATTGTTTAAGTAGTTTGTAGCTTGGTAATCATAGCTTGTTTGTTAAAGTAATTAGTTATTTGAAATTAGAGGTTTAACTGTCTCATTGGCTTTGGTATTCAATTTATATGAGTATTGTGATAATCTGATTCCTAAGTACTTAAACCAGTTAATCTAAGTCATACTTGTTGTTTGGGATTAAGCTTGCACCTTCTAGTGACCATCTGTCTTGAAAATCATCAAACAATCCACATTTAGGGGTGTTTGGATTTAGTAAATCAATTGTGTTGTGAAGGTTCTTGGTTGGTAACTTTGTGCAAAAACTTTGTCTCAGCATCAAAACAGTTTATACAAGTCTTAAAAATTGGGTCATATTGAACAAAAAGTCAAAATCTCAAGGAATTAACTCTCACAGTTAACTGTGAAGAGTTTTTGAACACAAAATCATCTCATTAGCTTAAAAAGTTGTTAAGATAGATTAGAATAGCTTAAGTACATCTTATTACATAACTTTGAATCAGTAAGGATCATTGGAATCTCAAAAAAGTCAAAACTTGTGATTTCATCAAAAGTCAAAATTCATATCCTCAGATTTTTGCAAAATTTCCAAGTACAATTGTGATTTGTGTGATGGGAGTTAAGGGTTGAAACTTGTTGTAGTTAGAGTTTATTAGCTGATCTTTAAGCCCCAATTTTTGCTTAATTTTTGTGAAAGTCTGAGTGGGTCCCACAGACCACCAACGTGAGTTGCAGGGCAAGGTTCTGCCCTGTGCATAGCAGATCTCACTCACACCACCACCTTAAGTGGTGGCTGCAGTCCATCTCAGTGGCCCCACTTGCTAAAATTGGTCCCATTGAACCCCCCCTTCCTACCAGGGTGCATACATTGACCCTTGGTTTGACCTAGGACCCAGTGGACCCCACCTAGTTTAGTCCCCAAAGTCTGTCCCATTCTGTGGCCATTCTCAGTTTAGCTCAAGTGCTTGTTTGGACTTCAACAGCTTATTTGTGCTTAGCCCTTGTTATTTCCAGCTTATTTGAGTTTGCTAAACTTGTTTCTACTTTTTTTTACCATTGTGGACCCCACCATCAGTCATTTGACCTTATTTGCCCACACAGTCAACCAAAGTCAACTGTATAAGCCAAGGGGGTGCTACTGCTTATTTATAAGCAATTTTCAAAAGTGGTTTTACAAAAGTTTATTATTTTCAGTAGTAAAGTTAGTGTGTAAAAGAAAATCCAAGAAAAAACCAATTTAAAATAAGTGATAGTTTCTATTTAATTCAACTTAATTTTAATTTTCATTTTTAGATTTTAATTAAGTACTTAGTATTTTTATATTTTTATTAATTACCTTATATAGTAAAGTAATTTTAATAAATTTTTCAGATTTTTATTTTGTCATTTAGTATTTATTAGATTTAATTTTAGTTTTCTTTACTATTAATCAATATTAAGTATTAAATCTCATACTTAGTTTTTAGAAAGTAAAACTTAGTTTTTATAATTTTCCTAGCTCTAATATAGTATAATAGATTTTTAGAAAATATAATTTTGAATTCTACTGTTGATTTTCCATTTTTCTTATTTAATTTGTTTAAATTAGATTTAAGTTAATTAAAAGGTAAATAATTAGTGGATTAATCTTAAAACATAATTTTTAGAGTTTTTATAATTTTGTAGGATTCCAGTGATGGTTAAGTAATTTTATAAATTTTATCTTAATTTTCTAAGTTAATTTAGTATTAATATTAATTAAAAGTAGTTTAATTAGTTTAATTAAGTTAAATAGTTTTCAATTTATAAAAAAACCATAAAAAGACAAAAATATTTATTTTTATTTTTTATACTTTCTTCAAGTTCTAATTTAAGTTTAGAAATTGTTTTTTGCAACTTTTTAGTTTAATTTGTATTAGTTATAATTATTAGTTTATTTAAATTAGATTTTAATTTAGTTTTTAAATAGTTTTATTAATTAAATAATATTTAAATGGTATTTTAATCATTTTTCATTTTTAAATTTTAAGTTTTAAAAAGTGACAAAAGCACCCCCTGTAGTTTGTTAAATAACAAAATCCCACTTTTTCAGTCCGATTGCGTAAATCTAAATTGTGAATACGTGCATATATCTGTTATATGGTTTTTGTGAATATTATATCTGTGTACAAATACCAAAATAACAGTAGCAATATCAATTCCACATCATCTGGCTACTGTCCTCAGTGCCACTTTCTCATAAACGATTTCCAAAAGCACCATTTCAATCTCGCTGGGACTTTAACGACCCGGGAAAACACTATACTATCACCGGAGTATTGATTCTAAGCTGTCTTTGACTTGTTGACCTTGGTCAATAATATCTTACTGCTTTCGCATCAATCAAAATTTGGCGCCGCTGCCGGGGAGGTTGTTGCGTGTTTTATAAAATCGTTTTAAGTTTAGTGGTTTTTAAAACCCTCCCTGTACAAATTTCACACAAATTTGTAAAAAGTTTTTGTAAAAATATAATCATATCAAAAAACGTTCATTAATATTTCTCCTGAAGTGTTGAGAAACACCAAAAAAAAATTAAAAACAATCAAAAACAAACTGTGAAGTAAAATTACTTCGTGTTTTTTAAGATTACAACCTGAAACAGTTGGTTTAAGGTAAGTTCTGACATTAAATTGCGAACTGAAGAGGAAACCTATTTACTTCCTCCCGCCAGCCTGCGAGTAATCTTAAAGGGACGATTTCGGTTAACGAATCAGTTCCAAAAATATTTCCCAAGTTTTCTGCACACACACCCATAAGCCTAAAGCAGTTTTTCAAATTAATTAATAAACCCATAATAAGTTCCCAAACTTAAGATTAAAACTTGCCTTTATATCCCTGTGAGTGGTGTACCTTTTTCAAAGAAGCCATTCACTTGTGATTTCTGGTTTAAGTTCACTGTGGTTTTGCCTCGATCTTGTTTTGAAAAATTGTTTTTAGTGCATGCGCACTCGGTCACAAACAAAACGTAAACATCAGAAAAACGTACGCGAGCTATGTTCTGACACACAAGAACCAAAGACCAAAATGGCCGCTGGGCCAACACCACCTTTACCACCCCCTGACCCTCCCAGGGATGAGCCAGCTACCGATCTCCGAACGATGGAGGAGCTGTGCCAGCCTACCATGCAAGGGCGGGGTGGGCCTATTGCACCACTCACTATTGAGGCTACGGACTTTGGCCTCAAGCGCCACATGATCCAACAAGTCCATAATTCGTGTCAATTTCACGGATTACCGGGTGACGATGCCAATAAGCATCTTGAAAAATATCTCACGGTCACCCAAAGCATGAAACAGCATGGTGTCACGGATGATGCCCTTCGGCTGTACCTTTTCCCCTATTCTCTCACTCATCATGCCACTGCATGGTTTGACCGACTTCCAAGAAATTCTATTCGTACCTTTGATGAAATGGTAACCAAGTTTTTAGCAAAACATTTTCCACCCTCCATGGTTACCAAGTTACGAAATGATATCAGCAACTTCCGGCAACGTCCCGATGAGTCTCTTTTTGAGGCTTGGGAACGTTATAAGCTAGCCATTGATCGGTGCCCTAACCACAATATGTTGCAAGTTACCATCATAGATACCTTCTATAATGGTCTGACATTGAGGCACCGAGACATTCTCAATGCTGCTGCTGGTGGGACCTTTATGAAAAGGCGTCCCGAGGAGTGCTATGATTTAATCGAGAACATGACTGCCCACCATAACTTTTGGGATTCCTCTGCGGAGAGGGATGAGTCATGTCATTCAGTTACTCCCTCATCATCATCTCCTGAAATAATTGCTCTTACCAAAAAGATGGATGATATTTCTACGGCTGTGTTGAGAATAAGCCAAACGATGCAAAATCAGGCTCAAAATCAACAAGTGAAAGCCGTGACCCGAAGTTGTGAAACTTGTGAGGGCCCTCATCTGTATTCCGAGTGTCCAGCTACTGCTGGTTTTCCTCCAGAGAACGTATATGCTGCTCACGGTTCCTACAATACGGGGGGTAATTCTTACCAACCGCAAGGGGACCGTAATCTCTTAAGCTATCATTCCAACAATTTTCTCGGACCTCCAGGTTTTAATCAAAATCAAAACCGTAACTCGAATCAGAATTTTAACCAAGGTCAAAACTCAAATTTCCAAAACCCGAATCAAAATCAAGGCCAGTTTAATCAAAACAATTTTCAAAATGGCAATCAAAAGCAAGGTTTTCAAGGAAATTTTCAAAGAAACCAGAATCAAGGGAATTACAATCAGGGTAATTTCAATCAGAGAAACAATTTTCAGGGTAACAACAATCAAAATCAAGGGAATTTTCAAAACAACCGTGTTCAAAATCCTCCTGTTCAAAATCAAAACGTTGTTCCACCCTCGTCTTCCTCCAATGCTGAATTTAAACAATTCATGAAAGCACAAGAGGAAACGAATCAGTTATTGATCAAGACGATCTCTGAACTTCAGAAGTCTTTAAATGATCGACCCTCGGGCCCGAGTACATTACCGAGCAACACGATCGCTAACCTGAGGGGCGATGTCAAAGCGATCACCACCTGAAGTGGGGCATCTTACAATGGACCCTCGATTCCTTCTACCTCTTCTTTTCCTCCTACTAAGGTAGTGGAACGTGAGCCTGAGGTTACTACGGACAAGGTACTTCCTACTAATAACGGAGGTACCAACAACGTCCACCCTCACGTTGTCCCGGTCCCGGCTCGTAAGCCGAAAGTTGTATTTGATCCCCCTGTGAGTTCTGATGAAATCCCAAAGAATGATCCTAAGCCATCAATTCCATATCCTTCACGTTTGAATGATCAAAAGAACCGCGAAAAAGCTAACCATCAGATGGAAGAATTTTATCAAATTTTCCAAGAATTACACTTTGATATTAGCTTCGCGGACGCTCTTCTTCTCATGCCTAAATTTGCTTCAACAATCAAAAATCTGATAAGCAACAAAGAAAAACTTCGTGAGATGGCAAAAACTCCTCTTAATGAGCATTGCTCAGCAGTGCTCTTGAAAAAGCTTCCCGAAAAGCTTGGAGATCTCGGGAAATTTCTCATTCCTTGTATTTTCCCGGGGATGGTTGAATGCTTTGCCTTAGCCGATCTTGGCGCAAGCATTAACCTGATGCCTTACACAGTCTGGAAAAGACTCTCACTTCCTGCTCTCACTCCGACCTGCATGACACTCGAGCTTGCAGACCGTACTATATCCCGTCCTCTCGGCATTGCCGAAGATATCTTCGTGAAAGTAGGAAAGTTCCATTTTCCGGCAGATTTCGTGATTGTTGATTTCGATGCAAACCCACGAGTCCCTCTCATTCTCGGGAGGGGATTCTTAAGAACGGGTCGTGCTTTAATCGATGTATTCGAAGAAGAAATCACTCTACGTGTTGGTAGCGAAGCCATCACATTCAATCTTGATCAGACTTCAAGATATTCCTCCAACTATGACGCTGAAACGGTTAACCGAATTGACATCATCGATGTTGCGTCTGAGGAGTATTCTCAAGAAGTCCTTGGTTTCTCATCCAGTGGCAGTCTTTCTACTGACCCTATCATTTCCAACTCTTCCCCTTCCCTCACTCCGTTTGAGGGAGGTGACTTCCTTCTGGAAGAGCTCGAGGCTTTTCTTGCTCAGGATAGCTCAATCCCCGATGGGGTTGATGAAAACTATCTTGACCCGGAGGGGGACATTCTTCTCCTTGAAAGATTGTTAAATGATGATCCTTCACCCTCTCCGTCTTCACAAATACTTCATAAAGCGGAAGTCAAAAATGTTGAAATAACTGAAGACTTTCCCGAGGTTGAGCTCAAGGACTTGCCTCCTCATCTAGAATATGCATTTCTGGAGGGTGATAATAAATTACCCGTCATTATTGCTAAAGACTTGAAAGATGAGGAAAAGGCAGCACTCCTAAAGGTTCTTAAGTCAAACAAGCAAGCAAATGCTTGGAAACTCTCCGACATTAAGGGCATAAGCCCAAACTTTTGTACTCATAAAATCTTAATGGAGGATGACTTTAAGCCAGCAGTGCAACAACAGAGAAGGGTAAATCCAAAAATCCACGAAGTAATCAAACAAGAGGTTCTAAAACTTCTTGATGCGGGATTGATTTACCCTATATCTGACAGTCCTTGGGTTAGCCCAATTCATTGTGTCCCTAAAAAGGGTGGCATTACAGTTGTCACCAACGAGGATAACGAGTTGATTCCAACTCGTTTGGTCACGGGTTGGCGAGTTTGTATTGACTATCGAAAGTTAAATGAAGCCACCCATAAAGACCATTTTCCTCTCCCTTTTATGGACCAGATGCTTGAAAGACTTGCGGGGAATGAATACTACTGCTTCCTCGATGGTTTTTCGGGTTACTTCCAAATCCCCATTGATCCCCAGGATCAAGAGAAGACTACCTTCACATGCCCCTACGGAACTTTTGCTTACAGACGTATGCCTTTCGGCTTATGTAATGCACCAGGCATGTTCCAAAGGTGCATGATGTCTATTTTTTCCGACATGATCGGGAAAACTATGGAGGTATTCATGGATGACTTTTCAGTCATCGGGGATTCATTCCAGACCTGTCTCTCCCACTTGGAACAAATGCTTAAACGTTGCAAAGAAACGAATTTAAGTCTCAATTGGGAGAAAAGTCACTTTATGGTTAAAGAGGGCATAGTCCTCGGCTATAAAATCTCGAAGAACGGGATTGAGGTTGACAAAGCCAAAATCGATGTCATTGCTAAATTACCTCATCCCACCACCGTAAAAGGTGTTAGGAGCTTTTTGGGTCATACCGGCTTCTACCGTAGGTTTATCCAAGATTTTTCTAAGATTGCCCGGCCTATGACCCATCTCCTCGAGAAGGATGCTCCTTTCATCTTCTCTCCTGAGTGCATCGAAGCTTTTGAAACATTAAAGAAAAAGCTTACCGAGGCACCGATTCTTGTTGCCCCCGATTGGGACCTACCTTTTGAGCTTATGTGCGATGCTAGTGATTTTGCCATAGGTGCGGTCTTGGGGCAACGTAAAGCAAAATACTTTCAGCCTATACACTACGCAAGTAAGACTATGACCGAGGCTCAAGGACATTACACCACCACTGAAAAAGAACTCCTAGCTGTGGTATATGCCTTTGAGAAATTCCGGTCATACTTGATCCTGACCAAATGCGTGGTGTATACGGATCACTCGGCTTTGAAGTACCTATTTGCAAAGCAAGATGCAAAGCCGAGGCTTCTCCGTTGGGTTCTCCTCCTTCAGGAATTTGATATCATTATTCGTGATAAAAAAAAGAGCTGAGAACCTTGCTGCTGATCATCTCTCACGATTAGAAAACCCACATCAAGATGTGTCCGAGAAACAAGAAATAAATGAATCATTCCCTCTCGAGACACTCAGTGCGGTTACTTTTCGTGGTAACTCTACTACCCCATGGTTTGCCGACTTTGCAAATTACCGTGCGGGTAACTTCATCGTGAAGGGGATGACGTCCCAACAGAAAAACAACTTTTTTAAAGACGTCAAACATTATTTCTGGGACGACCCCTTCCTCTTCAAAATCTGTGCCGATCAAGTCATCAGGCGATGTGTATACGGACAGGAAGCCGCTGATATTCTCAAGGCTTGCCATGCTAGATCCACCGGGGGCCACCATAGTCCTAACTACACCGCCAAAAAGGTGTTTGATTCTGGTTTCTATTGGCCCACGATCTATAAGGATGCCCACGAGTTAGTCAAAGCCTGTGATGCTTGTCAGCGTCACGGGAATATTTAACAAAAGAACGAAATTCCACAAGCTTGTATACGGGATGATGCACGTGCTTCCTGGTCGGATAAACTAGATGATGCACTCCGGGCCTTCCGTACAGCTTACAAAACACCCATTGGGTGTACTCCATACAAGCTTGTATACGGGAAGGCGTGTCATTTACCGATCGAGCTCGAGCACAAAGCCTACTGGGCCTTGAAACATGCTAACTACGACCTTCATAAAGCGGGTGATCACCGTAAGGTTCAACTCAATGAATTAAACGAACTTCGTGATCAAGCCTACGAGAACTCTTTGATCTACAAAGAAAAGACAAAGAAGATTCACGACTCTAAGATTAAGAACCGAGTTTTCAACGTCGGTGACAGAGTCCTTCTTTTCAATTCAAGATTAAAGATCTTCTCGGGGAAATTAAAAACCCGATGGACTGGACCATTCACTATTGCTAAAGTATATCCATACGGGACTGTTGAATTATCTCAACCCGAAGGTCCCAACTACAAAGTGAATGGTCATAGATTGAAACATTATTTCGGAGACGACATACCACCCATGGTTGTCCCGGATCTCCAAACTTTCCCTATGGACCAATGAATTCGGGGATCGAGTCAAGCTAGTGACTCGGTGAACAAAAATTAGCAACACATATGGGTTTTCACCCGTATTTCTGACTTCTTTCTACTTTCTACCACCCTAGTGTGGGGGAGTGGCCGTCCCCCACCATTTGCAAAGTAAATATGTATATAAGTTTATTCAAAAAAAAAAAAAAAAAAAAAAAAAAAAAAAAAAAAAAAAAGATTGTATGTACAGATAAATAAAGTGAAAAATAAAATCCATATTTCCATAGTTAGCATTGAATATTCCGTTCAGAGGTTCGGCATAATAGCCGGGACTTTGAATATTGAGGACAATATTCAGTTCTAGTGTGGGAGGGGGAAATTCTTACGAATTTTATCACAAAACTTTCTAAGTACCCCCATTTTTAGGCCTAAATTTTTCAAAAATTTTTCACTTTATTTCAAAATTTTTGTGGTAATCAGTCCGCCAAAGTCTAAATGACAAATGGATTGGCTAGTCCAGGAGCAAACGGCTCTTGGTAAAGACATCTCAAACCCGTTGATGGCTGGCAATTTGCCAAAAATTGTATGGTTCATCAGCTCCCCCGCATCCTCATAAGCAAATGAGTTGACTAGCCCACAAGATTATGGCTTGTGGTAAAGGCCGTGGAAAATCCATAATTGGTAATCAGCTCACCAAGATGTTGACTTAGTCCATCAAGATGCTGGCTAATCCAGAAGCAAACGGCTTTTGGTAAAGACAAATCAAATCCGTTGACAGCTGGTGGTTTGCTCAAAATCACACGGTTATCAGGTGTGCCACAGTTCTTACACCTGGCTACTCCAGAAGTGATGGCTTTTGGTAAAGAGAATTTCAAATCCATCAAGTTTTTCTCAAAAGATTGCTAGAGACTAGCAATGTTTTAGTGTGGGGGATTTATGAGTGTGTAAATACTCATCATTTTTACCATTTCTGAGCTGCCAAAACATCCAAAAACACTCAATAATGAATCAAAATAGTGAAAATATCCCAGGAAAGTGTTTTACATGTTTCAAATGCAAAAATACCAAAAACAGATGAAAAACGCACAAAGTTTGCATAATTGGCAGTTTCAGTCCCCCAACTTTCAAAAGTTGTCAAATCTAGTCCCTGGTCATTCTAAAAACTTGAAAAAGTCACCAAAGGTCCTTTTAAATCAAAAAGTTACATAATTAGTCCTTTGGTGAAAAGTTTCACAAAATGTCAAGTTTAGTCCCTGAACTTTGAAAATTGTCAAAAATGGTCCCTGCGATATGAAAAACTTTGAGAAAAACAAATTTTGTCCTTGCACTAACCTTTTGTGACAGGATTGGTCCTTGGTGGAAAGTTTGGTGAAAATTACACAAATGGTCCCTGAAGTTTGAAAGTTTGGCGGTTTTAGTCCCTAGTGAAAATAAATTGGAAAAATCATTCCAGGGCCTTGCACTATTCATGATATGGCATAATACTCCCTTTAAAATACTATGGAAGATTGCCAAATTACAACCCTCAACTTTCAGAAATTTGCAAAATTAGTCCTTGTGTAATATAAACCTAAAACCGGATCCACTAATACTATCACAAATCCAATCCAACAAAATACCCATTTACCCAAAGCCCACCTGATCCAGCCCATCACCCACTTAGCCCATTCCACCCTTTTAGTAAAAATAACGTGTCAAATGTTTGACCTGGGCAATACTAGTCAAACAACCAAACCACCCATCTCCCCCGCTTTCCCTCTCCCACCAATACCACCATGGTTTTGCAGATACCACCACCACTTGCCCATCCCATCACCACCGCCCAACCCACTACACCTAATTATCACATCCACAATAAATGCTCCCCCCTTGTCTAAACAGTCCAAATTTCCCTTGCTCAGTTTTGGCGCCAAAATCAGATTCAAAGGATAAGATCAATTTAGAGAAAATCAATGGATGAGATTGAGTGGGATAAGTTCAGAAAGCTTTGGGGAACCCTAATCAAGGGCTATAAATAGAAGAAGAGTGCAAGATGAAGCTGTGCTAGTCTTTTTAGTGTATTATTAGTCGTAATAGTTTATTCCTCAATTGTAGTTTAGCAAGAAGCTTTTAAGCATTTGTTTTAAGCAATTCAGTGTATTATCACTCTTTTCAAGTTAATATAAACAAGTTTCTTCTATTTCTGTTGTTTATGCAAATTTTAATTTTCATACATTAGATTGATCATAGGCTGCTAGTGTTTGAGATTGTTTCATGGACTGAGTTAGGATCACATAGGCTCCAATAAGCTTATTAAAGCTTTAGAGACTTTAAAACTCAGTTATATTAGAAGAAAAATCAAAAATCTAAAAATGGTCAACCATGGTCAACTGTTGTGTTTAGTCTTTGATTTCAGGTATTGGTGATCAAGCTTGGAGCTGGATTGGCCTATCTAAAGATAGGCTTCTATGGAGAAGCCCCTTGTTCAAGCTAGGGGTTTGTTTGTAAGCTTTTGCTCATTTAAATTTTCCACTAAATACCTAGTTTAGCTTCTAATTATCTGTTTGCTATTATCTGTTAATCTGTGTTCATTTGTGTTGTTTGAGTATTGTTTAAGTAGTTTGTAGCTTGGTTATTATAGCTTGTTTGTTAAAGTAATTAGTTATTTGAAATTAGAGGTTTAACTATCTCATTGGCTTTGGTATTCAATTTATATGAGTATTGTGATAATCTGATTCCTAAGTACTTAAACCAGTTAATCTAAGTCATACTTGTTGTTTGGGATTAAGCTTGCACCTTCTAGTGACCATCTGTCTTGAAAATCATCAAACAGTCCACATTTAGGGGTGTTTGGATTTAGTAAATCAATTGTGTTGTGAAGGTTCTTGGTTGGTAACTTTGTGCAAAAACTTTGTCTCAGCATCAAAACAGTTCATACAAGTCTTAAAAATTGGGTGATATTGAACAAAAAGTCAAAATCTCAAGGAATTAACTCTCATAGTTAACTGTGAAGAGTTTTTGAACACAAAATCATCTCATTAGCTTAAAAAGTTGTTAAGATAGATTAGAATAGCTTAAGTACATCTTATTACACAACTTTGAATCAGTAAGGATCATTGGAATCTCAAAAAAGTCAAAACTTGTGATTTCATCAAAAGTCAAAATTCATATCCTCAGATTTTTGCAAAATTTCCAAGTACAATCACTACTACAAAAAATCTCATAGAAACTGGTCAAAATGGCCTATGAAGAGTGGTTTTGGAACCACTCTCTGAAGGGGGGTATCTCTATGATCGAACCATATAGAAACCGGTTTGGTAACCTGTCTCTATTAGAAGCATCGACACTGGTTTTCTCCTTAAAATCGGTCCCCATTATAGAGTAAACAAATATATTTTTATTGGACATTAACACCGGTTCTCCCACAACCTGTCTTTATAGAAGCATCTAACCTATCTTTATATAGAGTAAAAAGATATGTTTTTATCTCAAAACCTGTCTTTTTGATAAATCTGTTTTATTAAAAAAAAATCATTTCTTAAATTTTCCAATTTTTTAAAATTAGAAAATTTTAGAAATGATTTTTTTAATAAAGAAATTTATATAAATGCATCAAATATATATTAAGTGATTAAAACACACTACAAATGTTGAAATCAACAAAGTAAATTAAGATAATACGTCAATTCAACTAAAAGTAAATCTTAGACAAAATCCAAATTAAAACACTAGAATTTAACAAACTAAAAAGAAAAACACTAGAATTCAACATAATTGAACATCATTATCTGGGATTAATTGAGCCAGAATGTAAACCATGCACCAATGATGGCGTTCAACTCTTTGTTATCTAATGGACACTCGTCACTTCAAAATGAACTTAAAATAAGCATCTCCTTCCAGAAATCTGTAATCTGTACACATAGATAATTGAAAAAAAATAATTAAAAGGGAGGATCCAATAGAGCAAATTCACCAATCACCACTACAAATAATGAATGTAAAATCATCTTCAAGATAATTTCTGATATATAAATGGTCCTAATATTCACAGTCTATGACATCAACCATATCAAACTCAACAACAAAGACAGTTATAACTAGGGGTGTCAAATGGGTTGACCCGACCCGGACCAAACCCGATAAGGCATTATAGGGTCGGGTTGATTCGGGTCCAACTTAGCTTATCGGGTCAACCCAATAGCATAATAGGGCCGGGTTAGGGTTTTAGTTAAATCGTTATCGGGTTGACCCGATAAACCCGATAAGCTATAATGACCCATTAACAAATCTATAATTTTTGAACTAATGCTCGTTTATTATAGTCCAAAAGTCACAATTCTCGAACAAATTTATAATTTGCATCTTTAAACTTGGTTATAGTGTATTAGCATAATATCAGTGGTGCTGTGCATTAGCATAATTGCATTAGTAGCTTAGTTGCTTTTTTCTATTTTATAATTGTTAGCTTCATATTTGAAATGTCGCATATTAAGCAGGCATGTAACAGGAAATGAAAGGTTTTTATATGTTTCATCATTTTCAAGTACATCTTTCAAAGCTAAAACAATCTAAGTCCAAAATAAGCATAGATAGTCAGTTTTCAATACATTGTAATCTCTTGCCATAACTAACATTATTTTACCTGTTTTCACAATTCAATAGTAACCCATTGACAGCAGTAACGATTTTTATAACATGTCACACAAAACCAACACCGAAAATACAGAATAATAAAAAATTTGGTCCTTTTTTTAAATTAATTTCGTATTTAATGGTTTTTAATAAGTGAAGCAAATTGTGAGATGAGATTAGCATGTAGGCTATCCATGTGGAGCATAACTCAGTCCTTTCGTTAAGTAACTTGCCATGGCAGGCCACTAACAGTAATCGAGTAAACTCAAAAGCAAATAACACACAGAACTTCAATAGAACATATTGAGCAGTTAAAAAGAAAATGACAGAAGCATTAATGCAATCATACCAAACGCTCTCTTTAGATGGCCTCCCAGCAAAACATATGTCTTTAATTCTTTTGATTGCTACGTCTGAACCCTTCCATTTCCCATAATAAACAGCTCCATATGTACCATATCCTAACTCCCATATTTACTCCAGATCATCATTCTTTATAGTCTAATGAAACACAAAAATTATAAATATATGGTCATTTATAGTTTTCATTAAAGCAATTACAAACATGGTATATAACTCATTTACATTTTGCAAATCAAATATACAAATGAGGATAAAAAAGAACCTTCAAACCCCTAGCAATAGCTTCCTCCTCAGCCTTTGTCGGTTCGATCTTTGCATTGCTTTGAGTGTCACTCCCAGAATCCAACTCTAAATCCACAGGTGCATCCTAAAAAAGCAAATAAACATATTAGGAACTAACGATAACTAATGTTCAGAACTTAAAACTAGTAGTTTAGTACCCCCCCCCCCCCCCCCCCCCCCCCCCCCCCGTTACTTACCACCCCATCCAATTCCTGCACGGTTTCTTCTTTAACCTCTATCATCATTCACCGCAGCAGAAGCAGCATCTTCTTGATGTTCAACTTTCACCTCCTTAACACCTTCTAATTCTACTTTCTTTACAGATTTAATAGGTTGAGGCATGTGACTCAAACACTCAACCTCGCGTTCTTTGCTCTGAAAAACAGAAGCATTGTCTTGATCGGATTTCTTAGCTCCGATAATTTGCGTGGCATGTGAATTTAACTTTTCTTTTTCGTCATCATCTTTTTCATCCAACTTGTTGACTGGTGCCTCGCTACTAGAATTATTTTGTGCTCTCGTGTTCAAAACGTTCACAAAAAGTACTTTCTCATTAACCAAAGTTGGTGCTGGACCAGACCTTGCCACTGGTTCTATTGGAACTGAGTAGTTTGGCAAAATGGAAATCTGAGTCGGTTCAACAATTCCAGGAGTGACCTGACCGGGCTGACCATCCTCTAACTTCTCGGCAAATATCAATCTTTGTTGGTCTGGCGGGATACCTTCTTTATCCTATAAATCCAATTACACGGTTAGCAAAATGCCTATTAGAGAACAAAAAATATACTGATGCGATAACAAAAAGCTTATTAATTTTGCATACAGATTATTTGAATCTGATTACAATACGTATCCATAAATTTCCTAAAAAAACAAAGAACTATGCCACCTTAAGTAACTCACTCACTCTGTATGGCCAAGACAGAAACTGTCCATCTCATGAGCTCCATCTAAAAGTTTTTTGGGAACACGACCTGCGATACACATAAAGAAGAAGAGCATGTTTAATCAGACCGGTATTTCGGTGTATATAATGCTAACTAAGGTATGAAAAGTGTGTTACGCGAATTTTGAAATCACGGTCAGCAGTAACAATGAACTTCCCATCGGGTGAGAACTCATGTAGTGTGATACGTCCATTAGTAAATTTGTTTACCATTCGCACCGTATTGAATTGCTCTGATAGATTCTTTATGAACATCATCCTTCAACGTTATCGCACAACCATCTCTGTACAACTAACAAAATTATCAACTATTCAACTTCATATCCAAATACAAAAATTACTTACATCAACAATACTAATTTAAGAAACCAAAAAAAAATAGCAAATTATATAAAAAAAAAATAAAAATAAAAAAAATAAATAAATAAATAAATAAATAAATAAATAAATACCAAACAGAATCTCTACGCTTAATATGTTTTACTACATTAGCTCATCATCTATCCACACGGCACAAAATCGTAAAATTACACATCAACCTAATCACATATTCTAACCAAAATTCACTTCAACTCGTCGATTTTTCATTTTTCAACAAATCAACATCTAATGTCACTAAGTATATCTATCTAACATCTAAACACCTCCCAAAATCAGAAATTGAGTTTACTACAGTAGATGGAACCTAAATTATATGCTCAAACTCTCGTTAATCTGTTTCACTACATTGACATTATATTACAAACACCAACCTAAATTCACTTTAATTCAGCTATAATCAGTCAATATCTACATAGATTAACATCTGATTTCTTACTAATTCAATTAAAATTCCACATTCATCCATTATACAAAATAGTAGGAGACCCGCGCATAGCGGCGGGTTCATAATGACATGTGTTTTTTGAAGCGTTGTGATCTAAACGGTTAATACTTTTTAATCATTTTTTTCTTGGTAACCTACTGACTAATTTGTACAGTTAATGAGAGAAATCAACAATAATTTCATAAATTTTTAA
This sequence comes from Artemisia argyi, assembly GCA_030686995.1. Lineage (NCBI taxonomy): Eukaryota > Viridiplantae > Streptophyta > Magnoliopsida > Asterales > Asteraceae > Artemisia > Artemisia argyi. The sequence goes on from CM060680.1 coordinate 105,670,599, forward strand.
TCAAACTAAGTTGGATGTTTGTTATTACATTTTACAAGAAGAAGACTATCTCATCAAATAGCTTTTTTATCACTAAATTTAATTCACAAACATTCGGTATAATGAATCAATTTTTGTTAGAATTAGCGACTAAAGTTTAAGCAATAAATCAGAGGTGATTAGGATTGTGCAACAGAAGGTTGTAGTTTAAATCACGTGAACTTTTTTTTTAACTCTATCAAAACCTTGTTCCATCAATAGTACCACTTTGATTTTACTGGTACTCTATAAAAAACAGTAACAACAATGCTCATAGTATCAAAGCATTTTTTAAAATTATAAATTACCAGTAAACAACAACTATGAATATAATATCATAATCAGTTACCATCTTCATTTAGAAAAGAACAATTGATATAAAATTTCAATTAACAAAAGTTCACAACTTCAAACCACATAAAGATATGAGAAATGCGTATACTTTTAGGCTAGATCGGAGGTTGACAAATCCACTGGCGCTGGTGACGTGGTATGGTGGTACCAGATCTGTCAATTGTGGAGTGGTAACGGCATTTCCCAGCAGATTCGGTGGTGGTGGCTTCATTAGTCGTGGTACCACATCTGATAGTGGTGGCTGTAAAGGGCGTTCCGGTGATAGTAGCGCCGGTAATTATGGTTAAAAAGTGGTGGACCCCGACGGTTTAATTGTGGTTGTTGCAACGGTTCCTGCAGTTTAGTGATGGTGGTTGCATAATAAGCGAGAAGAGGGATAGTGAGAGAGTTTGCGTGGTTACTTTAGGGTAGGGGTGAGCATATCAGCATATGGACCATGGACCGGATCGAACGAGAAACCGGACCGGACCGAATGAAAAACTCACCGGACTGGACTGAACGACCGGTCCTCGGTCTACACTTTACCTCAAGTTCGGTACTTGGTCTGTTCGGTCCGGTCTTACGTACAACCGACCAATAATGTCTTTTCGAACCAAAATGACCGAAGGACCGGACCAAACACATTCGGTCCAGTCCTCGGTCTATGATTTTGGTATTGGTCGGCTTTGTTCCGGTCCGGTCCGGTCCAGTTTTTAGACCGTGATCAGCCCTACTTTAGAGTGCTTTATATAAAAATATAGATAAAGTCCTAAAACCTAATAAGCACATATTAATAAATAGTTATAAACACATAATGACATAATCAGCTGTAAACAGCATATCTATAATAATCAAAATAATATGTAAAAGACTCGTTTTTATTATACCTAACTTGCCGGTGTTTGGGTTTCAATCAAAGACCAGATAGAGACAGAGATTGTGACGATGGTGTCGGTGTTTGGTTTCGCTTGTGGTTGTCGATAACGGCGGTGGAGTGGTGACAGTGAAAGTAATTGGAGATGATTACGGTGATCGACAACGGTGAAAGTGATCGGCAAAATTACGAGCTATTAGGTTGCGAGTGGGTCGCCCTTTGGTTCATTTGGTGATTACGCTGTGAGAGATTTTAGGATAAATGAAAGGAGGGATATGATAAGAGAGAAGGAAAAATGAGCGGTTTGTTTACTTTGTTTTTATTTTTATCTTATTAATTTTCATAATTAATAGCTTAAACATATATTTGGTAGAGAAAAAAGTTTATTTCCATACACATACTGAAGGACACATCCTTATCATTCAATTAATTTGATCTAAGGGCGGAGATTTAATATAAGATTTAATTAGTTAAACCCATTTTCTTGTCTTTCTTTTTTTTCCCCTTATTTATTCACCTATACTAAAAACATTTTTTTAGAACGACAAATAAATATCTCACAATAAAAACATTTTCTTGTTTTTATATGTTTTCGTACGTCTTCAACTGCTTTCAGATGTTTTCGTCCATTTTCATACGTTCTTGTCTGTTTTCATAAGATTATGTCCGTTTTCATACTTTCTCAACTACTTTCATAAGTTTTTGTCCGTTTTCATACGTTTTCGTTCGTTTTCATATATTTTCGTCCATTTTCAGACGTTTTTATACATTTTCGGTCGTTTTCAAACGTTTTTTATACGTTTTCGTTCGTTTACATACGTTTTCGTCCGTTTTCATACATTTTCGGTCGTTTTAAGACGTTTTCGCCCGTTTTTGTACGTTTTCGTCCGTTTTCATACGTTTTCATTCATTTTTATACGTTTTTATTCGTTTTCATATGTTTTCGTCCGTTTTCATACGTTTTTGTTCGATTTTATATGTTTTCATCCGTTTTTATACGTTTCCGGCCATTTTCAAACGTTTTCATCCGTTTTCATACGTTTTCGTTCATTTTTATACGTTTTTTGCTATTTTCAGACACTCTTATACGTTTTCGTCCCTTTTCATACGTTTTGGGGCGATTTTGTATGTTCCCGTCCGTTTTCATACGTTTTTTACGTTTTCTTTTTCATTCGTTTTAACATGTTTTCGTTTGTTTTCATATGTTTTCGTACGTTTTGTCCGTTTTCGTACAAAAACGCATGATAACATAGATAAATGTATGATAACATAGAAAATGGGCGAAAACATACAAAAATGTATGATAATGTACAAAAACGTACGAAAACATACAAAAAAGTACAAAAACTGATAAACACGTATAAAGGTACAAACCCAAAAAAAAAACACTTTTGACCAACTAAACCCAAGTTTAACCGATGGGTCTCAAGCTATCACCTGTGATATTTTAAGTTCATGATAGTGTAATTTTGTTTACTAGTTAAGGTTTCTAGTTTAATTTTTCTTTGAGCTGCATTGGATTGATGTGTTTTTGTTTATATGATTGCTTCATATTAAAGCTTTAACGGTTGTGATATTTAAAGTTAATCATAATTTACAAAGCTTATTAGTTAAACTATATTATATGACGTGTCTGTATAACTTGTGATATTTTATAAAAATAGTAAATGTCTAATATCACTTTTGATATTTCATAAACAAAAACCATCTTATACCTGAAAAATATAAAATATTAGAAAACACATATGAAAGCGGACATACAAAAATATAAAAACATTACAAAACGTACGAAACCGATGAAAACCAATGAAAATGTATGAGAATACTCACACCGGTTGTTTTTTCAAAAACGGAGTCTATGACATAAATACATAGAGACAGGTTGTTACCTACACACGAGTGTTTTTGATTGTGTAAAAAGACCGGTTTTTACCCACAAACCCAGTTTTTATGCATTTTTATTATCAAAACTGGTTTTTTCAAGAAAATCAATCTCAGTTCCTTCCATTCCTGCTAGTTTTTTTTATCATAGAAATAGGGTTTTACATAACTAGTCTCTATTTGGGGGTGTTTATAGCATTTTGTGTAGTAGTGAATTGTGATTTGTGTGATGGGAGTTAAGGGTTGGAACTTGTTGTAGTTAGAGTTTATTAGCTGATCTTTAAGCCCCAATTTTTGCTTAATTTTTGTGAAAGTTTGAGTGGGTCCCACAGACCACCAAAGTGAGTTGCAGGGCAAGGTTCTGCCCTGTGCATAGCAGATCTCACTCACACCACCACCTTAAGTGGTGGCTGCAGTCCATCTCAGTGGACCCCACTTGCTAAACTTGGTCCCATTGAACCCCCCTCCTACCAGGGTGCATACATTGACCCTTGGTTTGACCGAGGACCCAGTGGACCCCACCTAATTTAGTTCCCAAATCTGTCCCATTCTGTGGCCATTCTCAGTTTAGCTCAAGTGCTTATTTGGACTTCAACAGCTTATTTGTGCTTAGCCCTTGTTATTTCTAGCTTATTTAAGTTTGCTAAACTTGTTTGTACTTTTTTTTTACCATTTTGGACCCCACCATCAGTCATTTGACCTTATTTGCCCACACAGTCAACCAAAGTCAACTGTATAAGCCAAGGGGGTGCTACTGCTTATTTATAATTAATTTTCAAAAGTGGTTTTACAAAAGTTTATTATTTTCAGTAGTAAAGTTAGTGTGTAAAAGAAAATCCAAGAAAAAACCAATTTAAAATAAGTGATAGTTTCTATTTAATTCAACTTAATTTTAATTTTCATTTTTAGATTTTAATTAAGTACTTAGTATTTTTATATTTTTATTAATTACCATATATAGTAAAGTAATTTTAATAAAATTTTCAGATTTTTATTTTGTCATTTAGTATTTATTAGATTTAATTTTAGTTTTCTTTATTATTAATCAATATTAAGTATTAAATCTCATACTTAGTTTTTAGAAAGTAAAACTTAGTTTTTATAATTTTCCTAGCTCTAATATAGTATAATAGATTTTTAGAAAATATAATTTTGAATTCTACTATTCATTTTCCATTTTTCTTATTTAGTTTGTTTAAATTAGATTTAAGTTAATTAAAAGGTAAATAATTAGTGGATTAATCTTAAAACATAATTTTTAGAGTTTTTATAATTTTGTAGGATTCCAGTGATGGTTAAGTAATTTTATAAATTTTATCTTAATTTTCTAAGTTAATTTAGTATTAATATTAATTAAAAGTAGTTTAATTAGTTTAATTAAGTTAAATAGTTTTCAATTTATAAAAAAACCATAAAAAGACAAAAATATTTATTTTTATTTTTTATACTTTCTTCAAGTTCTAATTTAAGTTTAGAAATTGTTTCTTTGCAACTTTTTAGTTTAATTTGTATTAGTTATAATTATTAGTTAATTTAAATTAGATTTTAATTTAGTTTTTAAATAGTTTTATTAATTAAATAATATTTAAATAGTATTTTAAGCATTTTTCATAATTTCATTTTTCATTTTTAAATTTTAAGTTTTAAAAAGTGACAAAAGCACCCCCTGTAGTTTGTTAAATAACAAAATCCCACTTTTTCAATCCGATTGCGTAAATCTAAATTGTGAATACGTGCATATATCTGTTATCTGATTTTTGTGAATATTATATCTGTGTACAAATACCAAAATAACAGTAGCAATATCAATTCCACATCATCTGGCTACTGTCCTCAGTGCCACTTTCTCATAAACGATTTCCAAAAGCACCATTTCAATCTCGTTGGGACTTTAACGACCCGGGAAAACACTATACTATCACCGGAGTATTGATTCTAAGCTGTCTTTGACTTGTTGACCTTGGTCAATAATATCTGACTGCTTTCGCATCAATCAGATACCATCTTTTATATCTCTAGAGTCTAGATCGAATATGAGGTTATCCATGCTTGTTTGGGTTCATCACAAACTTAAGGGCGGGACGACTGGGTTGACACAGGCTGGTGCTGGGCACCCCCAAGGCCCCAACCATCCCATGTTGACATAACGATCAACATAAATATATCATTTTTACCAAATCAAACAAATTATATATGCACTTGTGCAACTTGCTTGTTCCAAACACTATTACATATTTTAGCAGCCTGCCTATTCTTATTTGTATATCATGTTCCTGGTTATTGCATGATCTGACTTTGTGACAAGATTGTTATTTAGTCAATTTAGAATAGGTACTTGCTACTAGGTTACTTAAATATTGCTATGACATATAGGTGCATCATAATGCTGACAAAGTGACATTTGTTATTTTAGTCAATTTAGAGCATTTAAATTTTTTGCTAAACAAGTCATAGTTTTCATATTTCAAGTCTTAACAGATGTAGTCTTCTCTTATATAGTGCAACTGAAGGATGTTATAAGATTGATTAGTCTACACCTTAAATTAATGTTGTATATAGTTGAAATATATATAATTTTGATGTTACTCAATGATTTGTGTTAAAGTTGCTTCCTAATCCCGTATGTATAGACCCATTCAATGTAACCCTTAACCCATTACAGTATGTAGATCACGCCGGCCAGCGTCGTTTATAAACAAATACGATCATGGATTAAAATGTATAGTAAACTCAACCACACGAGTCAGCTATTTAACTTAACTGAAAACCAAAAGAGCTATTTGAGCAAATCTTTAATCTGTTGAAAACTATAGTCTGTTTGAAAAGATTAACAGAATGCATGCACAGCTAGCTACATGCTGCAATAGGAATATCTTATACTAAAGTATACCAATTCTTATAGTAATATCCAGTTTTGTGATTGTAGGTTTATAGGCGCAAGACTCAGTCGCATGAATCGTCATTGATGATGCTTGTGATACATATCATTATTCTAAAGATAATTATTAAACACATAACTATAACACAAATTCAAGCCAAACGTTTATACAAATTAAAATATAATATGAAGAGGCATCATTGAATCATGCAAGTACTTACTTGTGATCGCGAG
>CM060680.1:109619981-109634981 GCA_030686995.1 Artemisia argyi
ACTAGGTGTTCGCTGAAATGTTAGTTTTCTTCACATGTGAAGATAGGTTGATGTTTTTAATTGGCGCCCATTTTTAGCTTAATTCATGTATATTACTTTTGTATAAAGAGAAACTTATGGCGGTTGAGACTAATATATCCTACCTCATTTAGTAGTTTGGTTTGAATGGTCACCAGTAGTGTTCCTTTTTTTCTTCACACGTGCAATTTTTTTTAATACACATTAGGTGTTTGATGAAATGTGTAAGTTTTCTTCACATGTGCAATTTTTTAATGCACATTAGGTTTTCAATGAAATATGTAGTTTTTCTTCACATGTGCAATTTTTTTAATGCACATTAGGTTTTCAATGAAATATGTAGTTTTTCTTCACATGTGCATTTTTTTAATGCACATTAGGTTTCCAATGAAATATGTAGTTTTTCTTCACATGTGCAATTTTTTTAATGCACATTAGGTTTCCAATGAAATATGTAGTTTTTCTTCACATGTGCAATTTTTTTAATGCACATTAGGTTTCCAATAAAATATGTAGTTTTTCTTCACGTGTGCAACCTGCTGGTAAAAAGGTGTGGATTCTTCTTTTGTCCCATGTCTGGTAGTGTAAATTAGGCTACATAATCATCTTGTTTGATGTTCCCATTTTGTTTTTGATCCATTCTAGATTATTTGTTCACTAATTATCTTTTGTTTTCTCTTTAGAACTGTTCGTGGAGGCAGTCCGAGGGACAATGACATGAAGAGATCAAGGCGTCCACCTAAATCAAAGTCGTATACTGTCAGGATAAACTATGCTACCAAAATCCCGATTCAAGCCATTTTTAATGCGCTTAAAGGCCAAGAATCAAAGCAATTCAATGAAGCTGTTAGGGTCTTGGATGTCCTCTTGAGGCAACATGCTGCAAAACAATAAGTCTTACATTCTTAAATGACTTGCAATATACAATGTTTCTAACTGTTAACCTAAATCATGTTTTATTTTGTACATATATGCAGAGGTTGTCCTCTTGTTAGGCAATGTTTCTTTCACAATGACCCAAGAAACTCAATAGGGATTGGTGGCGGGGTTGTAGGCTGCAGAGGCTTTCACTCAAGTTTTCGGGCCACTCAGGCTGGTTTGAGTCTGAACATCGGTATTACTCAATCTTTACTGATTCAGCTTTACCACGATCTACAGCTTCTGTTACTGATGGATCATATATATTATTTGGTTTTTAGATGTGTCAACAACAATGATAGTCAAGCCAGGGAAGGTTGTCGACTTTCTTCTTGAGAATCAGAATGTTCACGACATAAAGGACATTAACTGGACTAAGGTAGCAAGTCTCTCCTGATTTAAACCATGTCAATTGTTTAGATTGATTTAGGTTGAAAAAAGTCATATTTAGTACTAAGTGAAAAAAGTCATATTTAGTACACCTTCAAGCAAAAGTTCAGAACATGAGTGCTGGCTCATAAATAATTCTTCAGGAAACATTTCATGCCCAAACCTTGCAGCAATATAACCAATATCCCATGCAAGCTTAACCGGAACCAACCTAAACAAGTAACCACCATTTTTGATTACCCAAGTATAGTAAGAGTATCTTCACGCATGAAAAAAATCAGTAAGGAATGAAGTTTTGATGTTACTAGCGGATTTTTTGATTATTTATATTTAGTAGAAGTATCTCCACGCGTGAAAAAATCGGCAAGAAATGAAGTTTCAATGTTATTAGCAGATTTTTTGATTATTTAAGTTTAGTAAGAGTATTTTCGCGTGTGAAAATAATCTCTAGTTTGATCGCTTAATTTACTCGCCATATACATATCAGATGTTGAAGAAAAGGGTTGAGATGGTCTTATCTTCTGCGAAGGGAAACTTTAGTGATGTACTACAATTATCTGGGACTAAACAAGTCAAAATGATGCAAGCAGGTGAAGGTGCTCTTTATGTTATGGGTGTACGCCCAATGGACATTTCATCATCTTACACTGCTCACCAGAACACGCCTCCAAATGTTAAACAACGAACATCAAGTCTCTTGTCGCGTATCATGTTGCTCACATGTCATCAGAATGCCGTCTATACCTTGAAGTTCAACACCCATCTGGAACAGACACTGCTTCCGGCTCTCATGACAGAGAGATCTTCCTTTGGCATGTCAGCGGTGAATGAAAGAACTTATACTCAAAGGGTACAAGAATGTTGTGTTGGATCTTCAGTGGACTAGTGACGGCTCACAGATTATCTCAGCCAGTCAGACAAGACGCTCAGGTGAGTTAGGACATGGGATGTAGAGACCGGGAAACATATTAAGAAGATGGCAGAATACTCATCTTTTGTCAACTCATGCTGATCTTCTCGAAGAGGCCCGCCTCTTGTTGTCAGCTGATCCAATTATGGTACTGCTAAGCTCTGGGATCTGCGTCAAACAGGTGCTATCCAGACACTTCCGGATAAATACCAGGTCACGGCTGTCGCCTTCTCTGAGACTTCATATAAGATTTACAGTGGTGGAATCGACAATGTTATCAAGGTGTCGGATCTTAGGAGAAATGAGGTCTCCATGACGCTTAAAGGTCATCAGAATATAATAACAGGGGTATGCAACTAAGCCCTGATGGCTCTTACCTTCTTACCAATGGGATGGATTGTACCCTTCGTATATGAGATTTGCGTCTGTATGCATCACAGGATCGTTGCATCAAGATAATGTAGGGACACCAGCACAATGTGGAACAGAAACACATTGGTTTATATTTGGGAAACCATTCATAGAAACATTGGTTTATATTTGGGAAACCATTCATAGGATCTTGCAGTAGCGATAAATGGATATACCTTGGGGAGATTTGTGGAAATGAATTAAGGGCGATGAAGGGTTTAGTTGTTAGTCTCTTTTGTGGTTGTAACCTGAAATCTACAGCATTGACGAGAATAGTACCATATGAACCGCGTTCGTGAATGCTTTCGTTGTAGTTGCCATTTATGTTATCTTTTATTTTAAAGATTAAACGTCAGTTGAACCGTTATAGTTGAAAGTTTTGGGAGATTATTGTTGGAACATTATTGTGTGTGTTATCATAACGAGCGCATTAATAAAAATGGACAATAAAGTGTATGTTGGGAAACCCGTACTAAAAAGTTACCTGCTTAAACCCAATAATCTGCTGGCCTGCCCATCTTGCCACCTCTATTAGTATATCTTGATTTTTTTTTAATCAGCTAGTGGAACAGTTTAAGGCACTTGGGTCGTGTTTGCATTTGAGATGTGACGTTATTGTTGGTGGAATGGATATGATTACATAGACTCAGAAGCTGGTGCAGCGTCCTCGAGTGGTTATTTGTACTCCAGGGAGGATTAAAGTTCTTATTGCAGAATCCTGATATCCTGACTGTATTTTCAAACACCAAGGTATTAAATGCTAATCTATTTACTTTATTTATGTGCTAACGCCCTCTATGTGCATCTATCTATAATTCCTGTGCTTTTGTATTTGTGTAATGTGAGCATGTGTTTTATTCGTTCAGCTTTTAGTATCGTAACATAGGAAAAGTAAATAGATCAAAACTATTAGCATTGCACGATGCGCGTTGTATATCACCATATATAGAATTAGATTATGGTGACAAGAGAAGTTTGAGAGAAAAAAAAATCCATTTTGACTGATTATGGGGTGTTTGGGATTGTTTTTTTGCATAAGCAGCTTGAAATATGCAACTTCAATCTGCTTAATCAAAACAACTTATTGAAATGGTAAATAATTATATAAGCAGTATGGATGAGAAATTTCTATCTCCTTGGGGTTGTTCTTTGTCGGCGATACTTAATATTTCGGATACGAATACTAGTTCAGATTTCAAATGATGTTTTTGGCCGATTGATCCCATCAGATTTTAAGTAGTTAAACAAACAAACAAAAAAAGGTAAGGTGGAGTATTGCCTATATAGGTTTAAACATACTACCTCAGATATATTGGTGTACAACTGTGCAACGTTTTACTAAGGAACCAAAACCACTGTATCTGCACTAACTTTGAAATAGTAAATAGATGATAAAATATATATGTTTTGGATTTTCAGAAGCCTGAAGGTTCAACTCTTTATGACCTGGTTTAATTGGGGATCACTAACACACATGCTTGTGTTGGAGTGGTAGTTCGTTTGAGAGAAGAATTGTCACTTGTTAAAGATATTCCTGTTCTTTTTGCAATCGACTAATTGAGTCGCCTTTCTCTCTGCAAATTTGATACTTTATTTGTTACTTCTGACCAAACTCCTTATTGCTGTATGCAAACAGTATAATTGTTGGTTTACGTTTACTGAATTCTTGGAGCCAGTTACTGAACGGTCCGCCCGTCCGATCCATGCGAAAGAAGTTGCAACGGTTAGTTGGTCGTTTCCTTCTTCATTCTATTACCATTTATATTTATCAATGTCTCAAATTACTTGGTTTATGATAGTTGTTACCTTTTTACATCAATTTTTGTAGTGCTCCCTCCCTTAATAGAAGAAGCTGATGTCGGTAGCCAAGGAGGTGGCTAAATCTTCTGAAACACTTGAAAAAACCGTAACAAAATCTGGGACAAAGACGGGTCAGCCTTCTTTCTTACACTATTTAAGAGGTCTAGTCGCAGCTAGATGGGATCGGGTCAATTTTGGGCTACGGTTTATCCATAATGGGTCAAATAAGAAAATTTAGCTAGAAGTGAAATGGGTCAAATAGGCCAAACAAACAGAGAAGTATTCCGCACTGGAAAAAAAAAACATTTATATTATATAAAAAGTGTGCAAACAAATTTTTGCGTGTTAACCCAAAATGACTCTAATATCAACCGTTTGATTCATATATTCCAAATCTTGGTAGATACCGAGAATGATGCTGGTGTGGAGGTAGGGAGGTCTGATGGTGGGAAACCAAATCCGACAAGTGCTTTGGCGTATTCAGACACATCTAATCCATATATTCCTGCTTTAAATTCTTATTGGAAGTAAGCAACCTATCCATATTCCATCCTTAAACATTTGACTTATGAACAGCTTTTCTACTTGCAACGTTTAGCATTATAACATCAATTTTTCCTTTGATTAAACTACAAACTACAACTTTTTTCATACCAGTCATGCCCCTAATTGTAACAAAGGATATCTGCTATTCGTAAAAGGTCATTTTTTGAGAACATGACAATAACCAAGGGCAAAAAGATTAAGTATTCCGTCCCCTTCATTTTCATACCTTGCTTACATGTTCTATGTTTTTCTTTCTTCTTCCATAAAGTGAATAAGAAAGGATCTATAAATCCTATGGCGGAGATGTTTAGCCTCAAACACTTATAGTAATAGGGTACCAAACTGTTTATTTGGAATGTGATTGCAATTGAGTAAAAGTCCATGGACCAAAAATGTAGCTTAATTCATCTCTGGTAGTAACAATTATAGTTCTTTTTTACAATAAGACTGATTAGTCAGGAAATTAAGAATTTTTTGATTATCAAAAGTCAAACATGGATTTTTTTATTTTATTTTATTTTTCTTACGAACAGAGGGACTATTTTGTATTATGTTTTAAAACAGATGATTTACACTTGCATGTTTCTTTCGCAGGGGAAGTTTTAATTTACCAAATGGGCATGAAAATTTGAATGATGTGTTCATGGCTCATCCCCCATCAAGGGTACACATGAAGGTCTATGAGGCCATGATGAATATGCCTGAAAGTATTAACTTTGAGCTAGCTCCTCAAGAATTATATATGGAGATGTTTTCAGATTCTTTGCCCAATAAGGATGATATTGGGTTGTACTTTTTCCCAAGCTTAAAGAAAAGGTTTGAATCTAAACCTTATATTATTAGATGACCCGATAAGTAGTTTTAGTTATCTCCAATCTTTCGCAGGTCAAATGGTAAAATCAAAAGGTTAACCTAAAAAAGAAAGCAAATCAAAATAGGTCATAAATCGCCCAATTATATTTCTAACTCATACAAGTTGTATAACAACATACTAAATGTAACTGAATCTCAATCTCCTCATTCTGACCAGCCAGTTTTTCCACCTCAACTGCAAACTATAATTGACTTAATATAACCTAAATTTTAATACTTACTTTGTGTATTTGAAGATCTGAGAACAGTATGGCTTTAACTGACTTTCTTTGGAGCAAAAAATTGCTGATGAAAAGTGTAGTGGGTGGTGTCGAATTGCTGGTTTTTTCATCTAAGTTCCTGAAACCATGTTCGCAAGGTAAGCCTGTTACGTCATGATTTAATGTGTAACAATTCAGGGTTTCTGAGTCTGATTCATTTCTTTCACCTTTATTTTATCGTTCCTATTTTCATAGTACACGATGTTCAGGAGACAAACGAAAATAGAGGATAACTGGTCAAACATTTTCTCCATCCCAAAATTACTATTTTTGATTGGACACAATTAAACACTTTTTTTGTCATATGAAAGTTGCAATGTTCCTCTCCAGCGATCACTCTTTTATGCAATTTTTTGTTTACGCATTTCTCATTTGTATTGGCATCTGTATATTTTTTTCATAATTTTTCCTTAATATCAAAATGTTGCCAATAATACTTTTTCTTTTGGTGTTTCTAGAGTTTGAAGAGAATTGCTTTCTTTGGGGAGTATTACATTGCCCAAAAGACAGCAAGAATGCGGCCGATGCACCGCTCTTGTTGCAGGTAAAATGTGAACCTTGTGATGATGTTACTCCAGGTTTCAAGAAAATCTGTAAGCCTGGAGGATGATCCCTTACATCCAAACGTTGCATAGATAGAAAACTGATTGAAGGTTAAGTGGTTGAAGAATAGATGTGCATAATAGTGATATGTTACCTTGATGCAAGTTATATATATGACTTTGATTTAGAAGTAGGAGAAAAACAAATTGCTGGTATTTAGCATCCATTATTAGTCTATTTGTAAAGCTCCTGTGAACTTTTGTGCTGCTCTCTGAAATGAATTTGTCGATTTACTCCAAGTTCTAGGCCAAATTTTGGTGCACAGTTCTAAATATGATATTCCGGCTTTTTTTAAGTTGGTGTTGCAATCCACAGGAAGTGTTGAAAGTTTATAACAGCAAGTAATGTGATAGGATCGGCACATTTTTTTGTAATGAAAAATGAAGACGAGAAATATTTCCATAAAATGGTGATATGTGGAGCCATGGTCGTTTAATATACACTCATGTACATTTCTACATGAGTTTATACATTTATCTTCGCTTGTGAATATATTTATGTCACAAGTAAATACACGTACATTTTTTATATTTTTTTTTTGCTTGTGAAAAAAGTTTCTTCACTAGTAAATAGAAGCGCATTTATACATGAGCTTATATTTTTTTCTTTTGCGTGGAAATAAACTTTCTTCACTAGTAAACTCATGTACATCTATACATGAGCTTATATTGTTTTATGTAGTTTTTTCTTCGCATGTTAATAAAACTTCTTTACTAGTAAATACACTTATGTTTATACAAGAGCATATAGATTTTTTTCGCGTGTGAATAAACCTTCTTCACTAGTAAACATACATACATTTATACATTAGCATATACATTTATCTTCACATGTGAATAAAGTTTCTTTACTAGTAAATGAACTAACATTTATAAATAAGCATACGCATATATCTTCGATTTTCACATGTGAATTTTTTTTTTCATTTTTTTCACAGGTGAAAATTGAAAATTTCAGAATTTTTTTCACATATGAAATTTCAGATGTATTTCTATATTGCACCAAGCTTACATTTAAAGTAGTTGGTCCTATATAGATGAGTTAAGGGATAAGTGCCCTACAATTCTTTGGGTACTTGTGTGAATCGAATTTTTTTTTTAAAAAGTTCAAAAAATTTTCATATGTGACGAAATTTTTTTTTCACATATGAAGAAAAAAAAATTTGAAAATTTTAAATTCGAAAAAAAAAATCAGAAATTCTTTTTTTTCGAAAATTTTCAATTTTCACAAATTTTCACATGTGAAAATTTGTGAAATTTTTTTTCACATGTGAAAATTGAAGATGTATTTCTATATTGCACCAAGCTTAAAATTCGAAAAAGAATTTAAAAAAAAATCGAAAAATTTTCACATGTGAAGGAAAAAAAAATTGAAAATTTTAACTCGAAAAAAAAAATCGGAAATTCTTTTTTTTCGAATATTTTCAATTTTCACATGTGAAAATTTGTGAATTTTTTTTTCACATGTGAAAATTGAAGATGTATTTCTATATTGCACTAAGCTTACATCTAAAGTAGTTGGTCCAGTCAAGGAATAAGTGCCCTACAATTCTTTGGGTACTTTTGTGATTCGAAAATTTTCACATGTTACGAATTTTTTTTTTCACATGTGAAGAAAAAAAAAATTCGAAAATTTTAAATTCGAAAAAAAAAAATCGGATTTTTTTTTTCGAAAATTGAAAATTTTCACATGTGGAAAATTTTTTCACATGTGAAAATTTGTGAATTTTTTTTTCACATGTGAAAATTTTTGCGAAACAAGAAGTACCTGATAAAATAAATCAGATATTAAACAACGTCAAACCGAATATATATGTGGCCGACAAAATGCGACAACTGGACACCCCTTGAGGGGTAACACAGACCGATTTCAAGTGAATCGGCCAGGCACCTCTCTTGAAATTTGTTCAACTTTTACAAAATAACTTAGCCTGATCGCAATTAGACCTATAATTTAACAGTTAAGCTAACCTAACAACTTGTTGAAAATAGCTCATTTTGGCAAGCAATAGCTGAAGAAACATTATATGCGGTTACCGTGGCCCAATAAGAACACAAAAATGAAAATTAGTACAAGCCCAAATTCTAGATAAAAATCTCTCATTTACAACGACATACAAGGTTTTCGTTTCATTCTAAACAACAAAAACTTTAATGTGTTTTAACCCAAAAAAAGAACAAAACATGTAATTAGAGCAGATACCAAGTAAACACTAGATTCTATCACATGTGAATCTAAATTCAAAACAATCCCGCACTTCCGTTCGTGATTGATTAATCAGTTGTCACGCCTTGTTGCCCTTCTACGAGGAGCAGCATCCTCACTCTGTTCTTCTTTCTTCTCTTCCTCTGCTCCTGTGGCGCTGCTTGAGACCTCACCTTCTTCCTTCTTTGCTGGTGCCGCAACAACCTTTGGTGCCTGTAAAACCAATAACCAGTTTCAAAAATATAGGGATTACACATTATTCACAGCCGACAATTTTTACACTGAAACTTAATTAACTGCTGATAAATTTTCACTTGTTAACTTATAAGATTCCATTTGGTTTATGCTTTATCTCAAAAAGGCCAAATCAAATATTAAGGTAAAAGAATAAATACTATTAGAATTGATCCCCAAAAAAAACCCTTGTAGGCCAACCAAGTTTTGCCATCAATCCTTAAATGTAGTCATAAAAAAGAGAGTTTGGTACTTACCGCCTTCTTTCCACCAAACAACAGCTTCAACAAGAGGCTGAAGAACACGACAATGATTGAAACAATGACACCGATGGTAATGTTTGGTTGTGTTTCGGCCTTCTCGATGAGTTCCTATAGTAACAGAAAACAAGGTTTCAGTTTAAACGAAACATGGAAAACTGAAACATTCCTCTATGGCATTAATGGTATGACTTACATCAATCTTAGTCTTGTATGCGCACAAGAACGACAACTCAGCAATCTTGTAAAGAACATCAAAGACAGTTTTCTGAAACATTCCTCTATGGCATTAATGGTATGACTTACATCAATCTTAGTCTTGTATGCGCACAAGAACGGCAAATCAGCAATCTTGTAAAGAACATCAAAGACGGTTTTCTGCAATATTATAAGTTAAACAATTAGGACGACAATCAGTGGAATGAAGAGTTTTTTGACTAGTACTTTCATTAGCAGGAAAATTACCTGGATTCCCTTAAGACCGTCAGACACGGCTGATTGTTCTTCGGCCTTTTGTTTCTCTTCTTCAACCTTGAACTTTGGCTTCAATGTGGTGTCCCTGATGGATTCAACGGTATTTGACGTGTGATCGATCAACATAGTTTACATACTCTGTAGCCGGAGGATAATTATCCCTACAGTATTTGAAGGACCAGTTAATACCATATCTATTTTCAAAGGGCCCATACGAAACTACAAAGTTAAACTAGTCTTCAACCAATTATGACCCGTTAACTTATGAAAAGGCCAATTCGGGTTATGATTGATCTCTTACGTCAAACGAGTATAAACAAAAAATAGCTTAAAAGAAAATGGGTCGAACGGAAGCCACACAGTATTTTTAATACATAAAACCCCTTAAATCAATTTCAAGATTTAGATGATCATTCAGAAAATACAAACTTTGTAATCAAATTCACACTAAGTATTTATAAGTTAAAATATTTTGAGAGCAAAAATGTATTGGATTAACGCAAGTAACCAACCTAACCAGCTTTGACATGTACCCAAAATTACTCGAACAATCAAACTGCCAAACCCATTCATTTGCATCCCATTATATGCACTATCGAAGTAGTTGGCAGGCATGCTAACAAAGTCAATTATGAGTATCAAACAATTTCAAAAGTCTGCAGAACTGCACTCAAGTTCAAAAGCCACGACACCAATAGGAAAAGAGAAGAAAATTGAGACATAGATAAGCAAGAGAACCTTGTCTATGCAGCTCTTGCTTCCACTTCAAGTGCAATTTGCCAGTCCTCAAACATATTTGAGTACTCTTCAGTATCAGCCAAAGATTCTGCTGCTTTTTGGTTAACCTGCATTTCAAACACATCAGCCCAGTTAAAGAATTTCATACTTTGTCATGCACATACTCTGGCAATATACAAGTGCTGTAGCAAATTTTAAGATGCAGACCTTTTAGGCTTTTGGACACCTTAGCTGACCATAGAAAAAAAAAGTAGCTGAGTGTACTGAACGCTACAATAATATTTTCGAGTATAAAATCCTTTTCAGAAATTTGATGTTTTCCACTTGTAAACTATATTTCCAAGTGGAACACGAACTTAAAAAATGTGATAAACTACAAACCCCAGCCACCTAAAGAAAAATAGTAATTTTTGGCCAAAAAGAAGGATGTTTGAGAGACATGTCATGTGTACCATCTAACTTGGGTTAGATTTATATGCAAAGCACCAGTAATTAAACACAAAAAGAGTAGTAAAGAATTAACCTTGTTAAGGTCTTTTCTCTAAAGCGCAACAATTTCTGAAACCTTGCTTGGAAGATAAGACCGTGCCAACAAAGCAGCCTCAGGTATCCGATTGCTGAGACAGAAAAAGAGAAATTGCATATTATGCCCAACTTCAATTTCAAGTTGGATTGATGTATAAAATTCAGACTAACCTGTCAACCAAATAACTGCAGACAATCTTCCAATTTACCGAGCATAAACAGACAAGCAAAAGCAACATTGTTTTTTCCACTCTCTTTTGCAAGAGATGCAAGCTTTGTTATCCCTTCAGCGTCTTCCAAAGAAGAATAGCAGCAGACCACTTAAATTGTTTGCATGCTTCAAGCAATCTTCAGCCATGTCCAACTGCAACGTGTTAATATCATCATCAGTGGTTATATAAAAGAGTTGTAAGATCCTCCATTTCATCTATAAAAGAGTAAAAACCAAACATACCAGTCCAGTAGACATAGCTAATTCATCCAGCTGTTTCCACTTACTCGCTTTGTGCTACTAGGGCAATATCCTATATATCCAAAAACATGATTCATAAGAAGGGTTGCTTAGATTCTCTCTTTGAGCAGTAAAAAATAGTTGATGTGTCTTGCTTATTCAAGGTTTGTGCAATTACCTTTGCAATCTCTAGTTTACCAAGCTGGATGGCAAGATCAAATCTATAATCGGGATCTGTAGCAACTTCTAAGGCCTCATCAATCATTCCTCGTGATTCCAAAAAGTGAGCAACACTATCAAAGAAGTCATACATCAGATTAAGATGACAAAGAAGTACTAAAAAATCAACTAAGATCAACATCTTACATAAAAATACAGAATAAGATAATATCGTATATGAACTATACCTATTATGGTGATCCTTTGGATTTGAAGGCAATATAGCACTAGCTCGTTCTAGGTCTCTACGCATCACAAGCGTCTTATACTCGATCAACGTGAGCAGCAAAGTGTATCCAATGACATTAAAGTATAAGACACAAAAAAGAATGTTAGAACAGATATATATAAAAGTTATAGATATCCAAAAATATGAGCACTAAAGCCTACTCACTTGAATTCCTTGTCAATGAGATAAACCTTGCTTTGATTTGCTAGATATCCTAGAAGATACATTGGTCGGTCCAAATGAAACATTGTGGTTACCTAAAAAGATACCAGATCAATTACGGACATATAACATTGAACAAAAAACTGACCATATCTAATGTATTCTGACAAATTTTACCTCACCACCAACACAGTAATTGAGTCGCCATGAAGAATTATTGTAAATGAAACATTCTCCAACCCACAATCCAGTGCTGACTCTTTCACTGACTTCAGAGAGAATTTGAAATGAGTCTTCAATACCGTCCTCGTCTACAGACTTTCCACTGTCTAAATGTGCAGACACTACATCACGCTACAACATGACCAATATAATCAATTATTTTGTAAAATCATACTTAGGAAAGGAAAGCCTAATAATAAACCGTTTTGAGATATCTACGATGATATCTCAAAACTTCATTCCTAACTGATAATCTTCACATGTGAAGATACTTAACTAAACTTATATCCACTAATAACCTCAAAACTCCACTACTTACTAATATTTTTCATACGCGAAGATAATCTAATCCAAACTTAAATCGCTAATAACGTCAAAACTTCATTCCTAATTGATAATCTTCACATGCGAAGATACGCTAACTAAACTTACATCCACTAATAACCTCAAAACTCCATTACTTATATTTTTCACACGCGAAGATAATCTAATTAAACTTAAATCCATTAATAACGTCAAAACGTCATTCCTAAGTGATAATCTTCACATGTGAAGATACTATAACTAATATTAAATACACTAATAAACTCAAACCTTCACTACTTACTGATATTGTTCACACTCGAAGATACTCTAATTAAACCTAAATACGCTAATAATCTTCACAATTCAAAACTATTTTTTATAAAAATTAATTAAAGAATAATAAAATTTAATAATTACTTGATATCTCTGTGTAATCTGATTTCCATAGGCCACTGCAACAGCCTTCCTGGTCGCTCCCACCTTCAAAAGAGTGAAAAAGAATATGAGCATGCGTAACTTAACTGGATGTAAGATGCCGAACCTTATTGACAAAGAACATGAGACCAGGAATCCGAAATAAGAAATAACCCATACAGAAAGTACATAATCTCAGCTATCTTACGGACTTCGATAATGCATACCTTGCATAGGTCAAGCACTGCTGACACATGATGGCTTCTCAAACTGATCTTGTATTTATTATTCTCGGACTTGTCTAGGGTCTGAAGAAGAATAAACAATAAGTTACTGTGGTAGAACATATCATTCACGAAGAAATGTAGAAGGATTAAACTGTGACTCAAAGGTAATAGCAAAAGATATTGGAACATTAATAAATTCACTATAAATATTGGTTCAGTTGGATAAGTTGACTTGTTCTTTACCAAAATTTATAAATGCTGCTATAAGGCCATGACGTATCTTCTACTCTCAAGCACACCAACTGACTATATCATGATACATTCTCATAAGGAGATACCAACTAACTCAATGAGCACATAGAAGAAGAGAGATAACAAAAATACTACCCCATCAGAACATCTGCGCACAATCAAATATGTAGAGGAGCAATATATGCCTAACCTTAAGAAACTCTAGTGGCAGGCCAAACAACTCCAAGTGATCGAAGAGAAGAAACGAGTTATCATCATTCAAATTCCGGATATATCACATACTTAGCTCATCAATCTGAGCCTTCAACCGCTGTAATTCCTCTCTCTTCGTCAGTGTGAGGTTCATACCATTGCGTTCAAAGTCTTTAACCTGTCACTGAATATTATATAGCTAGCAAGATAAAGTAAAAACATTTCCTTTTTCTTTAAGTTACCCCCAAATATAGCTAGCAACTATGCTGCTCATAAACTATAATTTCCGGTTGATGGCTCAAATAATTTCTTGTATTGAGAAGTAGTGAAAGAAAACATTGGAATTTAGGAAGATGGTTTCTCAGAATCTCCATATCTTGTTTCTGACCCAGAAGAGTAGAATGGCTACTGCAAGGACAATTGCAACAGGAGCGTATTTCCGGATCAAGGCTTGCAGTTAGAAATTTGAAATAAACAAATGGTCAGTACAAATACATATGCACAACAGAATCATATAATGAATAACAGATGGCGAGTACGAATATCAAATTTCCATGCTGGTAGACTTGGCTCATTTTCGGTCTACAGTAAGATAACTATTTTACAAGCTAACTTACAAGCCTTTACAGTTGCAAACACTTGGTTAATAAATCCTAGTTTTATGAATAACACAAGATATTCCATCTTAGAAGTAAAATCATACTAACCTGTCGATTTAAATCTCTTGCTTTCTCAGCATAGATACGAGATTCTGAAGTTAATCGGCTTGACATTCGACTGACCTCTACAAAAGTACATAATTTGACAATCTTAATCAATAAAGACACTTCTGGAATGGTGAAAACTGTAGCTACCATCAAATGGGTGGATTTTTAAATATTAGTAATCAAGATTTAATCATATTCACATGTTTAGGGCTAAGCTTGTACAGTTAACCTGAAGTCCGCTATCAGCTTTGACCATATGTTTACATTCTTATTACATCCTCAGTAACTTTCTATGAGTATCGAGTACAACTTTAATAAGAAGGTATTAACTGACAACAGTAATAATCCTTCAGTTTTATTATGCAAAAGCTATTCTGCAATTCCACATTACCAGCTATGATGTGCCATCATTCAGTCAAATCCATACAACGTCGCATCAAGCAATAGACTCAGC